>BSBN01001317.1:1800000-1953529 GCA_027924645.1 Cunninghamia lanceolata | reverse complement strand
CTCTCTCTCTCTCTCTCATGGAAAAAAGAAAACTAGGACATGCAAAGAGGGATGAGGATATAAATTGGGATGATGAAATGGAAACAAGATAATTTATGAGATTTCATTGGATGGGAAGAATGATGCGGATCTGTAGAGAGGGAAGGGAAGTAGAGAGTGAGAGAGGGAGGGTAGGAGGTAGAGACGGGAGGGAAGTAGAGAGTGTGAGAGGGTAGGAGGTAGAGAGGGGGGAGAAGAGAGTGAGGTAGAGACGGGAGGGAAGTAGAGAGTGTGAGAGGATAGGAGGTAGATAGGGGAAGGAAGAAGAGAGTGAGAGAGAGGGTAGAAGGTAGAGAGGGAGGGAAGCAAAGACTATGAGAGAGTGTAGGAGGTAGAGAGGGGAGGGAAGTAGAGAGTGAGAGAGAGGGTAGGAGGTAGAGAGGGGGGAGAAGAGAGTGAGAGAGAAGGTAGGAGGTAGAGAGGCGAGGGAAGCAGATACTCAAAAAGAGGGTAGGAGGTAGACAGGGGAGGGAAGTAGAGAGTGAGAGAGAGGGTAGAAGGTAGAGAGGGGAGGGAAGAAGAGAGTGAGAGAGAAGGTAGGAGGTAGAGAGGGGAGGGAAGCATAGACTCAGAGAGAGGGTAGGAGGTAGAGAGGGGAGGGAAGTGGAGACTCAGAGAGAGGGTAGGAGGTAGAGATGGGAGGGAAGTAGAGAGTGTGATAGGATAGGAGGTAGATAGGGGAAGGAAGAAGAGAGTGAGAGAGATAGAGAGGGTAGGAGGTAGAGAGGGGAGGGAAGTAGAGACTAAGAGAAAGGGTAGGAGGTAGAGATGGGAGGGAAGTAGAGAGTGAGAGAGAGGGTAGGAGGTAGAGAGAGGCGAGAAAAGAGTGAGAGAGAAGGTAGGAGGTAGAGAGGTGAGGGAAGCAGATACTCAGAAAGAGGGTAGGAGGTAGATAGGGGAGGGAAGTAGAGAGTGAGAGAGAGGGTAGAAGGTAGAGAGGGGAGGGAAGAAGGGAGTGAGAGAGAAGGTAGGAGGTAGAGAGGGGAGGGAAGTAGAGACTCAGAGAGAGGGTAGGAGGTAGAGAGGGGAGGGAAGCAGAGAATCGGAGAGAGGGTAGGAGGTAGAGAGGGGAGGGAAGTAGAGAGTTAGAGAGAGAGGGTAGGAGGTAGAGACAGGAGGCAAGTAGAGAGTGACAGACGGTAGGAGGTAGATAAGGGAAGGAAGAAGAGAGTGAGAGAGAGGGTAGGAGGTAGAGAGGGAAGGGAAGCAGAGACTGGGAGAGAGGGTAGGAGGTAGAGAGGGGAGGGAAGTAGAGAGTGAGAGAGAAGGTAGGAGGTAGAGAGGGGGGAAAAGAGAGTGAGAGAGAAGGTAGGAGGTAGAGAGGTGAGGGAAGCAGAGACTCTAAAAGAGAGTAGGAGGTAGACAGGGGAGGGAAGTAGAGAGTGAGAGAGAGGGTAAAAGGTAGAGATGGGAGGGAAGAAGAGAGTGAGAGAGAAGGTAGGAGGTAGAGAGGGTAGGGAAGCAGAGACTCAAAGAGAGGGTAGGAGGTAGAGAGGGGAGGGAAGCAAAGACTTAGAGAGAAGGTAGGAGGTAGAGTGGGGAGGGAAGTAGAGAGTGAGAGAGACGGTAGGAAGTGCAGCTACCCTTGTAGACATGTATGCAAAGTATGGAAGCATAGACAAGGCATGTCAATTGACTGACGTAACACCTCAAAGAGATGTTCTGTAATGGAATGCAATGATTGCAAGATATGCAAAAAATGGATTTGTTGAAAAGGCTTTAGAGACTTTCAAGCAAATGCAATTGGCATGTGTAAAGCCAATTTTGTTTAGCATAATGCGAGCGCGTTATAACGTGCTTGCATTATTGTGAGCATGCTTAGATGTGTTTTTTCCAGTTTTTAGCAAAATTTTGAGATAATTTGGAGTGTGCTCCCCATCAGGATGGCACTTTTTCCAATGAAAAGTAAAAAAAAATACCACCATAATCTTAAGCTCTTTGTTAGCTATCTAGCCATATATTTTTTTTTGCATTTTTAGTTCATTAAGGGTTTCATCTTTAATTTCTTTTGTCAGTGTATCCATTTTTTGTCAAAAATCAGTGTCTAGTATTTTTGACTTTATTTTTTGACCGTTCATCAAAATTTGAAATAAGTTACATTTTTAGAAACTAGACTCCATTCTATACGTATTAAAAAAAATTGATTTTTGATTAGTTTTCAAAAAATTTAGGGGGGAGCACGCTCAATTTTCTATTTTTCAGGAAGTGTCCACTTTGAAAATTAGTAAAAAATCAAATATTCATAAAAAAATTATCAAAAAAATTAGGGATAAACTACATGGTGTTAGCTAATTTCTCACTAAAGCAATTTTTTAAATACTAAAAAAAAGTCAACATTTTAGGGGGAGCACACCAGACGCTATGTTATGTTTTTTTTGAGAAAATAGGACCAATTTGTGTGCTCCCCCTTTTTTAACCCCTCAATCTCAATCATATTTGGAAAAAAATAGTAGTTTAGAAACTAGATTCAGAGCACTACGACTCTTGTTTTTGTTGCATCTTCAAATTTTGAGTGTAGCTATCTTCAATTTCTCATCCAACATCAATGTTTCCTGATTTTAGAAAAAAATTGGCATCTTAAGACCCCATTTTGGTCCCTCATATTTGTGCACTTACCCTAAAAAGATATACTTTTTAGTAATGGATACTTGTTACTAAACATATATACGTTAATAACTAGTCTCTGTTACTAACGAGTATATGCTTAGGTTTAAGACTTTGAACCGTAACGAGTCTTTGTTTCTTAAAAGAGGATATATGAGTTTTTGGAAATGGGTACCCATTCCTTGTGGCATTTTTTACCCCCACATTTTTACCCCTCAAAGTGGACCCATTATCTTGCAATTACCCTTGTTGAGTGTGAGAAATGGTTTAATGGCTTTTCATAACATTAAAATGCAAATCAAAATGAAAGGAGCGTGTTTGGATTGTTTGTGGTGATTTTTCATGCCTTGAAAAGAGTTATTCTTACTCCTTGTTAAAAAATAAAAGGAGTTATATATATACTTGGGAAATGTTTCTAACTTATTAAAATGACAAAAATGTGCATTGTATTATAATCTTAAAATGACATTTAGTAAATACTACATTTGAAAATAGAAAATAATTCATTTTGAAACAATATGTTTCAATGGGAAATGAAGAGGGTTATCTTAAATTAGGTTTAGGATATATATGCAAAAAGGGAAAAGGGGGTTTTAATTATGTATTATGCATTATTCACTTGTATGAAATTGGGAGAGAGAAAATAGGAGTTTTTGCAACTTTGAAACTGTAGAAGCTTGCATTGGAGAAAAACATAGATTTTGGAGATGAGATCTTGTGTGCTTGCTTGGTGTTTGCATGATTGTGAAAGATCATTCATCTCTTCAATTTCACTTTGTAAAATAGAGGCAATTTACTTATGTTTTGTTATAGATTAAAGAAAATGAATTGTGTGTATTTTGTATTGCATTTTGGTGTGTTTGCAAAAGAGTTTGTTGTATGCCCATGTGTGTGTAAAAGGAAGGGGATTATTTGTATTCATTGATTTTAAGTTTGTGCAAATAGCTTGGGGAGGACACATTTATGGTACCTTAAGGGTTCTATAGAAAAATTGCATAAATTTTGATAATAGTTTGAAAAGAATATTTTCTTTCCATTTTTTAACCAATGGGTGTGATTATAAATATATTTGTGAGTTCAACCTCTATTGGTAAAATAGCTTCAGCACCAAAGATGAGTGAATATGAAGTGGTGCCAGTAGTAGTGTAAATGCTAGTGTGGTATGCCCAAAGAGTGAGATTTAGATGGAGGTGTCAATCATGGTTGATGTCATTGACATTTTTCTTTAGGATCTTAAGTAGGGTTTTATCTGTTGCATTTGCTTAACTGTTGCTTTGTGGATAATACAAAGTGGACCAATGGTGTTGAATTTAGAAGCATTCACAAAGGGTGCATATACCATAATGACAAATGATGTGGTAGAGGATGAATTTAGATATTTAGGTACTGGTGGTAAAGGTGATGGGGATGGCTTCAACCCACTTTGTGAAATACTCGGTGGTGGTGATAATAAATTTGTGACCACTGGAAGAGGAGGGGTGTACCTTGCTAATGAGGTCTAGGCCCCACTGGGAGAAAGGAAAAGTTATGATGGGTTGTAATTCTTATGAAGGTACATGAATAAGGTCTCCATGCTGCTAATAGGATAGACATCATTTAACACATGCTGACAAGCATCATGCTCCATAGTGGACCAATAGTAGCCTGTTTGGAGAATCTTTTTAGCTAGGACCATGCCATTGGTATGGGCACCATAGATACCATCATGTACTTTTTGGAGTGCAAGATTATCCTCTTCCATGTTTAGGCACCATAGTAAGGAACCATCATGGCCTCTTTGGTAAAGTGTGTCACCAAGAATACTGATGTGAGATGTACATTGGATGAATGATTTTTGTTGGTTTCATGAGAGGTTAGGTGGAAGGGTTTGATTACGGAGGTAGCTGTAAATGTCATGGTACCAGGGAGATTCAAGACCAACAATGTCCCAAATAAGCTTAGATTCCAAGGCATCCTACATGGGTATAAGGAGTTCTTTGACCAACAACTCACTACACTAACTATCGTGCGGTATATCTAACAAGGACCCAATAGCAGCCATGGCATTGACTACTTTGTTGTTGAGACAGGGAACTTGTTTAAACTGGATGTGGATGAAATACTACTTGAAGCTATTTACCATTCATTTTCTTTCATTTGATACTCATTGTTTACCTGTTTTATTACTAGCTATGAGTCCCCATAGACCTAAAGTTGTTGGATATTAGAACTATTAGATAGATGTTTTGAGACCTATGATTAAGGGTTCGTACTTTGCCATATTTTTTGTGCATGGGAAACCCAATCTGAAGGTCTTTGGTATAAAGTCCCCTTATGGAGTAACGAATAGGATGCCAATGCCCGATCCATGATTTGTGTAGGATCCATCAAAATAAAGCTTCCAGGAGGTTTGCTCTATGATTGTAAAGATGGATTCATCAGGGAAATCCACAACTAGTGGGTGGTGATCTGTTAATGGTGCTTTTGCTAATTGATTAGCACAACCCTATCCCTTGATTTCTTTCATGTCTACATACTCTATGTCAAACTCACTTAGTAGAATAACCCACTTAGCCATGTGTCCTATGAGGGAAGCCCTGGAGATAAGGTTTTTTTCTTTTTGAGTGGGTCAATTTTTCATATGAGCTTGGTTTGATGACTCAACATGTAGTGTCAAAGCTTTTGAGAGCTAAAGATGACAGCTAAATATGTTCTTTCCATGGGTGTGTAATTAATGTCATAACTGACCAATGTTTGACTAATATAGTAGATCACCCTTTCATGACCTATTTCATCGCGTTGTGCTAATAGTGCCCCTAGTGAGATGAATTTAGTAGAGATGTAGAGAAAAAGGGAATTGTTATGAAGAGGAGCCATAAGCACTGGTGGCGATGCTAGATATTCCTTGGTTTTGTCAAAGGCTTATTGACAAGATTCATCCCACCAAAAATTGACATCTTTTCCGAGGAGGTGGGAGAAGGATTGGCATTTATTAGCTAGTTGAGCGATGAACCTTCTGATGGTATGTAGTTTACCCTAGAGATTGTGCAACTATCTTAGATTCTTGGGTGGAGGCATTTTTATGATTGTTGTAACCTTGGTGGGGTCTACTTCAATGCCTCGTCAAGAGACAATGAAGCCTGGGAGTTTTCCTAATGTTACACCACAGATGCACTTCTTGGGATTCATGTACATGTTATACAATCATTTACCTTTGATAAGTTGCCCCTATGTTTTTCAACCCAATAGCAGAAGGTGCCCCAAGGAGTAATAAATGTAATTTTATGTTGGTCTCCGAGGGCAATCTAAATCTAATTATATCCAAAGAATCCATCCATGAGGGATAGAATTTTGTGCCATACTATGAGGTTGATGATAATGTATATATTGGGAAGCGGGAAATCATCCTTAGCACAAGCTTTGTTGAGATCTCTAAAATCGGTACAAATATAGATACCATTCAATTTTTTGCCAATAGGTACAATATTGGAAACCTAGTCAAGGTAGTCTATAGGATGAATGAAGCCAACTTCAAGAAGTTTTTGTAATTCCTCTTTTACAAGAAGGGTAATTTGTAGATGCATTTTTTGAGATTTTGCTTTACTAGTTTAGCATCAAGGTGAACCACAAGGGATAGATCCAACCCTAGCATTTAGTGTAGGATAAAATAAATATGTTTTGTGCCTTCTATAGTAGGTGATCTTCAGATCTTGTTCTATTCCCAAGTTAATTTCCTATGTTTCATCTACCAGGATAACAAAGCACTCTTGCCAATGTGGAAGCATTGGGGGAGGTCAAATTCCTCGTCTAATGGCACCTTAGAGAGTTTTTCACCAGAAGACATGTCCTTATTTTTCTCTTTTGGGTTTAATAGTTCCTCGGAGAGGTTTTTGTTTAACTGCACTAGACAACTGAGAGGGGGGTGAATCAGTTATCCTAAAAATTTTAACCAAATATGATCATCAACTTATTAATTACTTATATTCAGATACAACCATGAAAGCATCAAATGAGAAGCTCAACACAAAATCATAAACAACACAGGAGACACTAGATTTTTATGTGGAAAACCCTAAAAGGGAAAAACCACGGTGGGTGTTAGCCCACAGAAATATATGAGTTATATCAATACCAAAAAAAAGAGGCTCACTGCCCAAATTGTTCACTGCAAAGAAAGGCTCACTGCCAATGGATGGCTCACTGCTAAAGGGTGGCTCACTACAAAAAGAAGGCTCACTACCAAAAGATTGAACTAAGATAACAACATCTACTACATGCCAAGATTCAGTTCCATTGAAGCACAAAAACACCTCTGCTATGCTCTGTTGCCTTCACTTTATCTTTGCATCTTCACACTTGGATACTTTTTAATGACTCAATTACAAGTATTTATACACTACATCAACCGTGGAATGATCATCAAGGTCGACATTACAATCATCAACCATTGGAACAATCTCCAAGGTTGGCATTACAAACATACATAAAATAGGTCTTGACCTAATACAAAATTATGCTAAGGAAATGTAGTAAAGATGTATACAGATCACGCCATGCCTTAGCCAGGACTAAAACATGATCTTCCATGCCACAACACACTTCTACAATCTTCAAGTGATCTCTGCAATCATTGGAATTAACCAAGTCGGCTAAGACTGGTTACACGCTACGTTATCTGGGAATAATCTTCAAACACGATCTCAATTCCTTAACACGGACCAATGTAAAGGTAGGAACACAATCAGGAGGCATCCATAGGCACGTTGTAATCACCAGGAGCAACTGCACAAGCTCTAACCACTTTATCCATGAGATTCTTCACATCGGAGTACATGAACTTCACTGTCTTCAACTGTCATAAAAGAAAGATAGCTTGCGGACTGCCAAATCATGAACCATTGTAGTTGTAGGCACTTACCATCATCCTAGACTTCCCTCTAGAACCATGGAGCAAAATACTCCAACGCAGAGGAATGTGGAGCAAAGTACTTTCTCCTTGTCACTAGTGAATAATTAGAAAAAGGAGGTTTTACTCTGGTGAATGTAACTCACTCAATTCTTCACACCGGAGGCTCAAACTTAGGATTGAGAGTCTTCAGACATGCCTCTAAATAACTTTCAAACCATAGACCAAGATCTTCAATATACAAGAAATGTGAGGCAATCTTCTGGACTATTCTTTAGTATGCAACTCATTGTTTTCACTATAATTCATTGTTTCCTTTCTGATTCTTCTGGAGGGACTAATTTTCTTAATGTCCTCAACATATAAGGCTTCTAATCAACCAAAAGATAAGAATACAATTGACACCAATGACAACACAGATATGTTGACATCAATGACAACACCGATTAGGCACATACTTGCAACAATCTCCCCCTTTGTCATTGATGGCAACATATGATGTGAAAAATTGTAACTACCATCAAGACAAGATTCTTCCCCTTACTCTTCACACATCTACATTCTTTCCTCTCTAATTTTTTCACATGAATTCTCTCCCCCTTTAACATCAATGGAAAAGGGCACATACTTGCACTATGTTGCTCTGAACCAAACTCTCTTTTGAACTCTCTCCATTTGACTACCCCCTGAGAAGTAGCCCGTACAAGCATCAATCCAGATCTGGAGATGGAACTCTATGTACCACCAAACTGATGCACTCTTGTGCATCTTAGTTTTGAGCAGGAGGGGTGATAACCCCTAACTTTTCTCTGAGATACTCAAAATTATCCTTAGGCAGAGGCTTGGTGAAAATGTCTGCAATCTGATCTTTTGTAGACACATATTCCAACTTTACTTCATTCTCTGTCACCTTCTCTCTCAAAAAGTGATACCTTATTGATATGTGCTTTGTTCTTGAGTGCATCACTGGATTCTTTGAAATGTTTATGGCACTTGTATTGTCACTAAAGATTGTAGTTGGATCTTCATACACAACTCTTATATCCTTCAAAGTCTGCTTCATCCATAATACTTGAGTGCAACAACATGTTCTTGTAATATACTCTGCTTCTACAATTGACAAGGTTATTGAATCTTGTTTCTTGCTCAGCCATGAAACCAATCTATTTCCCAAGAAGAAGGCACCTCCACTTGTACTCTTTTTGTCATCAACATCTCCAACCCAATCTGCATTTGTATAAGCACTGAGAGTGAAATCATTGTTCTTTGGATACCATAAGCCATAATCTGAAGTACCTTTCAAATACCTCAGGATTCTCTTAACTGCCATCACATGTGATTCTCTTGGATCAGCTTGAAACCTTACAACAAGACAAACTGCATGCATAATATCAGGTCCGGTTTGGGTTAGATAAAGCAATCCTCCAATCATGGATCCATATTTTTTCTGATCAGCCTTAGGTGATTCATCAGTTTTGCCCAACTTGCAACTAGTCACCATGGGAGTACATACTGGTTTAGATTCTTCCATCCCAAACTTCTTCAGCAACGCTTTCACATACTTAAACTGAGATATGAAGATTCCTTTATCTGATTGATTAATTTGTAGACCCAAAAAGAAATTCATTTCACCAAACATGGACATTTCAAATTCACTTTTCATATCACTGGCAAACCTTATGCACATACCTTCATTTCCTCCAAAGATAATGTCATCAACAAAGACCTCAACAATCAAGATCTGATCATCATTGATTTTGAAGTATAGATTGCTATCTACAGTGCCTTTACTAAATCCCAATTGCAACAAATACCTATCTAACCTTGCATACCAAACTCTAGGAGCTTGTTTGAGTCCATATAATGCTTTCTTCAACCTGCATACCATATCACTTTGATCTGACAATTTGAATCCCTCTGGTTGCTCAATGTATACTTCCTCTTCTAACTCACCATTTAGGAAGGCAGATTTCACATCCATCTAATATACCTTAAAATCTTTGTGAGATGTAAATGCCAGAAACATTCCGATTGCTTCAATCCGAGCTATTGGGGTAAAGGTTTCTTGAGAATCTATCCCTTTAATTTGAGAATATCCTTTGCATACAAGTCTTGCTTTATTCCTTACAACTTCTCCATTTTCATTCATCTTGTTCCTGAAGACCCATTTAGTTCCAATAACATTTTTGTCAGCAGGTCTAGGAACTAATTCCCAAGTTTCATTCTTCTCTATTTGCAGTAGTTCTTCCTCCATTGCCTTTACCCAATTTTCATCATTGCATGCTTCATTCACAATTTTTGGTTCAATCTTTAAAAGCAAACAGTAATTAACTTGTTCTTCTGCATGTCTTCTTCTCATTAGCACACCTTTGTTCTTGTCACCTATAATCTAATCTTCAGAATGATTGATCCTTACATACCTGGCAGTCTTGACATCACTTTCCGGAGCCTCTTCTTCATCTTGACTGTCTGCTTGCACATCTTTTTCTTCAATTTCTATAGTCACAGGTTCATCTGGTTCATAACAACTCAGGTCTAATATTCTTTCTTTGCCTTCATCTACCTTCACATTTGCACTCTCAACAATCTTTTTGAGCCTCTTATTGTAGCACTGATAAGCCTTACTCTTGGTAGAGTATCCAAGAAAGATTCCTTCATCACATCTTGCATCAAACTTTTCTAGATCTTCATCTCTCCTGATATAACACTTTCTTCCAAAGAATTTGAAATATTTTACTGTGGGAATTCTTCCATACCACAATTCATAGGGATTTTTAGTGCCATTACCTTTCACTTGAACTCTATTTTGAATGTAGACAGCAGTGTGAATAGCTTCTTTCCAAAAGACTTCCGGTAGACCTTCTTCCTTCATCATTGTCCTAGCAGCCTCCTGAACTGTCATGTTCTTCCTTTCCACAACTCAATTTTGCTAAGGAGTCCTAGGTGCAGACAGTTGTCTCTTTATCCCATGTTCTTCACAGAAAATGTTGAATTCATTTGATGTGAACTCACCTCCTCTATCAGATCTTAAGCATTTGATCTTCAAATCTATTTCATTCTCAACCATTGCCTTGAAAGATTTGAATTTCTCTAGGGATTCTGATTTATCTCTTAGAAAAGTAACCCAAGTCATTCTAGAATAATCATTAATAAGCAACATGAAGTACCCATCACCTTGTAGACTTCTCACCCTTGTAGGACCACAGAGATCTGTATGCACTAGATCTAGCAAACTGGTAGAAAATTGTTCTTTGCTCTTGAAACTTATCCTTATCTACTTTCCCAATTGACATTCCTTACAAATTGAGTTGGAGGGTTTCACAAGGTTTGGTAAATCTCTCACAGCCTGACTTGAGCTTATTTTTACTAGACTATCAAATTTTATATGACACATCCTTCTATCCCACAGCCAACTTTCATCTACCTGAGCCAATAAACAATAATCATTCATTCCTTTCAATTGATAGATGTTACCTTTTGTCTTCTTACCGGTAGCAATCATAGTTCTGGAGCTTTCCATGATCTTGATCCCATTGTCTTTGAATCTTAGATCATATCCTTTGTCACACATCTGACCAACACTCAAAAGATTATGCTTCAAACCATTCACATACAAAACATTGTCAGTATTATGCTTTCTATCAAATGAATTAGATCCTTTTCCACAAATCTTACTAGTTGCATTATCTCCAAACCTAACCAATCCTCAATCATACTTTTCCAAATTTACAAACTTACTTTGTCACCGGTCATGTGATGTGAGCATCCACTATCAATAATCCATTCATCTTTATCTTTCTCAAACTGAATAGCCAAAACACTCTCTTTTATTGGTTTTTCATCCTTCACACAGCTAGCAGAATTAGTAGACACTGGATCTTCTTTAATATCAATAAACAGACACTCATTTGCACTAGTACTAGCATCATCAGTCACACCTTCATCATCAAAATTCTAACATAGTAGCATTTCTTTGGAACTCTTGGTCTACTCATATCTTTTCTTATTTCTTTCAATTCTTTCAGGACATCTAGAAGCATAATGACCTACCTTACCACAAGAGAAACATTTGAAAGGTAGTTTACCTTTGAACTTACCGGAACCTCTTTGCATCCAGTTAACAAAGTTAGCTTTAATTTCATCAAAGTCATCATCCACTTTATATTTCTTAGCTTTAGAAATCTTTTCTGAAGTACTGGCTTTGAAAGTTGATTCAACTTTTGGAAGAGCATCACCAAATTCTCTCATTTCAAAGGTTGTAAGCTTTCCAAGTAACTGATCTCTGTCAATAGTTTTCACAGTCATGAATTCTTCAATAGCATCCACTTTGTGACTATATGATTTTGGTAGTGATCTGATAATTTTCATCACAACTTCCTTATCAGTGAGAGTTCCTCCCATACCTTTTATTCCAATGACAAGTTCATCAACTCTCTGCATAAAGGCTGTTATGTTTTCATCTTCATTCATCTTCAAACCCTCATATCTTACTTTCAAGCTCTGTAGCTTGGCTTCTCTGACAGAATCATCTCCTTTATACAAATTTTTTAGCTTCACCCATACCTCATTTGCAGATTCAACATCCACAACTTTTGTCAATACTGAGTCACTTAAGGAACTTAACAGAGCATCCTTTGCTTTGACATCCAGCTCATATTCTTTGATATCATCTTCAGTTGTCAAACCACCTTCAGGCATGACAAATTGTGATAGTGTAGCTAGCCATACTTTATAACCAAGACAGAGAAGATGGCTTTTCATTCATGCCTTCCAAAGAGTATAATTTGTCCCATCAAAATGTGGAGCTTCCTTTTTGTAAGACATCCTGGATCTTCCTCAAGTTGTTAGGCTTTCTTCAGAGGAACCTTGCTCTGATACCAATTGTTGAACTGCACCAGACAATTGAGAGAGGGGGTGAATCAGTTGTCCTAAAACTTTTAACCAAATATGATCATCAACTTATTAATTACTTATATTCAAATACAACCATGAAAGTATCAAATGAGAAGCTCAACACAAAATTATAAACAACACAGGAGACACCAGATTTTTACGTGGAAAACCCTAAAAAGGAAAAACCACAGTGGGTGTTAGCCCACAGAAATATATGAGTTATATCAATACCAAAAAATAGAGGCTCACTACCCAAATTGCTCACTGCAAAGAAAGGCTCACTGCGTATGGATGGCTCACTGCCAAAACGTTGAACTAAGATAACAACATCTACTCCATGCCAAGATTCAGTTCCATTGAAGCACAAAAACACCTATGCTCTGCTTTGCTGCCTTACTTCACTTTATCTTCACATCTTTGCACTTGGATACTTTTTAATGACTCAATTACAAGTATTTATACACTAAATCAACCTTGGAATGATCATCAAGGTCAGCATTACAATCATCAACCATTAGAACAATCTCCAAGGTTGGCATTACAAACATACATAAAATAGGTCTTGACCTAATACAAAATTATGCTAAGGAAATGTAGTAAAGATGTATACAGATCACACCATGCCTTGGCTAGGACTAAAACATGATCTTTCGCGCCACAACATGCTTCTACGATCTTCAAGTGATCTCTGCAATCACTAGAATTAACCAAGTCAGCTAAGACTGGTTACATGCTACGTTATCTGGGAATAATCTTCAAACACGATCTCAATTCCTTAATGCGAACCAATGTAAAGGTAGGAACACAATCATGAGGCATCCACAGGCACGTTGTAATCACCAAGAGCAATCACACAAACTCTAACCACTTTATCCATGAGATTCTTCACACCGAAGCACATGAACTTCACTATCTACAACTATCATAAAAGAAAGATAGCTTGCGGACCGCTAAATCATGAACCATTGTAGTTGTAGGCACTTACTATCATCCCAGACTTCCCTCTAGAACCACAGAGAAAAATACTTCAATGAGGAGGAATGTGGAGCAAAGTACTTTCTCCTTGTCACCAATGAATAATCAGAAAAAGGAGGTTTTACTCTGGTGAATGTAACTCGCTCAATTCTTCACACTGGAGGCTCAAACTTAGGATTGAGCATCTTCAGATGTGCCTCTAAATAACTTCCAAACTACAGACCAAGATCTTTAATATACAAGAAATGCGGAGCAATCTTCTTGATTGTTCTTCAATATGCAACTCACTGTAATTCACTGTTTCGTTTCTGATTCTTCCGGAGGGGCTAATTTTCTCAATGTCCTCAACATATAAGGCTTCTAATCAATCAAAAGATAAGAATATAGTTGACACCAATGACAACATAGATATGTTGACATCAATGACAACATCGATTAGGCACATACTTACAACAGTTTTCACTAGGGGACACTTTTTTATTTCTATTTATTTATATTTTTTTTATTTTTATTTTTTTGGACTAAGGAACTCTTCTTGCTCCCCAAAGTAGCCAACAATGTGCAAGTCAAATTCAAATCTATATTTGTGGTCTCTTATAGGGATACCATCATGGAGCCTCAGGAATTTTGTGAGGGCCTCATCATTTTGAAATGTATTGAGAGGCACAAGGCCTTATTGGTCTTAGTCAATGAGTTCAAGATATTGAAGGGGAAGGTCAATAGTGAAGATGGTGTTGTCAAGGAAAAAGAGGCCAATATGGTTCCACCTACGGTGTGTTCAACAATGTTAGAGGGTTCATCTACACGTTCAAAAGTAACACAAGGTTTATTAGTTTTTGGACCAAGGGGCATGTATCCTAGCCCATAGTACTCTTCAAAGATCTCAACCTGCAGCAACTTGCAGATGCCTTGTTCATAGATGGTAAGGCCCTTACCCTGATAATTCATGTTTTCACATATGGTGTGGGATAGGGTAATTCTATTTCAAGTAGTCAATTATTGATTCTTCATCCTTTGAGTCGTCTTTGTATAACTAGGAGTCGATAGAACCCTCAATTTGTTCTTCTTCGAGTGTGTTTGTGGAAGCAAAGGTAGTGGGGTTGAATTGTTTGGCCTTGGGTGTCTATGGATAGGGTTACTTTTGAGGATGATTGTAAGAGCATGGAGAAAGGGTCAATTGGCCTACATGGAAGGCAATATGCATCTCATATTCACTACAACCTTTGCTAATGATCTTCACCTTGGAGTATTTGGGATTTTGGGATGATGATGAGGTGAATGCAAGGGATTTGAGGTCCATGTAGAATGAGGAGGCCTTTTCTTTATCATGATTAGTGATGTCAATACTTGAACAATGATGAGATTTATGATAGGATGCCTCCATGGATTTAAAAAAATTCAAAGGGTTGTGGATTAGCGTGAATGGTGACTTCGATGCCATTGTGGGGGAATATTAGACACTAATGGTAGGTAGAGTGAATGGCTTGCATGGCATGAAGCCATGGGCAATAGAGAACGAGGTTATACGGAAGGTCAAAATCAACCACATGACATGTTTTTTTTTCTATAGGATTGGGCCCACTTGGATGGGAAGATAGATAGTACCTTCATATTCAAGATCGACATTATCATATGCTTTGATGGTGATAACTTGTGGTTCCAGATCAACTATAGAATATCCCAATTGTTTTATGAATTTTAACGTGCACAAGTTTAAGATAGATCCATTATCCAAGAGGACTCATTCAACCTTATGTTTAATGATTAAGACCTCTATGTGCAAGGCTTTATTGTGGGATGGGTCAATAGGTGGCATGTCATTTTGACTACATGCAAGTTGGTATGTGGATGAGAGATGGCCGACGAGGGCTTGGAATTATTCAAGATCAATGTCATTGGGGACCTGAGATTCCTATAAAGCTTAGCCCAAGATGTCTCTATGGATGGGCAATGTTTTAAGATCTAGGAAGGATATTTGTGCTAGAGTCTTCTCAAGGAGCTCTAAGAGATCATAATGGGAGGCTGACAAGGAAGAGGATGATGAACGGCCTTTGATGGTGAATCTACCATGGTAGGTAGTGATGGCACAGTCTGGTATTTTTGCTTTAATCTTGATGGTGGAAACTTGGGTAGAGTCAACATTGAAATGATCAACAATGAAATTGTAATTGTGAGTTTTATTGTAATGGATGTTGTTGATACAATTATTTTGGGACTAGTTCTTCTTGGAGGTTGATGGTTGGGATGACAAAGATTATCCATGATTAGGAAGAGGATTTTGGTATATCCCCAATTATTCATTTGGTGAAGAAGATTTGTCTCCTTCTACCTAGATTGTGCCATGATCAAGGAGGTCTTGGATATAATTCTTAAGCTTCATGCATTTTCTTCTCCAATGTCCCTTAATGTGATGGTAATCACAGTATTCATTTTCCTTATACCATGTAGGTTTAGGTTAGGTGTCATCAAAGGGTTTGTTCATAGGAAATATGCCCGTGTTGGCTTGGACCATTTTTTAAAAACAACTTCCAACGGTTCCCCCAAGGGAGTATATTTTTGCTTAGGATTGTTTTGGGGAAGCGTTTCAATTCTCTTGTAGGAATTTTCATATTATTAGGTTGGGAGACATCTGAATGACTCAATTTTTGTTTGATGTCATCATTATTGTTTGTACATGTTTTGTTTCGGTAACCCCATCACCAACAACATTTTTTTTGGCCCAAAATTTAGGTTTGTCATTAGATGATTTGTTGTTGTTGTATTTGTTATACATTTTTACTAAACCTATGGCAATAAGGGCCTTTTCAATGGTGACCCCCTGTTCAATTATCTCATCAAAGGTGGAGATGCAATGCACCTAGAGGTGAAAAGCCATCTCTTGGTTCAAATTTTGCACAAAGATGGTGATGTGTTGTTTTTAGGTATGGGCCAAGCAAAGAGACTTGCAAGTCCTCTCCACCTCTATAGGTAAGAAGTGAATCTCTCCCCACTTCTTTGTTTTGTGTTATAAAGGTCTAACATAGTGAGCTCATGATTGACATTGTAGGATAAATGTGCAAGGAATTTCTCGAACAAGTCAACAAATGTGGAAATAGAGCCACGGGTCAAGTGCATAAACCATTCGAGGGATTGCTCCCCTAGGCTTCAAGAGAAGAGGCAGAGAAGATATTGGTCACTAAAGGATACGTCTTGGTAGGCGATGAAAAATTATTTGATATTGTCATGGGGGTCTCCCTTCTCTTTGTTTTTATCAAATTTGGGTATTTTAAAGTGTTGCGGGAAGGGTATCATTGTTAATGCTTGATAAAAGGGGTAGACACATAAGTCCTCAAATTTGTATTTTTTCTTGTAGGTCCCACTTTGAAGGTTTTTTAGAGCATTTTTCATGTCTTTCCACTACTGGTTGAAAGGGGTACCAAGTGTTAGAACACAAGGATATACTGAGAGGGGGTGTGAATCAGTATATCACTAAAACTTATTTTAGTTAATCATCAACAATTAAAACTTCTAACTGCTTTAACTAGAAGATCAACAAATTAAGCCAATTAAAGCACAACACATAAGTACACAACCACAACACAAAATTTATGTGGAAAACCCAAGAAGGGAAAAACCATAGTGAGTAAGCTGCTTGGATCTACTGTCCAAATCTAGCCTCACAAATGAAGATAAAACAGGGTTACAATATTATTTATGGGCTACAACCCAAAGGAAGCTACAACTCCCTGAAATACAATGTAATGAAACTTATAGAAAGAGGCTCTACCCTATGGATGTTACAATCAATGGATCTTAGTGAACAAAATACCTTTGCACCATCTGCATACTACACCTTAACACAAAATTTCACTTTCTCTGCTCAACGAACAATTTCACCTCCAACACACCTTCACAATTGTACTCACATCAGCTCACACATCTTCGCACATCCTCACACTCTCATACTATCCTCAACAAACAAGATCTTTCATTTATACCTTCCATAATTTTCAAATTCCTTCTCCCGAGTTAGCCAAGATGAAACGTGTAATCATGAAACATGCAAGGTCACTCCAAGTTGGCATCCAAAAGATGTAGAAAAATAATGTGGATCAAGCTAAGTGATAACCAGGACCTATTCTTTATTATCACATTCTTCTAAGCTAGCACACACTTCAAATCATATGGTGGGAACATTGAAAACACATGAAGTAGGCCCAACAAACACTCATCCTTCCACCCAATAGCTCCAGACCTAAAGCAAAACTAGAGGGATCAATTAACATCATGCGGATCATCACGCAAGCAACATAAGACTTATACAAACCTTCTCAACCAATCCTTCAACTGAAATATATGTTTTCTTTCTGGTGCAAGTAAATAAAAACTAATCCTGGTATCACAAACAAATATTGAACACACAGTCTTGAGACAGAGCATTGAACAACCAACTTGCAGTGCACTTTAGCACCTAAAACCTGAATTGAATCATACAATTGAATATCTAAACTTATCCTCCAAATATCAGAGCCAAAAGTTAAACTATGGTGGAGTACGGTGGCTTCTACTTTCTCCTTCAAACAACCTTAGTCAGCAGCAAGATGTGTCTTTGTTCTGCTGACCCCAAAGAACCTCTATAGTACATCTTACTAGTTGAACCTTCAATATTATCATCTTCTCATCTATTAATGATCATCCTTCAAACCGCAAGACCACAACCTCAAAGGCAAAGAAATGTGGAGCATTTCCTAGATGCATCCTGACTGCATCATCTCTGAACAATTGTCTTCACTCTGCGAGCTCTAGAATTTTATGTGTTACTCTTCAGGCTCTAAAATCTAGAACATACAATCTTCACACATGTCTCTGAACAACTCCCAAACCGCAAGGCCATACCATCAAATTCAAAGGAATGCAAAGTATTTTCCCGAGCTTATTTTGTGTAAACTTCAGTGCCTTGGATAACTTGAGTCTTTCAAAAATAAAGAAATGAATTTCCTCAATGAATACATCATTTGCCACATCAGAGACTTCATTCTCATCTTCATACAACATCAACAAACTCCTTCTCATCTTTGATCTATCTTCTTTATCTTCTTTTCTGATCATATTACCACAGACTTCCTTTGACATTTCTGGCCTTCTTCACTCCAACACTACTGACAACGCATATGAATCTCACACTGTTGACATCAATGACAACACAAGTGCAACAATCTCCCCCTTTGGAATTGATGGCAACACTTGACTTGATATATAATTTTCTCCTCCTTTGACATCAAGGACAAAGGGCTAGTGATCTTCCTCTAAACTGATCTTGTTTTAGCTCCCCATGTTAGCATTATTCTTGATTTTTCCTTCACTTCTCCTCACCTGTCAGCTCCCCCTGACTGATCAAATCATCTAAAACTCTTGCCTACCTACTCCCCCTAAGAGTTAGCCACCATCAATCTAGGGATAAAACTATACCTTGAATAGCTCCCCCTGGACAGATGCACCATCTATGCATCTAGTTAGAAGGAGGGGCAACAACCCCTAACTTCTAACTAAGGTACTCAAAATTATCCTTAGAGAGTGCCTTGGTGAAGATGTCTGCAACTTGATCCTTTGTAGGCATATACTCCAATCTAACTTCTTGATTTGCAACCTTCTCTCTCAAAAAGTGATACCTAATAGATATGTGCTTGGTCCTAGAATGCATCACTAGATTCTTTGAAATATAGATAGCACTTATATCATCACAAAGAATAGGAATAGGCTTTTCATATGCAACCTTGATATCCTTCAATGTTTGCTTCATCCATAAAACTTGAGTACAATAGGTTGTTGTAGCAATATATTCTGCCTCTGCAGTTGATAAGTTCATTGAATCCTGCTTCTTGCTAATCCTTGAGACCAGCCTGTCTCCCAAAAAGAAAGCTCCTCCACTCGGACTTCTCCTATCATCAACACTATTAGTCCAATCTGCATCAGTATAAGTGCTCAGAGAAAAATCATTACCTTTTTTATACCACAATCCATATTTCAGAGTGCTCTTCAAAAATATGAATATTCTCTTGACTGCCTTCACATGTGTTTCCTTAGGATCAACTTGAAATCTTGCAACTAAACATACATCTTGCATAATGTCAAGCCTTGATGTTTTTAGGTATAGTATGCCTCCAATCATAGATCTGTATGGAGTCTGATTAGCTTTAGGTGACTCATCATCTTTACTCAAGTGGCAACCGGTTTTCATAGGAGTACTCACACGCTTGCAATCTTCCATGCCAAACTTTTTAAACATTTCCTTAACATACTTTTCTTGAGAGATAAAGATGCCCTCATCTGATTGAGAAATTTGGAGCCCAAGAAATAATGATAATTCTCCTAACATAGACATTTAAAATTCTTTTTCCATCTCTCCTACAAACTTCTTACACATCTCATCACATTCACAAAAGATTATATCATCAACATACATAGCAAGAATTAGAATTTGTTCACCTTATGTTTTGATGTAAAGATTACATCTGTGGTACCTTTCTTGAAACCCTGTTAAAGAGTGTACTTGTCCAACCTTGCATAACAAGTCCTAGGGGATTATGTTGCAAGTATGGGCCTAACTGGTGTTGTCATTGATGTCAAGGATTGGATGAGTTGTGTGCTAAGGATATTGAGAAAATTAGTCCTATCAAAAATAGAAAAGAATAGTGAAGACAGTGAAGCTCTATGAAGTGAAGATCCCAGCTAAGATGAAAGGTGATCCAGTAAAGATTTGAGAGGTCCACATGAAGATTTGAAGAAGTTATGGCCATATGAGTAAAACTGGTTCTGGCAGATGTTCAGAAGTAACAGAGTGACACAAATCGATCCAGTGAGATCCAAAAATGCAATATCTTATTCTGCGGATTTGATGAATTGTTTAGGAAGTCAATGTGAATTGACAACTCAATTGGTTCATGGTCTGGAGGTCTGCAAGCATCTATTCCAATATGACAGTGATGATAGACTCTGTTCTTGAGGTTTCGGATGAAGAAGAGAATGATTTCAGTAATCAAAAGTGGTGTGGATATTCTTGGTGTTTCAGGTAAGCTTGTGGGGGTCTCTAGATTGTGTCCAATTTGTGTTGGTGGTCCGCATTGAAGATGGAGCTCGTAATTGAAGAATTACTTCCAAATGATGATGTTCTTCCTAAACTTGGCTGACCAGATGATTTACACATCTTGCGGATGATCTTGAAGATGTTATGCGAAGGATGGAGTGTTCCTCAAAGAAGATTGAAGTCTCAGATATATGTGGCCGACAGTGTGGTGATTCGTATGAAGTCTTTTGTAATAAATCAAGTTGTATTTGTGTATTTTCTCTATAAAGTATGCCGACTTTGATGATTATCCTAAAGTTGATGTCTTGTATAAATAAGAGTTGTGAAGTCATTTCAAAAGCATCGAAAAAAGATGAGAGCGTGGTAGAAAGGAGAAAAGTGAAAGGCAGAGCAGAAGTATTGAACTTAAATGGAACTAAATCAAGCATGGTGAAGATGCTAATCTTCAGTTCAAGTATGTAATATCTATTATTTTGTAGACAGTGTGTCTCTCTTAGGCAATGGGCCTCTTGTGAGCAGTGTGCTCAGGCAGTGAGCCCTAATTGGCATGTGCCATTTTGTTCTTATTCTTTTAACAGACAATACAATCTTGGGTTAGTCACCCCATGGTTTTTCCCTTAACCAGGTTTTCCATGTTAAAATATTGGTGTCATATGTGTTAATGTGTTTCTGCTCTTGAATTGTTGCATTGTATTTCCATGATTGATTTATTATTATTGTGCTGAATTACAAGAAGGATTTAAGTGGTTAATAAAAGGAAAGTTTTGTGACAACTGATTCACCCCTCCTCTCAGTTGTCTGTCTTGAAACTAACAATTGGTATCAGAGCCAAGTTCCTCGAAAAGAGTTTAACCACCTGAGGAGATCTAGGATGTCTTCTTACAAGAAGGATAGTCTGAGGTTTGATGGAACCAATTACACTCTTTGGAAAAGCCGCATGGAATGTCATTTGCAATGTATGGGAATGCAATATTGGATCATGGCTTCAAAGAAGTATGTTCCTCCAAAGGATGGTCTGACAAATGTAGATGAAATAAAAGATGTTGAAGACAATCTTCAAGCTAAAGAAGCTTTACTAAGTGCCTTATCTGATTCAGAGTTGACAAATGTTATAGATTTAAAAACTACATATGAGATTTGGGAAAAACTAGAACTTCTGCATGAAGGAGACAAATATGTTAAATGTGCCAAGCTACAGAGTCTGAAAGGAAATTTTGAAAACCTGAAGATGAATGAAGATGAAAATATCACTACATTTATGCCAAAAGTAAATGAGCTTGTTTGTGGCATTAGGTGTGCTAGTGGAATCTTGGATGAAGATGAGATTGTTGCCAAAGTTCTCAGATCCCTACCTCCTTACAAATACAAGGTTGTTGCTATTGAAGAATTCAGATCTTTTTCAAATATCACAAGGGATCAATTGGTTGGAAAATTAGCTACATTTGAATTGGCTAAGTTTGGGGATGCACCCCCCAAGACTGAATCTGCATTCAAATCTGGTGCCTCTGTAAAAGGCAAACAAAAGTTTGATCCAGGAGAGAACTCCTCAAAGAAACTATCATGGTATGAAAAAGAAAGAAAAGATCTGGAAGAAGATGAAGCAGAAGCTACTCAACTTGAAGCCCTTATTGCAAAAAGACTACCAAGAGGATCTGGCAAATATGAAGGAAAATTGCCCTTCAAATGTTTCAACTGCAATAAGATTGGTCATTTTGCCTCAAGGTGTCTAGAAAGATTTTCAAGGGCAAATCCAAACAGATCAAGATTCCAAAAGAAATGCTACTATGTTCATGAAGATGATGATGATGAAGCAGTAATAGATGATGAATTAGAGACAGGAAACAAATCTGGAAGTGATAGGGTATTTATTGCCATCAAGGAAGAAGATCCAATACCCTCTGAATCTGTCAATCATAAAATGATAGAAAGAGCTCTAGCTGCCCAAGTTGAAGAAAAGGATGACTGTGTCATTGACAGTGGATGCTCCAATCATATGACAAGTGAAAAAATAAGTTCATAGATTTGGAAAGATATGAAGGAGGAGTGGTAAAAGTTGGTGATAATTCTGCTGGTAGAATCAGAGGAAGAGGAACTATTTCTTTTGATGGAAAGAACAAAACCAATAATGTATTGTATGTTGAAGATCTAAAGCACAATCTTCTCAATGTTGGACAGTTGGTGGACAAAGGCTATGATCTCCAATTCAAAAATGGAAAATGTAAGATCTTTGAAAGTTCTGGAACAGAGCTTGCATCCGGTACTCAAACAAAAGGTAACATCTTCCACTTGGTTGGTATTGGAAAAAGTTGTTTATTTGTTCAAGTTGATCAGAGTTGGTTGTGGTATAGAAGAATGTGTCATGTGAATTTTGATAATATCATCAAGATAAGCAACACTCAGGCTGTAAGAGATCTTCCAAGACTAGTGAAACCTACCAATAGTTTGTGCAAAGAATGTTAGTTGGGTAAGCAGAGCAGAGTCACATTTAAAAGGAAGGAACAATCTTCTACCGGATTGTTGGACTGGCAAGAATCAGGAGTTTGTAAGGTGATAGATACTTCATGTTATTAATTGATGATCACTCCCAGATGATGTGGGTGACTTTTCTAAAAGAAAAATCTGAGGCTCTTGAGAAATTCAAAATATTCAAGGCTATGGTAGAGAATGAAACCGAATTAAACATAAAATGTCTCAAGTTTGATAGAGGTGGAGAATTCACATCCGGAGAGTTCATAGAATTCTGTGAGAAACATGAGATAAAAAGACAGTTATCTGCTCCAAGGACTCCATAGCAAAATGGAATAGTGGAGAGAAAGAACCAGACCATCCAGGAAGCATCTAGAACCATGATGATGGAAGCAAATGTTCCTCAGATCTACTAGAGAGAAGTTGTAAGCACTGCTGTCTATACTCTTAATCGAGTACAAATCAAAAGCAATACTGGTAAGACCCCTTATGAACTCTGGTTTGGCATCACTCCCACTGTGAAATATTTTAGAGTCTTTGGTAGCAAATGTTACATCAAAAGAGATGAAGACCTTGGCAAATTTGATGCTAGAAGTGATGAAGGAATATTCTTGGGTTATTCTACTCAAAGCAAAGCATACCAGTGTTACAACAAGAGATTGAGAAAGATTATAAAAAGTACAAATGTGAAGGTTGATGAAGGTATTGAAAAACCCTCAAGCTTTTATGAATATGAAGAAAATGATCAGAATGATGTTTTGGTCCAAGAAGTCCAAGCCCCTTCTGAAATTCAAATCCAGACTGATCCAGAGAATCCGGAAGAAGAGATAAGTTTGAATGAACTTGCCCAAGAAATAGAAGTACAAGAAATTCCCAAAACTCCCAGGTATGTAAGACTAAATCACTCTGAAGATCAGATCATAGGTGATAAAAGCAAAGGTGTTCAAACGAGAAGAAAGATTGCTCAAGACTCAGAAAAGTATTGTCTGATTTCAAAAATTGAACTAAAAACAATAAGTGAAGCATGCAATGATGAAAGCTTGACTAAAGCAATGAAGGAAGAGTTGATGCAAATTGAGAAAAATCACACTTGGGATCTTATTCCCAGACCTAGAGACAAAAATGTGATTGGAACCAAATGGTTCTTCCAGAACAAACTGAATGAAGATGGTGAAGTAGTCAGAAACAAAGCCAAATTGGTCTGCAAGGGTTATTCCCAAGTAGAAGAAGTTGATTTTGAAGAAACTTTTTCTCCGATGGCAAGAATTGAAGTAGTCAGATTATTTCTTGTCTTTGCTGCCTTCAAGGATTTCAAAGTATATCAGATGGATGTCAAGTCTGCCTTCCTGAATGGTGACTTGGAAGAAGAATTATACATTGAGCAACCAGATGGATTTCAATTGTCTGATCATGGTGATATGGTCTACAAGTTGAAGAAAGCACTGTATGGACTCAAACAAGACCCAAGAGCTTGGTATGAAAGACTAGATAAGCATCTTTTGAAGATCAATTTCAACAAAGGTACTGTTGATAGTAACTTGTACTTCAAAATTGATCATGAAAATATCTTGATTGTTAAAGTATTTGTTGATGATATCATTTTTGGAGGAAGAGATGGTATGTGCACAACTTTTGCAAATCAAATGAAAAGTGAATTTGAGATGTCCATGTTTGGGGAAATGAATTTCTTCTTGGGTCTACAAATCATTTAAACAAAGAAAGGAATTTTCATTTCACAGACCAAATATGTGAAAGAATTGTTGAAGAATTTGGGATGGAAGACTCAAAACCAATGAATTCTCCCATGGCAACCGGATGTAAATTGTGCAAAGATGATGACTCTCCTAAGGCTGATCAGAAAAAGTACAGGTCAATGATTGGAGGACTATTGTATATTACTCAAACTAGACCTGACATTATGAATGTTGTTGGTCTTGTTGCTAGATTCCAAGCTGATCCTAGAGAATCTCATGTCATGGAAATCAAGAGGATTCTCAGATATCTAAAAGGAACAGTTGAGTATGGTTTATGGTATCCTAGAGATCATGATTTCTCTCTTCATGCATATACAGATGCGGATTGGCTAGGAGATGTGGATGACCGGAAGAGTACCAGTGGTGGAGCATTCTTTTTAGGGAAAAGATTGGTTTCCTGGCTGAGCAAGAAACAAGAGGCAATATCTATGTCCACTGCAAAAGTAGAATATATTGCAGCAGTAGGTAGTTGCACTCAAGTATTGTGGATGAAGCAAATGCTAAGAGACATCAAAGTGGAGTATGAGGAACCTATCACAATCTTCTGTGATAATTCAAGTGCAATAAATCTAACAAAAAATCTAGTGTTGCATTCAAAGAAAAAACATATATCCATCAAGTTTCACTTTTTGAGAGAGCAGGTGAACAAGAATGAAGTCAAGTTAGAGTTTGTGCCCTCCAAGGATCAAATTGCAGACATTTTTACTAAACCTCTACCTAAGGACTCTTTTGAGTATCTCAGGGATAAGTTAGGGGTTATTACCCCTCCGGTTCTAAATTAAGGTGCATTGATGTGCATTAGTCTGGTGGATCTCATAGTCATATCTTGTGGTCAGGATGGATGATGGGAAGTTGCTACTTAGGGGGAGCAGTCTGTATGATTCTGAGTGATGCAAATATGTGCCCTTTGTCATTGATATCAAAGGGGGAGAGAAGACATGTGAAAAACAAAAAGTGGTTGTTGATCAAAGGGGGAGTAGTAAAAGAAGAGAAGACATGTGAATGGTTGTTGTTGATAGGGGGAGTTATGTCAGTCAGTGAGGAGAAGTACTTGTCTTGATGGTTAAAATAATTTTTCACATCGTATGTTGCCATCAATGACAAAGGGGGAGATTGTTGCAAGTATGGGCCTAACCGGTGTTGTCATTGATGTCAACATACTCCTGTTGCATTGATGTCAAGGATTGAATGAGTTGTGTGTTGAGGATATTGAGAAAATTAGTCCTATCAGAAACAGAAAAGAATAGTGAAGATAGTGAAGCTCTATGAAGTGAAGATCCCAGCTAAGATGAAGATTAGAGGATACGCATCAAAGGGTTTGTAGATATGTGTCTAAAGGTGATCCAGTAAAGATTTGAGAGGTCCGCATGAAGATTTGAAGAAGTTGTGGCCATATGAGTAAAACCGGTTCTGGAAGATGTTCAAAAGTAACAGAGTGACACAAATCGGTCCGGTGAGATCCAGAAATGCAATATCTTGTTCTACGGATTTGATGAAGTGTTTAGGAAGTCAATGTGAATTGACAACTCAATTGGTTCATGGTCTAGAGGTCCGCAAGCATCTATTCCAATATGATAGTGATGACAGACTGTGTTCTTGAGGTTCCAGATGAAGAAGAGAATGATTTCAATAATCAGAAGTGGTGTGGATATTCTTGGTATTTCAGGCAAGCTTGTGGGGGTCTCTAGATTGTGTCCAATTTGTGTTGGTGGTCCGCATTAAAGATGGAGCTCGTAATTGAAGAATTACTTCCAGATGATGATGTTCTTCCTAAACTTGGTCGACCAGATGATTTACACATCTTGCAGATGATCTTGAAGATGTTCTGCGAAGGATGGCATGTTCCTCAAAGAAGATTGAAGTCCCAGATATATGTGGCCGATAGTGTGGTGATTTGCATGAAGTCTTTTGTAATAAATCAAGTTGTATTTGTGTATTTTCTTTGTAAAGTATGCCGACTTTGATGATTATCCCAAAGTTGATGTCTTGTATAAATAAGAGTTGTGAAGTCATTTCAAAAGCATCGGGAAAAAGATGAGAGCGTGGTAGAAAGAAGAAAAGCGAAAGGTAGAGCAGAAGTATTGAACTTAAATGGAACTAACTCAAGCATGGTGAAGATGCTAATCTTCAATTCAAGTATATAATATCTATTATTCTGTAGACAGTGTGTCTCTTATAGGCAGTGGGCCTCTTGTGACCAGTGCGCTCGGGCAGTGAGCTCTAATTGGCATGTGCCATTTTGTTCTTCTTATTCTTTTAACAGAGAATACAATCTTGGGTTAGTCACCCCATGGTTTTTCCCTTAACCAGGTTTTCCACGTTAAAATCTTGGTGTCATATGTGTTAATGTGTTTCTGCTCTTGAATTGTTGCATTGTGTTTCCATGATTGATTTATTATTATGGTGCTGAATTACAAGAAGGATTTAAGTGGTTAATAAAAGGAAAGTTTTGTGACAACTGATTCATCCCCCCCCTCTCAGTTGTCTGTCTTGAAACTAACAGATTGTTTGAGACCATATAAAGCCTTCTTGAGTCTACACACCAAGCTTGGATCTTCTGATAACTAAAAACCATCTGGTTGTTCTATATAGACCTCTTCTTCCAAGTCACCATTCAAAAAGGTAGATTTAACATCAATCTGATATACCTTGAATCCCTTATGTACTACAAAGGCAAGAACCATTTTGATTGCTTCCATTATTGCCACCGAAGCAAATGTCTCTTCATAGATAACTCCTTCAACTTGTGAATATCCTTTGCAGATGAACCTTGCTTTATTTCTGACCACTTCTCCATCTTCATCCAGCTTGTTCCTGAAAAACCCATTTTGTTCCTATCACATTCTTGTCTACAGGCCTTGGTACCAACTCCCAAGTTTGATTCTTTTCTATTTGATTTAGTTCTTCTTCCATGGCTTGTATCCATCCTTCATCCTTGTTGGCTTCACTAAAAAATTTAGGTTCTATTCTTGATAGAAAAGAAAAGTTTACTTGTTCATTTGTTCTTACAAATCTTCTTCTTGTCTAAACTCCTTCATTCTTGTCTCCAATGATCTGATCTTCTTAATGATTTTTCTGAGCATACTTAGTTGGAGTCTTGGCAGTCTTTTCTGGAGTTTCTTCCTTTTCTTCAACTTCTTCAACCTCCTCTGTGTAGGTAGGTTCATCTAACCAACAGTCATCTTCCTCAACTGAACTTTGATGTGATTCTTTGTCCACTTTTACATTTTCCCTCTCAACCATCTTCCTTAGTCTTTTATTGTAGCATTTGTAGGATTTTCTTGTAGTTGAGTAGCCAAGGAAAATACCTTCACCTACTTTAGAGTTAAACTTTCCCATACCTTCTTCATCTCTTCTGATATAGCATTTGCTTCCAAAAACTCTGAAATACTTTACTATTGCAGGTCTTCCATCCCAAAGCTCATAAGGGGTCTTGGTGTTGTGTTTTCTTAGTTTTCCCCTATTAAGGATATAGATTGTGGTATGAATTGCTTCTTTCCAGTAAATATAAAATAGATTAGCTTCACTCAACATTGTCCTGACCATCTCTTGAATAGTCCTATTCTTTCTTTCTACAACACCATTCTGCTGAGGAGCTCTAGCAACTGCATAGTGCCTTTTGATTACATGTTCTTGACAAAACTCTACAAACTCATTTGAGCTAAACTCACCACCCCTATCAGATCTTAAACACTTAATTCTAGCATTTATTTCATAATTCAACCATATTTTTGAAGATCTTGAATCTACTGAAAGCTTTTATTTTTTCTTTCAAAAAAGTAACCCATGTCATTCTAAAGAAATCGGCAATGAGCAACATGAAATACCTCTCACCTTGTAAGATTTTTGTTCTAGTTGGTCTGCATAGGTCTATATGAACTAGCTCCAAGGGCCTTGTAGTAGAGTATTCCTTAGAGTTGAAGGTTATCCTTGTCTGCTTTCCAATCTAACATTCCTTGCATATTGTGTTTGTAGGCTTGATGATCTTTGGCATGTCCCTTACTACTTTCATGGAACTGATCTTTACAAGATTGTTAAAGTTAATGTACCCCATTCTCTTGTGCAATAGCCAACATTTATTTGTCTGTCCTAATAGACAAATCCTCTCATTAACTCCTTTCAGATTATACAAGTTGCCTTCTATCTTAAAGCCTTCTGCCACCAGTTTTCTAGACTTTTCTCTCCTAATTTCACATCATTGATCATGAAATGTAAGATTATATCCTTTGCTATACATTTGACTTACACTGAGAAGATTATGCTTGATACCTTCAACATAAAAAACATCATGTGTCTGAGACTTTCCATCAAGGCTTATAGTACCTTTTCCAATGATCCTTTTAGAAGAGTTGTCTCCAAACCTAACCAAGCCACCGTCCCACTTTCTAAGATTAATAAACTTATTTTTGTCACCTGTCATGTGATTTGTACATCCATTGTCTATCAACCAGAGATTTGTTTGTACTTGAGCATGAAATGTTGTTTAAACAACCATTGATATCTCAACTCCATTGTTACTTTCCTTATCTTGCTCAGTAACATCAGTTATCTGAGATTCTGAATTTGCCAAACTATTCCTGCAATATCTTGCTATTTGTCCAAACTTGTTGCAAATTTGACAAACCATATTGGCATCCACAAGATTTATTTCATTCATTACAAACTTACAATCCATAGTCTTATGACTAAATTTATTGCAGATAAAACAACAACCAAAGAAAATATGATCAAACCTATTCATGGAGAATTGTCTTGCATGAAGATATCTTCCTTGAGGCAAGATGAGATCTGTAAATTATGTATCATCTAGACTTCCAAGCTTTGCCATCTTTAGTTCCTTTTTGAGTAACTAAATTTCTTTCTCAATTTTTAGGCATTCTTTTGTCTTGGCTTCAATCCTAGCTCTTTGTTCTTGGTTTTCCTTTCTTGCACAGTCTAAGTATTCAAGAGCAGAAACAAGTTCACCTTCAAAATCAACTTCATATTATTATTCATCTACAATCTTGTCTGAATCATCTAAGATCACCATGGCCATGAATAGAGATTCCCCTCTGTCTTCATTAGATGAGTAGTGATCTACTTCTTCTGTAGAGCTGTAGTCTTCCTTTGAAAGAAGGTTCCTCTAAAAATTATTTCTCTTGAACCCTTTGCTGCTACTTTCACTTTCTCCAAAAGGACATTTAGAGGCATAATGACCAATTCTACCACATTAGAAACATTTGAAAGGTAGCTTACCTTTATATTTACTTGATCCTCTTTTTAGCCTTCTTACAAAATTTACTTCTTCCTCAACTTCATTACATATGTCAGATGTTCCTTCATTCTTCACTGCATTAAAAGCAACTTCTTTCTGGCATGGACCTATGACTTCATTTCTCATTTCATAGGTAGTGAGAGACCCAAATAGTTCTACCATGGTGAGTTTCTATAGGTCTTTAGTTTCTTCTATTGCAAAAACTTTTGAATCAAATTTGTGAGGGGCAGATCTCAGGATTTTCTTTACAACCATTGATTCAGCAATATCTTCACCCATACTTCTGATTCCATTCACAGCTTCATCAACTTGGTGTAAGTAGCCAGTAATGTTTTCTTCTTCTTTCATCCTTAGATTCTCAAATATTATTTTGTAGGATTGCAGTTTGGCTTCCTTTATAGTGTCATCTCCTTCATAGAGACCTTTGAGCTTATCTCATATCTCTTTTGTTGTCTTGCACCGCACAACCTTGACTAACTCTGAACTGGTTAGACCACTTAAGATTGCATTCTTGGCTTTGGCATAATTCTCATGGGCCTTCTTCTCGTCTGAATCTGTAATGGGATGACTAGGTTCAATATATTCAATCTCAATTGCCCTCCAGACATCATACCCTAGTGAGGTAAGATAGGCTTCCATCCTTACACTCCATAAGTCATAGTTACTTCCATCAAACATAGGAGCTTTAGTAGAGGACTCCTTCTGATCCATGTGTTCTATTCCAAGATCTACCTTCAACTGTTAGGCTACACCAAGGAACCTTGCTCTGATACCAATTGTTAGAACACCAAGGATATATTGAGAGGGGGGTGAATCAATATATCACTAAAACTTATTCCAATTAATCATCAACAATTAAAACTTCTAATTGCTTTAACCAGAAGATCAACAAATTAAACCAATTAAAGCACAACACATAAGCACACAGCCACAACACCAAATTTATGTAGAAAACCTAAGAAGGGAAAAAACACGGTGAGTAAGTTGCTTGGATCTACTATCCAAATCTAGCCTCATAAATGAAGATAAAATAGGGTTATAATATTATTTATGGGCTACAACCCAAAGGAAGTTACACCTCCCTGAAATACAATACAATGACACTTACAGAAAGAGGCTCTACCCTCTGGATTTTACAATCAATGGATCTTAATGAACAAAATACCTCTACACCATCCACATACTACACCTTAACACAAAATTCCACTTTCTCTACTCAGCGAACACTTTCACCTCCAAAACACCTTCACAATTGTACTCACATCATCTCACACATCTTCGCACATCCTCACACTCTCATACTATCCTCAACAAACAAGATATTTCATTTATACCTTCCGCAATTTTCAAATTCCTTCTCCCAATTCGGCCAAGATTAAACATGTAATCATGAAACGTGCAAGGTCACTCCAAGTTGGCATCTAAAAGATGTAGAAAAACAATGTGGATCAAGCCAAGTGATAACCAAGACCTATTCTTTATTATCACATTCTTCCAACCTGGCACACACTTCAAATCATATGGTGCAAACATTGAAAACACATGAAGTTGGCCCATCAAACACTCATCCTTCCACCCAATAGTTCCAAACCTAAAGCGGTACCGGAGGGATTAATTAACGTCATGTGGATCATCACAGAAGTAACATAAAACTTATACAAACCTTCTCAACCAATCCTTCCATTGAAATATATGTTTTCTTTAAGGCGCAAGAGAACAGAAACTGAGCATGCTATCACAAACAAATACTGAACACATAGTCTTGAGATAGAGCATTGAACAACCAACTTGCAGTGCACTTCAACACCTAAAACCTGAATTGAATCATCCATTTGAATATCTAAACTCATCCTCCAAACATCAGAGCCAAAAGTTAAACTGTGGTGGAATACAGTGTCTTCTGCTTTATCTTCTAGACAACCTTAGTCAGCAGCAAGATATGTATTTGTTCTGATGACCCCGAAGAACCTCTGCAGTACATCTTAGCAGTTGAACCTTCAATATTATCATCTTCTCATCTATAAATGATCATCCTTCAAACTGCAGGACCACAACCTCAAAGGTAGAGAAATGCGGAGCATTTCTCAGATGCAACCTGACTGCATTATCTCTTAACAACTGTCTTCACTATGCGAGCTCTAGAATCTTATGCGTTACTCTTCAAGCTTTGAAATCTGAAACATACAATCTTCACACATGTATCTGATCAAATCCCAAACCATAAGTTCATACCATCAAATGCAGAGGAATGCGGAGGAATGTGGAGCATTCTCCCAAGCTTATTATGTGCAAACTTTAGTGCCTTGGATAACTTGAGTCTTTCTTTCAAAACTAAAGTAATGCATTTCCTCAATGAATACATCATTTGCCACATCCAAGACTTCATACAACAATAAGCTCCTTCTCATCTCTGATCATATTTCTATAGACTTCCTTTGACATTTCTAGCCTTCTTCACTCCAGCACTACTGACAATACATCTCAATCTCACACTGTTGACATCAATGACAACACAAGTGCAACACCAAAAGGTGGGTTTTCAGGCACGTAGTTGATAGGAATTAGGGGTGGTGGTTGTGTAATGTTTTGATGGAGTGTATTGAGTGTTTATAGTGATGCTTGGGGTGCTATTAGTTTTTAATGGAGTGGTGGCACCAATGTTTGATACAAGGAAAGTTGTGTGCTTGTGGGGGGAAGTTGATAGTTTGTGGGATGAGGATAGAATTGTGATTGATATTTATATGATTGGCATTGTGAATATGAAGTGGTTGAGTAGCTTGTAGGTGGTTGATATTGCAATGTAAGTTGGTATGGTAAAGTGGATAGGTGAGAGATGATTGGAGGTAGCGTAGATTGGATGGGAGTTGAGTGTTAGGTAGAAGATTTTGTACAAGGTTAGTCATGTTGGGAAATGATGATAACTGGGATTTACAAAGTTTAGGGACATATTGATTGGAGTTTCAACCAAATGATGGTGTTTTGGTTGTATGATGTTGTTGGTATGATGAAGATGCTTAGTTATAAAAGGGGGTATGCTACCTCCGATTTGTTGGTCAAAGTGTTGGGAAGTGTGGATTGGATTGGATGTCTCGAGAAGGAAACCCCAAGGATTGTCAAAAGTGGGGGGTCGAGGAGACTCTTTAGAAAAGAGATTCCTTAGTTTATCCATGTCATAGTGGTAAGGGAGTTTAGCCCTTGCATCCACAAGGCATTTGAGGACCGTGTATTTGTGTTGTTCTAGGATATCATTGATCCTTTGGTATCTTAGGAAGTCTAAGAATCATGGTGAATATTGTTGTTGAAGATTGGGATTGGTCACTTCACCTAATTCTAGTTGATTAATGAGACTTCCTATCTCACTATGGGTTGGTGAAGTTGTCATTTGTTGGTCATGACTAAAACTTGAGCCAATTGGGTTTTTATCATGGGGATCCATGTTCTTACATGCTTGAGATTGAGTGATGGGGGGCATGAAAGGATGTGGTTTGAATGTTGGTTTTGATTTGATTGTGTGATGGGCGCTAGAGGGGGTTTGATGTGAACTTGATTTGAACTTGACGTTGCATTTAGTTGAATGGTGGTTGAATAACAAATGAAAATATGGTTGAAGGTGATCAAGTTTTAATAGATTGCGATCAAGACCTTAGTATTGATTTGATTTATGGATGTAGATTGATCATCTACACTTGAGATAGACTAAGTTCTCAAGTGAGAGGTTTGAAGGGGATTAAAGAAAAGGTTTTTCATACTTGTCATAGACTAAGTTCTCAAGCAAAGGATTGTCTTGGTTTAAGATGGGTTGTCTACTTGAGATAGGTAAGTTCTCAAGCATACATAGATTTAGGACAATGTTTCAAGGTCTCGATTATAATCTAAATTTTGGGATGATTGGTTATATATTTTTATGTAGACTTGGATTAGATGAGATGGGTTAAATGATTAGAAGATGGAGTGGTTAGGGTTTATCAAGTTCAAAATCAAATAAGTGGATTTGATTTTATGATTAAGCGAGGTGATTAATGACACTTTGGATGTATGACCAAGTCAAATGGATGAGGGGGGTCTAATTGAAGGTGAACCTAGGTAGATGAAAGTGAAATGTTTGATTTTTGGTCAAAATTATACATAGATTCCAAAACAGAGCTACAAACGCTTGTTTAGGATGCAAGCACAAGTTTGTGGACGGAGGCACTCAAGTATACTACAAGAGAGCTAGTGTAAAATAGAGGCACTAATGTATAATGTTGGATAGGGTAAATGACCTAGGGTGAAATTTGAGTTAAATTTTGGGTGAAATGTTGGATGATTTTGGGGGAATTTGGGTTTGTGAAGTTGGATGAAGTGGCTTGATCTCAAGTTGGTTGAATTGGACTAGTTTGGAGTTGAAATAGGTGACTTTGTAGCGAAGGGTATTTCAAATGTTTACAAAATCAATTTTCAATCAACATACACATGTTTCCAAAGATTTGGACTTTTTTAGAATTTGGATTTAAAACAAGTACTAGTTTTAACAAAAAGACATGCCAAAAATGCTCAGAAGCCTATATTATTCAAGTAGGTGTGTATACACTTGTAATCCCACCTTACTGCCTTTGTTTACTCATAATGTGCAAGTCCCATGATGAGTAAACTAATTTATTTTGATCATCCAAGATCACTCAAAAGGTGTGAGAGCATACATGGCATGCACATCTAATTCTAAAGGGCATAAACACTTTTGTGTGGTGAGTAACTTTCTATGGATAAAGTTGCTTACTGTTGCATTACAAGTATATACAGTTGATGGTTTTATCTAGGCTTAACAAGGTTTCTAGGGTGTCCTTGATATATACAAGGTACTTGACGCTAATATTTGTGAACAAGACTCCTATATACAAGCATGTGTTCATTGGCGAACCCAATTCCATGACACCTTCCCTCCTTACAAAAAAGGGCCGCAAGGCTGAGCCAGACATGATGATGGATTCTATTGAGGTACAACTTTTGTTCTCCCCCTTTGTATACCCCACTATGTGGTTTAGGTCATACCCTAAGGTGATGAAACCTTTAGGCAAGCCCGCTAAAGGAAAGAAATTTAGGTGCTTTTGATCCATAAGATCGCCTTGTAGCACAAAGGGAGAGCATATGCATACTAAATTCCTTCAGATTAAAACAAAGAGATAGATCAAATGTAAGATTTTGATCTCCAAGATCACCTAAATGTGCAAGGAGAGAGCATACGCTTATATTTGATCTCAAACATGGCACACAATGGTTAATTTCCCTTATAAAATTGAAGTGTTCCTTGTTGGCACCCAAGTTTACTGTGCCCAAAATCCATCAAAATTCTCATGTTTGTCCCTCTTCTACATCCCCATGCTTTTCCCATCAATTATATTTGATCATAGAGATCTTCTATGGGCCCCCATCCTAAAATCATCTAAGTATGAAAATCCTTTGAAATTTGTCTAAGTATTTGCCTTTTAGTAGGTTCGCCAGTTCATGAACCTATTGAAATCCCAGAATGCCTTGTGTTTTGGTAGGTTCATGAACTCACAAACCTACTGAAAGTAGTTCATTGATTCATGTTTTTTTTAAACACCGAAGGGAAGAAGAAAGAGTTGGCAAGGTGAAAAGAAGGTGAAACAAAGAAATGTTTCAGCAAGTTTACTAATTTACAAACTTGTCGAATCACCAACAAACAAAGAGCAAAGAATGAAGAAAAGAAAGAAGAGGTTCGTCAGTTCTCAAAATTGTTGAAATGCCAAAGAACAAATAAAATGAGACCGTAGAACCATAGACGTTCTTAATATGATGTTTCAAGATGGCGACACCATGCAAGTTTTTAATTTGTCAGTTCTAACAACTTTTAAACATTGCACCATTGGTTGAAAAGTATGAGTCATCATCAAGCAAGTGGGCCCTGATAATCAAAAGAAAAAGCAATGCACCAAGGCTTCTCTTTGGGATAGGTGGTAGCACCACACACAATTTTAAAGCTTTAGCATGGACACTCTCTAAGTGTTGCACCATTGGTTGACGATGATGACTGGGCGAGTGGGTGGGTCCAACTTCATTAAATAAAAGAGAAATCGAGGAGGGCGTATGGAGGAGACACTTAGCACAACCACACAATAGTTTAAAGAAGATAGGCCTGACACATTCTAAACTTTGCACCATTGGTTGTTTAATGCCAATTCATAGGTAGTGGGTCCCATTTTTGTTTGAAAGGTATCAAAGGCTCTTAACTGACGATCATAAGTTGAAGATATCCAACGGTTCACACATCACTAGGATAGTGTCAGAGCTAACAAGTGCATTGCACCATTCGAAGCAAGTGAGTCAGCAAGTCTCTAAACCTTACGAAGAAAATATAGAGGTATCTCTAAATGGATGAGTGGCAGCTCGACACTCCTCCAAGGCACTTCAATTTTTCCATAGTTATTTGATTATGCGATTGGCTAAATCTCAAGTGGCATGACTCATGTAGTATGACAGTACACTATGAGATTCTTGAGTCTCATAAATAGGATCTTGGTGAATTTTGAATGCCACAGGCCTACACCTAAGATGCCATTAATGAGAAATAAAGATAAAGCACAGGTAGGTGGCAGAGTGGGTGCAATTCAATGCCAAGGTTATAGAGGTAGATGGGGTAGGTGATTCCCGCCCAAATGCAGCAATGCAAGAAGTGTTAAATATATACATGATCAGAAAATTTGATAAGGGTTGGTTAACCAATTTTTGGGTCTTCAAGAACCTCAAGTAATTTTAGGGAATCAATTGAAGCCAGTCTAGGCTGCAAATGAGGAAATGCATCTGATACAATGTAGGAATGGTTTGTAAAGCACGTCTATATGCAATGGTATGTCTCCATAGTTGTTGTAAGAACTTAGGGAAATGTATATTCATTGATATATGTTTTCTTTCACCACACTTGTTGTTGTGAATGTGTTGCAAGTATGAGCAGTAAGTGTTGTCATTGATGTCAACACATAAGGAAGTTATTTGAATAAGTCTAAACAAATATCTGAGGAATTAGTACAAGTGTAGAATTGCTTTATCTCTCAAGAAAAGTGCAGTGTTTTGCTCTGCATATCTTGTAGATTGAATATCTTTGTCTGCGGATTGGAAGTAATGTTAAGAGATGCTTGTAGATGATGTGTTTCAAGTTTGAGCCTCTGGTGTGAAGAGTTGTGTTCACCAAAGTAAAAACTAATTTTCTGTGTATTTAATGGTGACAAAGAGAATGTATTATGCTCTGCATTTCTCCACATTTAAGTTTCACAGTCTACGGTTATGGAATTAAGTTTGTGATGATGTTATGTGCATTCAGCTGGTTCATGATTTGGTGCTCCACAAGTGATCTTTCCTTTATGACAGTGGTTGACAGTAATGTTCAAGCACTCCGATTTGAAGAATCTTATGGATAAAGTGTTTAGAGGTTGTGCAAATTTCTTGGTGATTGTAACGTGCTTGTGGGAGTATCTAGATCATGTTCCTATCTTTGGATTTGTCTGCAAAGTATAATCTGGATCATGCATGAAGCGTGTTCCTAAAAATCTTAAGTGTTAACTCCAGTCTTGGCCTACTTGGTTGTTCTCACTACTTGCGGTTATGATTTGAAGATTGTGGAAGCATGTTGCTGCATGGAATATTGCAATTGAGTCCTAGCTAAGCCTTGGCGTGATTCGCATTCATTCTTTTCTCTCCTAATTCTATTTAGGTCCAGACCTATCTTAATGTATATATGTTTGTTGACCTTGGAGATTGTTCCAAAGGTTGATGATTATAATGCCGACCTTGATGTAAATTCCAAGGTTGATGAATTGTATAAAAACATGAAATGAAGTCGTGAATTTGGATGAGGATGTGAAAATGAAAAGATAATTGTGAAGTGTAAAAGCAGAGCAAAGCAGAGGATACTTATTATGCTTCAATGGAATTGAACCTTGGCATAATGTAGATGCTATTATCTCATTTCACCAACTTTGGCAGTGAGCCACCCACCGGTAGTGAGCCTCTTCTTGCAGTAAGGTAGTGAGCCTCTAATTTTTGGTATTGTTATAACATATTATATTCTAATCTAACACTCACCATGGTTTTTCCCCTATGGGGTTTTCCATGTAAAAATTTGGTGTCTCCTGTGTGAATGTGTTCAATTTTATGTTTCATGCTTTTATGGTTAAAATATAGACACAGTGTTGATTGGTTAATGTGTTAATGGTTTTGAAATATTGGCTACAACTAATTCACCCCCCTCTCAGTTGTATTGCACTTTTCAACAATTGGTATCAGAGCAAGGATTCCTCGGTAAAGAGTCTAACAGCTTGAGGTAGATCTGAGATGGCGCACAGGAGGGAGTCACTGCAATTCAACAGAACGAATTATGCCCTTTGGAAGGTATGGATGAAAAGTTATCTTATCTCTCTTGGTTATAATGTCTGGAAGATAACAAAGAAAAAGTATACTATTCTTGAAAATGGTCCATCAAATGATGATGAAATCAAACAATATGGATTTAATGAAAAAGCTAGAGATGCTCTATTGAATGCCTTATCTAACAATGAGTTGGTGAAAGTTATGGATTTAGAGACTGCTCATGGGATCTAGTGAGGTATAAAAAACCTCATTCTTATGATGAGCTAAATACCCCTTTTTGTTCTTGCCAACCACCTCAACCATGCCAATTTGTTTATTTTTAGAAGCAATAATTATCTACTTTTTTATAAAATGATGTATAAATCTTTATTTCTCAAATTGATTGGAATTAGCTAACTAATGTTGATATAATGGTATAGACTTTGAGTAATTGTGCAAGATTTATGCATGGCCTATGGAAGGAGTGGACTTCAAGCGGTTGAAGTCAGAGTGCCGAAAGTTTGGGTGCTAGAAATTTAGGCATGCATAGTGGAAGACTTTTTAAAACATTCTATTAATTTCTGTTAAGACTATTTGAGACTTTACGGCTCCACTCAGAGCCTTTATTATGTTTTATGTCATGAACATCAATTAGTTGTAATTATGTTTAAGACTTTTTCAATGGTATTTTCCTGCCATCTGTAGATTAGGATTTTGTAGTAGTGCAGTATATATATGTGTAGCTGCTGAAAACAAGGATATGTTGTTATGATGTTATTCTGAATACTATTCAATTATGTTCTGTGTGCTGTTACACTTTTATGATACGAATAAATGAATGAATACCATCAGATTGTTCTGAGTAATTTGTTCTGAGGAATGGAAGTGCTATGAATGGATTTACTTTGAAGCTACAAAAGTACTATATGTGATTTGAGCTATTAGTAGGAACGCCCAAGAGCTGGCCACTCGAGGGATCTCATAGAGTAGATAAGTATTTTCATTGTTAAATGTTGTTAGTTATGTTCTATGTTGTTATTTCTATTATGTGCATGTTATGATTAGATAAATGTTATTCTATGTTCAGTACTGTTGTGTGTTCCTGCAGGTTGTGTTTTTAATTTACTGATCTCTGAGTTTTTGTTTACCTAGAATTTCTGAAGCATCCACTCTATTCATGAAATTGTTGTTAGCTATTGATTAAAAGATGTTAGGTATACTTTCAATTAATAGTTAGTCATTAGTAGTTAGTCGCCTTTATTTAAATTTCATAGTTAAATTGCAAGTGTTGATTCTTAGATAGTTTACTTGCTTTTTCTTAGATAGTTTTCATGCTTTATAGAATAGGAATTTAAATGCTTTCTAGCTTAGACAATTTCATGCTTTCTAGATTAAGTTTTTTTTTCAACTAATTCAAAAATTTAGAAAATCTTACTAAGAGAGATGGCCAAAACATCTCCTGTTGCATACAGCCTTTGGACACTACCTAGTTGACATAATTGATATATTTTTCAACTAAAGTGCTAGGACCTCACAACAGCCTGTCACTTTTTGGTGCCATTGCCAAGGATCATGATTGTTTTCTAAGTGTTAATAGGAGACTGCTTGGATACCTATTTTAAAAAAAATATAGTTGTCACACTTCTTTTTCTTCATGGTCAGGAAATGAGGTCCGCATGGAAGATTTATACTAAGAACCCCCCAATAATAGTTCCAACCATAAATAAGGAAGTAGAAGTCTCAGCTAAAGAACTTAGTTCTGAATTGATAGAGCAGGATCAACCTGAGACCTCCCAAAATACACCAGAAGTTCAACCATCAGACTCGACCTTTGAAGAGGAGATCATTCAACCAATAAATCCTATCTTTGAGGAGGAGACCATCCCTTTTAACATCATGGCTGATAATAACAACAATGACCTTTTCAAATGATTGAGAGCAAACCAAGGAGATGGTGATAACCCAAGAAGAGCAGCAACATGAACATTTACCTAACCTATTGCTCTCAATGAAGATGATGATGCACCAATGAAAAACATTTCACCATCCATTTTACTGACTTTCAAGGGACCATCCTCTTAAGATCCTGACCAGTTCCTCTTCGAGTTTAAAGTCTTGTGCCAAACATACTAATGTAGGAGCATCCCTAGTTCAAGAGCAATCTTGCATCAACCAAAAACAATTGCATTTCAGTTTGTTTCCTTTCGTTTTCCAATTCAGTTCAGTTAGCAGCAGTTTCTGTATTTTGGTCCGCATTCTACCGCAGTTGCATTTTAGACCTTGCGGAGCTGGATTTAACATATAGATTCATTCATCTACATTATATCTAATTCTCAGAGCATTTGGATAAAGTACCAAAAAGATATCGCTATCAGAAGATCGACTATTTTCTCAAGAACAAAGCATCTTAATAGTCTCAGACAATCAACTGAAGGAGAAGACTTGCAGAGCATTTCTCAGCTTGTGGAGCCTAATGACACATCATTCAATGTTCAATGGTTCATGGCTGACCTTCCCTAAGATCCACACATCATTCCATTCATTTGCGGAAGAGTTCTATTCGTTTAGGTCTGACCTATCCGTGTACACACGTTACAACTCTTCATTAGAGTTTGTGATCTTCCTTGGCTGACGCAGAGGAACCTTATGTTCTGGACATGATATATATTGACGTAATAGATGCCTAGGAAAGTAGTGATGATCATTAGGATAAGTACATAGTTTAGATTTTTGTGTGAAGGAGCTACAAAGCTATATCTTGTGCATATTATGATATTCTCTAATTAGGCCTGTGAGCCCTAAACGTAAGCTCGCATGTTGCCGACCGATTTGTATTTGAAATCTATGATATACTTAATGACTGAATCTGCATTTACTTCATATCTTTGAGTTGTTTATGTTATTTTTACTCTAGCTGCACGGTCTGGATAGTTCTCTTCGAGGACCCTCCTAATCGTGACTGCACCAAGTGGTATCAGAGTGAAAGTTTGAATCTTTGGGAACGAATTGAGTGAAGTTGGCAAAGGAATTCCATAAGATCTTGTTGTGGATAGATCACTGAATCTGAGGCAAGTTACTTATGTCGCAACCAATTGTCGATTGTGAGGCAGTTGTCACCTTGTAGCCTGATCACTGAATTGAGGCAGTTTGCACCTGATCCTAGGAAGATGCCACCGAGGAGAGTCCTTGTTGTTGGAACAATGGCTAGAAGAATGGATGAGATGATGGAAATGATGAAAAAAATGAGAATTTGATTGGATGTTGTTGAGGAAGATAGGCAAAGAGGATTGATGCCTAGACCTAATGTTGAAAGTGATGATGAAGAGGAATTTCAATCTGTTGAACAAATTGGTGAAACCCTAGGAGGTGATGAAGAAGAAGAATCAGATCAAGTCAAGATGTTGTGAGCTATTTCAAAGATTGGGAAGAGACCTAGAGTTGATGTACCGAACTACACTGGTAATTTGAACCCTGAAGAGTTGATTGACTAGATAAATCACATGGAAGAATACTTTGAATATGAAGAAGTTGAAGATCCGGAGAAGGTGAAATTTGCAAAGACAAAGTTGAAAGGACATGTTTCTATATAGTGGAAGGAAGTTCAGTTGGATAGAAATAGAAGAGGGAAAGAAAAGATTACAAAATGGGATAGGATGGTGACAAAATTGAAGAATTAGTTTTTACCTGCTGACTATGAGTTGGAACTATTGAAGATATTGCAGAACCTGAGACAAAAGGAGAAATATGTGAAGGAATACACTAAAGAATTTCATAAGATGATCATAAGGACAGGTCACGGTGAAGAAAGCAAAGAGAAAGTGGCTAGATACATTAATGGACTAAGATTGAACATTCAAGAAGAACTGAGTTTGGTAAGGATGACAACACTGGAAGAAGCATACCAGTTTGCCCTGAAAGTTGAAGAGAAGTTGAATAAGAGGTATGATCAAAGATAGAGAGGCAGAGGAGGTAAATTTTAGTTTGGTAGAACATTTTCTGGAGGGGAGAGATCATTTGCAGGGTAGAACAGACAAAAGAATACATTCAAGAAGGAGGATAGAGATAATAATGCATATCAGAGAGATGACAAAAATTTCTACCACAGAGGAAACCCTAGTGCATACCGAAGTGAAGGATATAGAAGAGAAGGAAGAGGACCTAATAGGAGAACATTCAGAGGAACCTATTTCAAGTGTGGAGGTGAAGGACATAGAGCATTTGAATGTAATCATGGGAGTACAAGCAAGAAGACAGAGAACAGTGGAAGAGCGGCCTATGTGGAAGAAGAACCTGTTGAATCACTGAGTTCAGTTGGTAAACCTGAGAAAGGAGAATCACTTGTGATGAGGAGATCATTATTTCAAGCAAAGACAAATGAGGAACCACCACAGAGGAAGAGTTTGTTCAGAACAAGATGCAAATCAGGAGGTAAATGTTGTAAAGTTGTAATTGATAGTGGTAGTTCAGATAACCTAGTTTCAGATGAGATGGTGACTAAGCTGAAGTTGGAAAGATTGAAACACCCTAAGCCTTATCAGATAGCATGGATTCAGGATGAGCATAAGGTACTGGTGAGTAAACAATGCCTGGTGAAATTTCATATTGGATCATATCATGATGAAGTCTTGTGTGATATTATGCCTATGGATGTTTCTCATATTTTGTTGGGTAGAACTTGGTAGTATGATAGAAAAGCTATACATGATGGGAAAAGCATTACTAAAAATACTACTAAAAACTGCTTATAAATGACCAAACATGGTCATGTGACCATTAGTAGTTTATTGCCAATCATTTATAACACGACCAAATTGATGACTAAACCATTTTTAGTCATTTATTAGTTGTTTTGATTGTTCGATTTGGTAGTATATTTAGTCATTGATTTAGTCATTAATTGTTGTAATCTGGTCACTTATTTAGTCATTTTTTATTCACTGATATATTTAGTCATTGATTGTTGTTAATTGGTCACTTATTTAGTCATTTTTATTCACTGATTGCTATCCATTGGTAGTGTATTTAGTCATTAATTTTAGTCATCATTTTGATCAATTTGGTAGTATATTTAGTCATTTTTATTCACTAATTTAACATTGGTCATATATTTAGTCATATTTATTCATTGTTCACTGATTTTTGTCAATTGGTAGTATATTTAGTCAATTTAATTATTAATTGACATCAATTAGTAGTATATTTAGTCATTTTTAAGCTTGCATTTAGTCATTAGTATATTTAGTAGTATATTTTGAAGCTTGCACAATGAAACAACTTTGAGAAGGTAAAAACAACTTGTTTTATTGATAAAAAATGCTTACAAACAACATACAGATCTGAAAATAAGTTACAATGCTTTCTCTTTGCTAAAAAAACCTTCATGGTTACAATACATAGCTCAAAGAATGAGCAAGAAACTAATTTTCTGAGTTACAATGCACCAAAAGACAGAAAGAATATAGGTAAAAGGCCTCGGCGATTGTATAGAGCTTGGACCAGTAGGAATTCCACCACTTGTAGTTACAGAGCTTGATGTTGTTGGACACTCACTAGAAGAACCTCCTGGAATTTCAAAATTACGCTTGCTTTATCTCTTCTCCATTGGAAACTGTGAGTACTACCAAAAGGCCTTGACATATAGCATGCTCTTCTATATGTACCCAGAAAGCCCCTTCCATACACAGCTCTTGTTGAAGGCCTAGTAACAAATGGAAAAGGATGACGTAATGGAGGCTGAGCAATGATAAGAGGTTCAACATTTGAATTCGAAGTAGTTTTTCACATAACATGTGCATAAATAGCAAATGAGCATGGATTATAAAGTTGTCCATATAAATCTACAAGAATAAGCACAACAACAATCTTCAAAACCCTGAGAAACCTACCTTCAGCATTCGAGACATGAATGATGTCTCGTTCAAGGTCAAAGCCATTTCGGCCATTTCTTTGTTAGCAAATTCAATATAGGCTAACATGTTAACTCACCTCTAGAACATCATTATATTGCTCCAACTTTTCAATCATCGGTTGAGATTCCACCCCACATATGTGGCCTGCATGGTCATGTTTCAAACAAATAAGAAACTCTATTATTTTACTAACTAAACCAGAAATTCATCATAATAGGCACATTTAAATTTAATGAAAAAGAAATGAGGTGAAAATAACTTATCTAAAAAAAAAATTTGCAGCCCTTCTCTAAAATCTCTACTTTCAACAATGGGTTTAGATACTAGTGTGATTAGTTTCTAGATAAATATCACATCCAGATTCCTACTTGTTTATAGAAGAATTAGCATGCCTGATAAGAAATTTTTGACATGATTGAGGGAAATAGATTATTGACTGCTGAAGGCATAAGCAATCATATCTCTAAACATATTATTTTTCAATTTTTGTTGTTACTTCAAATAACTTTCATTACAGACACTGTGAATCATAGTCTTCTATTACTATGACCTATGATGATCATACTAGTAAACATCTGGAAAAACTTGCAAGTAATCACAAGCTGGACTAGTCAGTGATCCAATCTGAATTGAATCACCAATATTTTTGTAGACTCGGGCATGAATCCCGAAGCATGAGGAAAATGTGATTTTCTTAGAAATTGTGATTTAATCCTAATTTGGCATGAAATTAAGAAACCAACATTTTTCTCTTTTTAATGAATTTTTCAGCATTTTTTAATTTCTCTATTTTTTCCAATTTAATAGTGATTAATTGAAAAAAATATTTAGCCTTTAGTTTACTGTGTCAATCCCAAGAAAGATTTTTCATTTTTTACTGTTTAAACAACTTTCCTTAAAGTCACTGTAAATCACTTTCTTCTATTACTATAACCTATGAAGATGAATGCATTCTTACATGATTAGTAGGGTGCTTTAGTTCCTTCAAGAATTAATCTCAGTATTATCTTGGTCTAGTTTCTAATATGTCAAAAAAGGAAACTCATTTCCCATACAAGTTAGCAAAACATAGGGAATTGAGAATACTCACTCTATTGCACCATAGCCTAAATTCTTTTTTACGAATATTAATATAGAGGAAAAAATGTACATGTTGGTTCTTTTTTAAGGCATCAATAAGAAACAAAAGGGCAATTGCCATCTATATTAAATCTATTGCGTCAAACACCTATTTTTATTTTTATTAAAATTATGGAAGGTGCACTTTTAACAATTAATAGCATTTAATGTCATAATAGAAGCTAAAGACTATATTAGGCTTTTGTGAGGCCATAATGACACAATGATATCATATTGTCAAGCCAACTTTTTAGTGACAAACAAATTAAGAAATATATATCTCAAACATTGGTAGATAACCAATAAGAAGAAACAAATATATTACTCAAGGCAAATCTAATTATACATACCACACCAAGGAAATGTGCAATAAGAATATCCTAGTCAGTCTGATATAATGCTAGAAACATGTGCTCAATGACACCATCATCCACCTGCAAAAGGAAATTTTTATACATAATTATGCCAAATATCGTGTATCTAGAAGAAGGCACCAAAATTTTACAAAAAAAATTATATCTATTTAATAAAATCCATTTCTCTAAATTAAAACATGAATTTTTGGATGCAATGAAAAAAGATTATTTTTTAAAATGCTTGATTGAAATAGGGAACCATGATATTGATGTAGAATAACCACACTTGCAGTATTAATACCATGCAGTTTCCCCAGCACTTGGATTAAGTAATGCAGCCATGCAGGTTGAACCTGCTTAGAAATTCAGGGAAGACATATGTTGAGTATTTCATTTGGCGTGATTGTTGCCTCACCTACTCCCTTGCAGCCCCACAAGGACTGGGGCATGAGAGCACAGGATGGCAGGCTCTCCCCGCATCCCCGCGAAGGAACTTTTGTGTGTGCGCAGGGATGCGGGGAGAGCCCTGGTCCAAGTGCGGAGTTGTGAGGGAGTAGGTGAGGCAATAATCATGCCAAATGAAATACTCAACATATGTCTTCCCTGAATTTCTAAGCAAAAATGTGGTCATTGACATGTATGCAAAATGTGGAAGCATTGACAAGGCATGTGAATTGTTTAGCAGAATGCCTCAAAGAGATGTCATCTCATGGAATGCAATGATTGCAGGATATGCACAAAATGGATTTTTCAAGGATGCTCTCAAAATCTTTGAATTAATGAAGCACTCTAGAACATATCCTAACATTGTAAGCTTTGCTTGTATTCTAGGTGCATGCAACCATGCAGGTTTAATGGATGAGTGTTGTACATACTTCAATCACATTTGTAGCCCTTATTGCATTACACCTACAGTGATCATTATGTGTGCATGGTTTACCTCCTTGTCCATGCTAGCTATCTTGAAGACACCCTAAAATTTATCATTGAGATACTTGTTAAATCTGTGTTGGTTGTATGGATGTGTTTTCTTGGTGCCTATAGATCACATATGAATATAGGCTTAGGAGTATTTACAACAACACCGCTTTTTGATTTGAATATACATATACAGAGAGAGGGGGGGTATGCGGAAGCATAGACAAGGCATGTGAACTATTTGACAAAATCCCTAAAAGAAATGTGGTCTAATAGACTGCAATGATTGCAATGATATGCACAAAATTTATTTGTTGAAAAGGCTTTAGAAACTTTCAAGAAAATGCAATTAGCAGGTGTAAAGCCAAATTCGACAACCTTTGCCAGAATACTCCCTGCCTGTGCCAAAATGGGAGGTTTTGGAACAGGGTATGGACATCCATCAAAGCATGAAGGATAGAGGAATTTTGTCATTTGTTGTAGTTGCAACTGCCTGGTAGACATGTATGCAAAATGTAGAAGCATTGACAAGGCATATGAACTATTTGGCAGAATGCCTCAAAGAGATGTCATCTCATGGAATGCAATGGTTGCGGGATATGCACAAAATGGATTTGTTGAAAAGGCTTTAGAAACTTTCAAGCAAATGCAATTAGCAGGTGTAAAGACAAATTCAACAACCTTTGCCAGCATACTCCCTGCCTGTGCCAAAATGGGAGCTTTGGAACAGGGTATGGACATCTATCATAACATAATGGAAGGGGGATTTTTGTCAGATATTATAGTTGGAAATGCTCTGGTAGACATGTATGCAAAATGTAGAAGTATAGATAAGGCACGTGAACTGTTTGATGGAATGGCTCAAGAGATGTCATCTCTTGGAATGCAATTATTGCAGGATATGCACAAAATGGATTTGTTGAAAAGGCTTTAGAAATTTTCAAGCAAATGTAATTAGCTGGTGTAAAGCCAAATTCCACAACCTTTGCCAGTATCCTCCCTACCTGTGTCAAAATGAGAGCTTTGGAATAGGGTATGGACATCCATCAAAACATAATGGAAGGGGAATTTTTTTTAGATATTATAGTTGGAAATGCTATGGTAGACATGAATGCAAAATGTGGCAACATAGACAAGGCACAAAAATTATTTGACAGAATGCTTCAAAGAAATGTCATCTCATGGAATGGAATGATTGCAGGATATGCACAAAATGGATTTGTTGAAAAGGCTTTAGAAATTTTAAAGCAAATGCAATTGGTTGGTGTAAAGCCAAATTCCACAACCTTTGCCCCCATACTTCCTGCTTGTGTCAAAATGGGAGCATTGGAACAAGGTATTGACATCCATCAAAAAGTAATGGATAGAGGAATTTTGTCAGATGTTGTAGTTTCAACTACCCTGGTAGACATGTGTGCAAAATGGGAGGGTTTGGAACAAGTTATGAACATCCATCAAAGCATGAAGGAAAATGACAAAGGCAAGTTGCCTATTGATTACTTTTTTACCTATAAAAAAAATAGTGAGTAGTTGATGGAGACTTGTCTCACATTTTTTCCCTTCTTAAAAGTATGGAAACTTAGATGATCAATAAACCTTTCCTTATAAGTGGAATAAAGTTGTCTATCTCAAAATAGTAACTTTATGATTTTTTAATTCAAAGTTTGAAAATAATAAAAAGTCGTGATGGCATTGCACATATTCATATTTCATATCACTGTATAACTATTAACTTCAGAGAAGCAGAATGATACCATGTAGCCTGTGTTTTTTTTAAGACTCTACGTGCTGGCTTAATCCTTCTAGCACCTTAAGCAATACACAATCCTCAATATCAATACTAACTTGTAAGATGTAATTCTAACCAAAAAATCAATAAGAAAATGCCAATGCGTCGTTCTTACTTTATCAGAAAACTAGAGAAAACTTGTTTTGGATTAATATGCACCATAAAAGGGGTAAAAAAGGCATCAGACCCAGAGATAAAACTTGACAAACCAGTTCTCAAAATGATCACAAAATAATAATTAACATAATTGAATACCCAAAACTCAAAAAATCAAGGCAAAGTAGGAAGCAAATAGCCAATACCTACCCAAATCCCAAAATTAATAGAAAGCCAAAATTATTAGCCAAAGAAAAATCTCAATGATAATGAGGTGTACAAGGTACACAAGAATAATGTGCCTATACAAGTCTGTTTCAACTCCATGAGTGTGGTTCTCTGTGATATCAAAGAAATTAACCACGGTAACTTGGAAAACTAATGTCAAAGCTAGAAGTTGGACCTGAACAGTGATACAGTCATGTATACTGTATATTTAGTCCATCAGTATTGAAAATTTAATCTCCCCTTAAAGTATCCTGGACAAAGAGCTTACGGCCCCACTTGATGTTGTTCCTTAATAAGTTAATTAATAACACCAATAAGCTTGGACATGTCTGCAAGATAAAGTTAATTACCTGAAATTTATGCCATATGAGTTGACCTTGGATAAGGGACTACTTAACTATTTCTCACTGTGCCATGAGGATGAAAGGCATTATGTTTAAATAATTAATATCATGTTGGGCTCTAGCCTGTAGCCAGATTTAGGAAGGCTCACGAGTCACTTGTTTCCCATGGTAAACAGTGATTTCAATAGTGCTCACCAACCAAATTCACTTCATCATGTTAGGTGAAAACCAGATCTATCTTGATCATTTCCTTTATTAGAATGTAGATATGTTCTTGCTAATTCAAACTTTACATTCCAATAGATCACAAGTATAGTTACCATGTTCCAAATTTAAAAGCGTTATGATTAAACATTGAACTATATACAAGATATGCAAAGCAAGATATTCTTACTGATCATAGTATTGCCAATACTGATAGATGTAGAAAATAAATGCACAGGATCAATGAGGGAAGATGCAGAATTATAAGAAAGCAGACATTACAAGAGAAAAGCATAAGCAGGAATTCATCTCCTTGCATTCCTTCAATTCTCACATATATAAAAATATACATAAATAGCACAAGGTGGAGCAACCTCCAAGGCAACCACCTAGCCACCTTAGTTAATTAGGATGTGGTTAGTGCTAATCCAAGAGACATATGAAACCATAGGGTAGGAAATATAGTCCAAACTCCAAAGTGTAGAAGTGTGAACATATATCCTACAGACTAGCAATCATATCCTATAGAGCCTAATGAACAGACTGACAATCATATCCTATAGAGCCTAATGATCTCAATAAGAAGATGTCAGGGTATGGACATTAAGTTTGGTGGAAAAATATTTCTGGGGTGCATTGATGTTTTACTCCTCCAAGGAAGACCATTTGGATGTCTGACAATACGGTGAAGAAACATATAAATCCCAAGACTAGGCCAATCTGAGTATGCAATGAGGAACAAAGATATGTCATCTCATGTAATGCCTCAAAGAGATGTCATCTCATGGAATGCAATGATTGTGGGATATGCACAAAATAGATTTTTTGAAAAGGCTTTAGAAACTTTCAAGTAGATGTAATTAGTAGGTGTAAAGCCAAATTCGACAACCTTTACCAGCATCCTCCCTGCCTGTGCCAAAATGGGAGCTTTGGAACAGGGTATGGACATCCATCATAACATAATGGAAGGGGGATTTTTGTCAGATATTATAGTTGGAAATGCTTTGGTAGACATGTATGCTATAATGTCAGAAATTGTCCTCCTACATGGTATGGTACAATTTCCCTCAGTTTAGCTCCTCGATTTGGGTGACCTCTCAACCTTTTTCTTTCTGACCTTCCCGAAACCCTGATTGACTAAGTCTAGTTGCAAAATGTTCACTTTTTGAGGTAACCTTTTGATGGAACCTGAAAAGGGAATTTGAATTACAGGTCCCTAGGACCCCCAAAAAGTAGATCTGAGTGGAAATTGGGGGCTTGGACTTGGGTGCCCGAGTCCTAGTCCTCCCCTATTTCCTGGGATTTTGAATTTTGGCGGGATGTCGGCTCCCGTCGAGTGCCTTGGGATTCCATTTTCAAATTCTCATTTTTTGTGCAATATCCAGATGTTATTTCAAAATTTGAATTTCCCTAAAGCTAGCTATAAAAAGACATTTAAAAATCATTTTTAACACACAAAATTCTTATACAAGATTGATGCCAAAACTCTGCCAAAATTGCCATTGAAGATCAGTAACTTGTTGAAGCTCTTGAAAGTATTCTATATTTTCTATCATGGAGACTATGGATGGAGATTAGGAATCAAGACCTTGAGACTATCTTTCTCTTCCTAGGGTTTATACACTCTTTTCATGATCGGGAGAAGGGTTGAAGCCTCCAATATCGAGCTTGGAGATCCTCCGTGGACATTGCTAATTTGCCTTCTTGTTCATACAAGTCTTCATTTGTTTCATCTCCTTGAGGTGAAGTTGTATGTGTTTATTGATGCAAAGCAAGTTGTTGATCTTCCCTTGATTGAGACAACTAGGGTTTGATATTTTTGCATACATATTGTAGGGTTTGCACACACTTCTGCAAATCTTTATCTCTGGCTATTGTTAAGGTAGAAATACCAAATATGGGGCTTGACCGAGGCAAGCTCTTATATAGCCACAACATCTTTCTCCTTCTTTTGTAGGTGCAGATCATATTTTGTAGGTTCCAGCGGAAAGGAGCTATGGAAAGGAGGATCTTATGGGTACAGTCATTCCATACTTTTGAGTTTTTAGATTCTAACACTTGCGGTATGAAAGAGCGGGTGCCCTAGTCCAATAGGAGACAATTTCTAGGATCTGGAAGTCATTTGGGAGTGTCAAATAGCCTATGCGAAAGATTTCTAGTTTCAGGAACTTTCAGGACTAAGGAGCGGGCATCCTAGTCCAATTAGCCCTCAAAATCTGGGTGAACAGTCTCTAATACTTTTTCTTTGCATTTCTATGATCAATTTTGCCTGTATCATTATCAGTTTCTATATATCTTTGATTTAAGGCATAATTAGGGTTTTCTGGGTTTATGAGCAAAAATACTTAGCAAAACCTTAGTTAGGCTCTTCAAATTATATATCGTGAGCATAAAGGGGTAGATAAGCAACTTATAGATTGAACTCACGTTCAATCCTTGTCCTCCCCAATGCTTAGTGGTGAAATGGTAGTACTTGACCTAGTTGAGACAAACTATCTAATTTTCCACTAAACATTTTGGTGAACCCGAGCTTTAAAGAATTTGCATCCTTTTAAACTTCAGATCTAAAATAATTTTCTATCCTAGAGCATATTTGGATTGAAAAACCTCTTTGGTGAAACTGCATGCATTGAATTGAGAATCATATTCTTTATCTTTTTCACTAAAAGAATTGGAAAAAATTGTTAATCATTATTTTACATGGTATTTCATTTTCATAGGCCATCATTGTGCATTTGAATCTTGGGTTAAAAAGAGCATGTTAAAATGTCATATTACTTTTTGCAAGATTTTTATGCTTATGATGAGTCGTTTAGTCATGATGACTTTGATATGTTAGATGAAGCCCTTGAGGACTTTATCTCGATTGAACATTCCACTACGGCCTCAAAGCTGTTGTTATTTCAAAGATTTGTAAATGCGATTTATGTTCCTAAATCTAAAGAAGAGCTTGAAAAACCAAAAATTGTGGTCACTTTATGTTCAAATGTGGTGCAACCATCTTCTAAACCTGTGCTTACTATTAAAGGTTGTCCATTTGCTTCTCAAACTCTTGATCACATTTATGATTATGCTAAACAAATAGCACAACAAAACTTACAACAAACTAATCATATTGTGGTTGCTCATGCATACTACACTCGGAACAATAAACAAAGTACACAACAATCGAGTATTCTGATATCTTTACCGGCATCTCAACCTATGCTTCCTCAAGCACCTCGTTTAACATATAAAGGTGGTAAAGACTATGATCTTGTAGAGCAGCTTTACGCTACTCCTGCAAAGATATCTCTTTGGGAACTTATACAAACTTCACCTACTTACCATGGAATGCTACAAGAAGCTTTACAAAAGGTGATTGTTCCTCATGTTGTTAAACCAAATGATGTTGTTGCTCTATTACATTGTATGCATGCAACAAAATAGATATCATGTTTCAACAACATGAATTGCCATCTCTCAAAGTTCAAAATCAGTTTGATCCTTTGATTATCTTTATTACAATAAACAAAACATTGGTTAAGAGAGTTATGATCGATAATGGATCATCCCTTAACATTTGTGGCATTGACTTACTACATAAGGTTAAGGTTGATACATCTGCAATCAAACTGGAATCATTAAGTATCTGTGGTTTCGACAATGTTGGATGACAATCCGTGGGCACTATAACTTTACCTATACAAGTTGGACCTGTGATGATGCCTACCCTGATTCATGTCATGCCTTGCTCTCTATCTTATAACATGATTCTTGGTAGACCTTGGATACATGCATTATGAGTAGTTCCTTCTACTCTACATCATTCAATCAAGTTTATATTCAAAGATAAGTTACACACTATTCATGCTGATCCTAAACTAGATAGTTGCTTACAAATGGAAGTTCATAAACATGTTGTCTGTCCTAAGACTCTCAACAATTTCAAAATGGATTTATCAACTCTTCTTGCTACCGAAAATGTTATGCAAAAGTCTAAACAATCGAATGCATTTGTTGGTGATGACTGGGGTTCATTAGATTTTACATCTTCCTCTATAGGAGAATACAAACCCAAAAACCTCATCCCTGAAACATCAAATATTGCATCGATCACATCACACGCTTCGATTGATAAACATAAAGCTTCTTTGGTGACAAATAAGGATAATACCCTCACTTACACTATTGATTATGACACTTATGAAGCTCCACCTTCCTCTAAGGAAATAGTTTCTCTTTATGGTCAAGGATTCTGAATCCTTTATAAAGATTGTGATTATGCAGGTAAAGGCTATGGTATAAATCAACAAGGAATCAAAGTCCCTATAGAATCTATTTTGTGACATTGCTCTAGTGGCATTGGATACAATCCTTTCAAGGAATCCAAAGCCCATAAATGCCCTACTCTTAATGTGAATAATATATCAACACTTAGTTTGATATTTCCTGAGATGATTGACATCAATTGTCCTCCAGGACCACTTTCGTTGGATGTATTCTCAACAGATGAGGCAATAGTAGAATTCTTGGGCGCTTATGACACTATTCCTCATTATCATCAGAAACACAGCTTACCTTATTATTTAAACAACAGTGCATACTTTGGAAAAAACTGCTAGCACAATAAATGCTACTATAGAACCTAATGGAGAACTTAAAGAACAATTACAATCCTATAATCCCTTAGACCATAGTACTCTCCTTAATGGAAAGACTGTTGATGTTGTTATGGATAAGGATGATATTAAAAAAGGTTCTCCCTATTGGTGATTGTTTAAATGTGGAAGAAAAAGAAGAAATGACTAAGTTATTGCATGAATTCTCAAAATTATTTGCTTGGAAGTATTCTGACATGCCTGGCATCGATCCTCAGATTGTAATGCATAATATCATATTGAAACCAGATGTCAACCCATTCAAACAGAAGATTCGTAAGATGAATCCTAAGATTGCATTGCTTGTTAAAACTGAGATAGAAAAGTTTCTACAAGCTGGTTTCATACGACCTATTGACTATTCGCCTTGGATTTCAAATATTGTTGTCATTGCTAAACCTGATGGTCATATAAGAATGTGCATAGATTTCCAAGATTTGAATTCAGCATCTTTGAAAGATGATTTTCCACTTCCTAATATCGATATGATTGTCAATTCAATAGCTAGCCATGAATTGCTATCTTTCATGGATGGTTTTTCAGGATATAACCAAATTTTAATAAATCCTCAAGACCAATATAAAACAACTTTTATAACACCTTAGGGTACATTTTGTTGGGTAGGCATGCCATTTGGACTTAAGAATGCGGGAGCTACTTATCAACGTGCAATGACTCTTGTATTTCATGATTATATGCACAATATTTTAGAATACTACGTCGATGACATCTTGGAAAAGTCTATCCATTGTAAGGATCACGCTACAAATCTTTGACAAATATTTGAGCACATAAGGAAATATAATATGGGATTGAATCCCCGTAAGTGTGTTTTCAGTGTAGACAGTTGAAAGTTACTAGGATTTATTGTCTCAAATCGCGGTATTGAGGTGGATATGAAAAAGATAGATGTAATTGTTAATATGCCAATACCTAAGAACATATCTCAACTTTGTAGTTTGCAAGGAAAGATACAGGCCATCCACCAATTTGTTTCACAACTCACGGATAGGACTCGCCCCTTTATGCAACTATTGAAGAAGGATTCTAAATTTCAATGGAATTCCGAATGTCAAAAAGGTTTCGATGACTTAAAGGATTATCTAGGTAATCCACCTATTTTACAACCTACTGTCTCTGATAAACCATTCCTGTTATACATCTCAGCATCTAAAAATGCCCTAGCAGCTTTGTTAGTGCAGCATAATGCTGAAGGCAAGGAATGTGTTGTCTATTACATCAGTTGAACTTTGCTCGATTATGAAGTACGATACATTGTTATAGAGAAGCATTGCTTAGCTTTAGTGTTTGCAACTCAAAAACTTTGACACTATCTTTTAAATGCTGAAGTGCATGTGATGGTAAAATTTGACTCTCTGAAACATCTCTTTGCAAAAATAGATTTATTGGGTCATCTCGCTAAATTTGTTATGTTACTAACAGAATTCGATCTCAAGTTCATTTCCCAAACAGCAATTAAAGGGCAAGTGTTAGCTGATCAATTAGCTGAAGCTCCTTCAACCTTCTCTACACAACATCAGGATGTATTTCCTGATGACCAAATCTTAACAATTTGTGCAGATGAAAAATGGGAATTATACTTTGACGGATCAAAATGTCGAATTGGCTCTGGGACTGGTGTTATATTGATACCCCCCATCGGTAAGTCGATTCCCTTATCTTACTGCTTAGACTTCTTATACACAAACAATATAGCTGAATATGAAGCTCTTATCACAGGACTTCATGCAGCCTTGGCTCTTAATATCAAAAACATTACAATATACAGTGCTTCTCAGTTAATTGTAAAACAGATAACGAGATCATATCAAACCAAGCATGATAAGCTATCTCAGTACTGTGAGTTGGCCTTATCTTTCTTAAAATAATTCACATCATATTCAATTAGCACTATTCCCAGGAAAGATAATCGACATGAGGATGCAATGGCAAGTGCAGCTTCCCTTATATCTCTTGATGATTCTCCTGAGGAATTTACTTTTGTTGTTCATAATTTTAAAACACTGACAATTGAATGTCCTATAGTTGTGAATATGGAACTCTGTGGTAGTACATACACGGATGAATGGTTCTCCCATATATATAATTATTTGCGTGATGGAACTATCCCTAATTCAACATCTAAGAATGCCCGAATCCGTTTACACAAACTAGCAACGCAGTACATTATACTGTCAAATGTCTTATATCAACAAAGTTACAATGGTGTTTTACTCCGATGTTTAAGTAATTTAGAGATTCCAATAGCTTTAGAAGAAGCTCACTCTGGTGCCTGTGGAGGGCATTTTGGAGGAAAATCATTGGTGCAAAAATTGTTACGTATGGGCTACTATTGGTAGCATATAGAACAATATTCCTTTGCTTATGTCAAGAGATGCCCACAATGTCAACAACATAAACAGCTAATCCATGCTCCCGCTCAAGAGCTTCGTGCCCAGGTGTCACCATGGCCATTCTCTATTTGGGGCTTGGATCTAATTGGTAAAATTTCCCCACCCTCCTCTCAAGGACATACGTTTATCATTACCACCACTGATTATTTTACAAAATGGGTCGAAGCAGTCCCCTTATGATCTACGACCGCCGATGTAATTTGTCGATTTATACAAGACAACATTATTTCTTGATTTCGAATACCTTCCTCCCTCATTTCAAACAATGGTACGCCATTTAAGAACAAGGATGTGAAAAAGTTCCTCGAAAAATGCCATATACAGCATCGCTTCTCTATGCCTTATTATCCTCAATCAAACGGCCAAGCAGAAGCTTCAAACAAAGTTATTAGAGAGATTTTACGGAAAACTATTAATAAACATCAAAAAGATTGGCATACTCAATTATCCTATGCATTATGGGCTTATAGAACAAGCATTCGAATGCCTACTGGTAATACACCGTATAATCTCATCTATGGTGCAGATGCAATAATGCCCTTGGAGTTATAAATTCTTTCCCTAAGAATTTCCCTAAGAGACATCATGGATGATGACATGGAATGTGAGAAAAGATTACAAGAACTTGAGATGCTTGACAAAAGGTGAATTAACGCTCTTGAGCACATCAAGGCTTATAAAAAGGTGTACAACAATCCTATAATGCGCAAGTCATACAACGTTCATTCAACATTGGGGATTTTGTTCTCTATGAAAATCAACGCAATGTAAATCCACCGCCTGGTGAAAAAGGTAAGTTAAGCCCTAATTGGCTTGGACCGTACATAATTACTAAGACCTTTGGATCCGGAGCGTATAAGTTAGCTGATGAGCAAGGTATGTCGCTTAAAGAACCTATTAATGCAGTGCACCTCAAAAGATTTTATGCTTAAAGATCTAATGTTAATTGTTTCTAAGCTAATTTATTACTAGATTAGCTTCAATTTTGACAAGATGTTATTGCTTTGTCTTAATTCATTTAACATTACATCTTTTGTTTAGTTGATCATTGTCGTATTCTGCTTAAGTATTCTTTACTTAGATCACTTTTGTATTAACTAAATATAGCATTAAAATTTAGATTATGTGTAAAATGCTTGATCATTGTGCTTATTACTATATGTTCTTTTAAGAATTGTTAGTATATCACAATAGCATTAATTATAGCATTTAAATATCATCACTAGTAGTATTTTTATGGAAATCACATGTGATAGATCAAAAACCATTACACATAGATGAAAAGAAATAAACATTATATATATATATATATATCCTCAATTTTAAATATACATCTGAGTCGACTATCCATCAGGACAAAAATGGGATGTCAAAGTGTCTAAATACATATATCACAAATACATATATCACATAACTGAGCCTCGATCGCCAGTACCCTTAGGTCCTCATGGTGTGCGAGTGAAAGAAGCCTGACCATGAGTGGATACGGATTGCAAATGACTCCTAGAAACGCTTCGCGATCGTAACCCCCTGGTCTCGCCTCTCATCTCTATCATCTTCTCATGTGCCTCCTGGTACATCCTCTGGTACTGGTCTCTCTCAGACTGAACTCTGTCTCTGTCAGCTCTCACCTAACAAACCTTATGCAATAAGAACTCACTGACAGCTGGCTCTCCATCCAATGTAGGCACCGCTACCGTTTGCTCTCACTGCGCCCTAAGATCAACCTCGGTGTACTCAGCTCTTTATCAAAACTCCTCTCTCTCTCATGTAGACTGCTCTAGCATAGCCTCCATAGCATTCCTATACCAGATGAAAGGCATAAAAATCTTTGCATATCGCCCAGCAGATGACCATGGTGAATAACCTACCTGCACTCGTTGCTCTGAGACGTCTATAGGTACTATGTCTGCTATGATGCTCTGAGACATCTATAGGTACTATGTCTGCTATGATGTGACTCACAAAGACTCACCAAGCATTCGTCCCAATTGTAAAACAAAGGATAAGATAAATATCAGAATCTCATATAAATATCACAAATAATAAACTATACAAAACATCAAAATAATAAACCAAACCTAACATGGATCTCCATCTCGCCAAGATGGATCTCAGATCGCTGAAGGTGTGATGAGCTCTGCAGTCTGATCTGCAGCTAGGGGCACAGACCTACTACTCTCCCCCGCTCTCTTTGACTAGGTCTCACATCGCCTGTAGGAATAGGACCACGAGCTCTAGACTGTTGTCTCAACTCAGTCTCCTCGTCAGCATCTGCCTCCTGCTGGCTCTATCGTGGTCTCACTCTAAAGACGTACTACAGTGGGACCTCCTCTGACTCCTCATCCTCATCCTCCTCATCTTCATCAAGATCATAGTATCCCGCAAACTCACTGATGTCGTCCTCTACCCCTATATCACTAGCGTGACCGGCCCAAGGTCGAGCATTGCCTGTAGGGTGACAGGGTGGAAAGATAAGAGAAGGACGTGCTGTGTGCCACTAGGTCTGATATGCTCAGGTACAATTAACATTATCTGCACCTGACACTAGCTCTGTATCCTCAGGACTCTCATCATCACTGAGTGGCACGTCTGCTGCTGTCAGTCGTCGGATGGTATTTACCCTGACTGCGTTGCAAGTTGCACGTGCATAGCTCAAACAAACCGTGGGAACATCCTGTATCTAGCTGAATTATCATGCCACCCGATCAAAATAGAACCAAGCCATGACATGATCAAGGCGACCGGCCATACGTCGATCCCTCTGCATCCTCGCTAACTATCTCTTCTGGCCATGCCATCTGATGTAGCCGCAATATGGTCTCCAGATGATGTCGCCAAGCTGTAATATGTCAAAAATAACTCTCCAATATAGTAGATTACCGTGCCTCCAACACCTGACCAATGGATAAGCGTAAACACGTGTATGGGTGAATGTTGCATCTATAGGATAACCCACTGGTCGTGTGCATCTGATGTGCTCAAAGGCCTAGACTTGTAGTAATGTGCATATCATTAGACTATGCATCTCATAATGGACATATCACCCCAAGTCGCGGTAAAGGTGTGCAAGCGTACTGCACCCCCATGCATAGACCATCCAGTGCTTCTCCATCTCCCTAATGGTGTGAATGAGATCCCCGTGTAGGTGAATGCCTCGTCCATCTAGAGCGATGACTAATATGACTGTGACTATCATAATCCTCCGTAGTAAGGGAATGTCACCGCATCCCTGCTCTAGAAGTTAGAGTTGAATGTGTCCTCGCTCTGCCTGAGAAACAATGCGACCCAAGCAGTATAGCTTACTCTTGCAGGTGTACTTCATTGAGTGATGTCCTACTATCCTCACTGTCTCTCCTCAGATGGGAAGTCGAAGGATCCTGAATACATGCTCCAGCGTAATGGTCATCTCGCCCGTAGGTAAGTGGAATGTGGATGTATCTGCATCCCATCTCTCCATCAATGCCATCAACATAGCGCAGTGGAATCTGATCGTGGGCATGTCAAATACCCACCATAGGCCCACCGTCTATAGGTGCTCTCTCTCTACAATGGACAATGAACTGGCATGCTCTTGTAGAAGCACCATCAGGCGACCGCCTGTGTGCTCATGTAACTTAGGGACATCCTGTAGATTAAAGAGTAAGCAAAAACAACAGAAACTAAAAGTAGCTATCAAAGACAGAAAAAGAGTGCATGTGCCTAGGGCACATGTCCTCTGTGGACCTGGGCACCCCAAGAAGACTAGGGCACCCTAGAGGGACACTGGTGCCCTAGAGAGACTCTAGCGCCCTAGGTGGACCTGGGCGCCCCTCTCAGGGACCCCTGTTCATTCCTCCCTCTTGGCACAATAAATGGTAAAAGTCAAAACAAAAGTAAACTGAAAGATGACAGAAGCATAATATTAGGACCCTACCTCAGCCTCAAAATGTCTCTCTACTACTCGGGCTCGGAGCATCTCCATTTGTGGTGGCTAATACGGGCGTCGGCTTAGCATGGTCGTCCTCCTATTCTCCTTCTCTCTCTCCTCTACTTTCTACAATGACAAGAAACAAGAATGAGTAAGTGATAAGTGACAACTCCCTTTACATAAAGTACATGAGTGAGAATTCCTATCCCTAACTAGGTGCAAGATTGATCTCTTTTACTCTTGAGCCCTTTTCTTGAGCTGTTGAACTCTGATTTCAGTGTCATTTGTTGCATTGGAATTCAGGTTCCACTCTCTTTCTTACCCAATGTGTTATGTTTGAGCGTTGTTTCTTCAAATGACCCTCATAACATATTTCTCATCAAGTTTTTCGAAATTGACGCGCGTAGATATCTCCTTATTTCTACTCTTAGACTAAGCAAGCAAAAATAATGGGGGCATATATCTCCTTCGATTTCCTCCCTCACCATGTCTCATCACTCAACCCCCTTAGCATTTTTGTACTAACTCATTGGTGGTAGTTGCAGGTTGATTTGGTTTTGATTTTCTGAGAAGTGTTCCTCTATAGGTTGTGGTTCCTAAATTTGTGGTCTTGCAAGATTACAAACTTGGGGGCTCCTTCCTTCTCGGCGACAACACTTAGGCTTCCTCTATAGTATCCTTTTCATGATTGATACATTTACTTTCCTTTAGTTGCATATGCACGTAGTGTCATATGGCCACTAAAGTGGGGGCTAAATATAACGTCAGAAATTGTCCTCCTGCATGGTATGGTACAATTTCCCTTGGTTTAGCTCCTCACTTTGGGTGACCTCTCAACCTTTTTCTTTCTAACCTTCCCGAAACCCTGATTGACTAAGTCTAGTTGCAAAATGTTCACTTTTTGAGGTAACCTTTTGATGGAACTGGAAAAGGGAATTTGAATTACAGGTCCCTAGGACCCCCAAAAACTAGATCTGAGTAGAAATTGGGGGCTTAGACTTGGGTGCCCGCGCCCTAGTCCTCCCCTTTTTCCCAGGATTTTGAATTTTGGTGGGATGTCGGCTCCTGTCGAGTGCCTCAGGATTCCGTTTTCAAATTCTCATTTTTCACGCGATATCTAGATGTTATTTCAAAATTTGAATTTCCCTAAAGCTAGATATAAAAAGACATTTGAAAATCATTTTAACACACAATTCTTATGCAAGCTTGATGCCAAAACTCTGCCAAAATTGCCATTGAAGATCAGTAACTTGTTGAAGCTCTTGAAAGTATTCTATATTTGCTATCATGGAGATAATGGATGAAGATTAGGAATCAAGATCTTGAGACTATCTTGCTCTTCCTAGGGTTTGTACACTCTTTGCATGATCAGGAGAAGGGATGAAGCCTCCAACATCAAGCTTGGAGATCCTCCACGAACATTGTTAATTCACCTTTTTATTCATACAAGTCTTCATTTGTTTCATCTCCTTGAGATGAAGTTGTACGTGTTTATTGATGCAAAGTAAGTTGTTGATCTTCCCTTGATTGAGACATCTAGGGTTTGATATTTTTGCATACACATTGTAGGGTTTACACACACTTCTGCAAATCTTTATCTCTGGCTATTGTTGAGGTAGAAATACCAAAGACGGGGCTTGACTGAGGCAAGCTCCTATATAGTTGTAACATCTTTCTCCTTCTTTTATAGGTGCAGATCGTATTTTACAGGTTCTAGCGAAACGGAGTTACAGAAAGGAGGATCTTGCAGGTATAGTCATCACAGACTTTTGAGCTTTCAAATTCTGACACTTGTGGGATGAAAGAGAGGGTGTCCTAGTCCAACAAGGGACATTTTTTGGGATCTGGAAGTCATTTGGGAGTGTCAGATAGCCGGTGCAGAAGATTTCCAGTTTCGTTGCCTGTATCATTATCAGTTTCTGTATATCTCTGATTTAAGGCATAATTAGGGTTTTCTGGGTTTATGAGCAAAAATACTTAGCAAAACCTCAGTTAGGCTCTTCAAATCAAATACTGCGAGCATAAAGGGGTAGATACGTGACTTATAGATTGACCTCACATTCAATCCTTGTCCTTCCCAATGCTTAGTGGTGAAATGGTAGTACTTGACCTAGTTGAGACAAACTATCCAATTTTCCACTAAACATATGCAAAATGTGGAAGTATAGATAAGGCACCAGAACTGTTTGATGGAATGGCTCAAAGAGATGTCATCTCTTGAAATGTAATGATTACAAGATATGCACAAGATGGATTTTTTGAAAAGGCTTTTGAAAATTTAAAGCAAATGCAATTGGCTAGTGTAAAGTCAAATTCCTCAACCTTTGCCAGCATCCTCCCTATCTGTGTTGAAATGGGAGCTTTGGAATAGGGTATGGACATTTATCAAAACATAATGGAAGGGGGATTTTTTTCAGATATTATATTTGGAAATGCTCTAGTAGACATGAATGCAAAATGTGGAAGCATAGACAAGGCACAAGAACTATTTGACAGAATGCCTCAAAGAAATGTCATCTCATGGAATGGAATGATTGCAGGATATGCACAAAATAGATTTGTTGAAAAGGCTTTAGAAATTATGTTATTGTAAAAGTATTCAGATTTATAAACTAATTTCTTAAAATTTAATATTGCACTCCTATAATGAATTCTTTAAAATATGTTATGCAAATTCTTCTGTGTTTTGTCTATATTTCAATAATTCTCGTATTTTCATTCTGTAGGACTTATACAACCCTCAATTAAAGATCATAAAAATAGTGACCTTGTGGTTCCTTCCATTCAACTATAAGGCCATTGCATCCATAATGTAAATTGGGTATATTGCCATCTTCTCATTTTGTAGCCTAGTTGCCTTTCACTCCTTTTTTCAAAGAAGACAAACACTCTGACAATAAAAAATAAAACAAACACATAGCATGTTAAATGTTTCATGTTTCTACAATGCATTGCCATCTAAGCACTACCATGCATGATGTAGAGAATGAAAGATGCACAAAATTTTCTTACCTGAGCATCAAGAATTGTGAACCTCAACTTTTCAATTTCAAAATGAGCTCTACCGACCTCCACTGTCTTCCCCTATTGACCAAAACAGAAACCAAATAAGTTATGATTTCAACAACAAAATAAGAGAAAAGAGTTTAGCCAAACTGAAAATGTCAGTTTACCTTTGTACGCTCTTCCTCATTTGTATCCATAATATATGCCATATACCTAAATCAGCCAGGAGCAATAAGAGTGACAGTGTTAACCAACAGTGCACCCAGGAGATTTATATTACATTACAAAACTTGCTTGTTAATGTACCTTAAAACACAAAATAACCAAAAAATACAAAACCAATTTACCATGGAGAGAGTGAACAAAGGTAATTCCCCTTGAAATGAAAAGACCATTTTCATAAGTATCACATGATACCTCACATGAAACATACTACTTAAAATTTCAACTGTGGTTACTACAGAATTCATGATTTAATTCTACTACATTTAATCAATAACAAAGTGATCCTTCAGAAATTATTTTCCTTTATGTTTTTATTATGCAACTCAACAAGAATTTCTTCCCTTTAAACATAATAATTAATTTGTAACAGAAGTTTTACTTGCTTAATGAATTCCCTAGAAAGATTCAATTATGGTACAACTCCAGGGGATCTTTACCTTATAACAAAATCACAGCCAATATTCTTATGAAGAAGGTTCTTGACAATTGATTATTATATTAAAAGTAGCAGATTCAACCGGGTCCATTGCAGGGCAAACCTGGGCGAATCTAAGTATATTTGGCATGACCCAGACAGACCCTGGCCTAACTCATCTAAAAAAAGACACCTTTTTATTTATTTATTTTAAATTTTAGCAACAAACCTAGGCAAATCAGGGTTTATCTAGCAGGAACCAGACTGAACCCAAGTAAACCCATCTGAAAAAGACAATTAAGTCAAATTCCCTCTCAACTAATTTCCACAAACCTTAGTAAGATTAAATCAAATAACATACCAATGACTATGCTTCAAAACTAAGCCCTTCCAGCCAATGCCCATACGGTATCTGCAACTATTAGGGTTCCAAATAACTCCTCTATCCTTTTTCCTGCGATGGGTGTCCATACCTTGTTCCAAAGCTCCCATTTTGGCACAGGTAGGGAGAATGTTGGCAAAGGTTGTGGAATCTGGCTTTACACCTACCATTGCATTTGCTTGAAAGCTTCTGAAGCTTTTTCAACAAACCCATTTCGTGCATATCATGTAATCATAGCATTCCAATGAGAAACCCTTGGCCGTGAAGGATGAAGGCAAGAAATTTCTTCCAAATGTTTTAAGTATGGCTTTTAATTGTAATGACATTTCTAAATGGTAGGAAAGAGGGAAATTACAAATCAAATATTTTTTGATTTGTGTGACTAATTATTTAGTCATTTTTATTTGTGTGACTAATTATTTGGTTGTGTTTTTTACCTGATGATCAAATTAGTCATTTATAGTTGTGTTGCAAAAAATGATTAGAATTTAGTCATTTTTAGTTGTCATGACTAAAAGTTTTAGTCACGTAGTCATTTATTTGCCAAAATTCTACTATTGAGACATGAGAATATGTGTTATGCCTTGATCCCTAAGAAGCCTGAAACATTGAAGAAGGAGAATGAAGAATCACAGCTGGAGGAGATAACTGAGTTGCTGATAGAGTATGAAGACATTATATCAGACAATGTACCTAAAGGATTTCCACCTATCAAGAGTATCAGTCATCACATGGATCTTATACCTGGAGCTAGTTTGCCTAACAAAGCAGCACATAGAATGACACTGGCAGAGAATGAAGAATTGAATAGACAGATACAAGAATTATTGAGGAAAGGTTTGATCAGAGAAAGCTTTAGCCCTTGTGCAGTACCTGTAGTATTAGCACCAAAGAAAGATGGAGAATGGAGAATATGTACAGACTCTAGAGCAATCAACAAGATCACAGTTAAGTATATATTTCCTTTACCTAGGATGGATGATATCATTGATTGTTTGAGTGGAGCAAAATATTTCACAAAGATAGATTTGAAGAGTGGATACCATCATATCAGAATCAGAGAAGGAGATGAATGGAAGAATGCTTTTAAGACAAATGAAGGATTGTATGAGTGGTTAGTAATGCCTTTTGGAGTGACAAATGCACCTAGTACTTTAATGAGATTGATGAATGAAGTTCAGAAGAAATTTTTGGGTAAGTTTGTTATTGTATACTTGGATGACATTCTGATTTTCAGTAAGACAAAAGAAGAACATTTGTAGCCCCTGAAGCAAGTATTGCAGAGACTGAGAGAAGAGAAATTGCTGATAAATATCAAGAAGTGTAGTTTCATGAAGGAAGAATTGGTATATTTGGGATTTGTGATTTATGCAAAAGGATTGAAGATGGACCCTAAGAAAGTAAGAGAAATTGTTGAATGGCCTACACCAGAGAGCATTAGAGAGGTTAGATCATTTCATGTATTGGCTAGTTTCTACCGGAAGTTCATTAGAAATTTCAGTTCAATTTGTAACCCTATGACAGAGACAATGAGAGGTGACAGAAAAGATTTCAAGTGGACATCAGGAGCAGATAAAAGTTTTGAGTTGTTGAAGTAGAAAGTGATAGAGCAACCTGTTTAGGCACTATCTGATTTCAATAAGGTATTTCAAGTGGATTGTGATGCAAGTGGGAATGAAATTGGAGCAATGTTAAGTCAAGAAGGTAGACCTGTAGCATATTTCAGTGAAAAGTTGAATGATACAAGGAGAAGATATTCAGTCTATGCCATAATTCAAGTCTTGAAGAAGTGGAGACATTACTTGTTGCCTAAGGAGTTTGTGTTGTATACAGATCATCAAGCTTTGCAATATTTGAATAGTCAAGGTAAGCTAAATCAGAGACATATGAGATGGATAGAGTTCATGCAGAGTTATACTTTTGTGTTGAAGCATAGGAGTGGAAAATCAAACAAAGTTGCAGATGCATTGAGTAGAAGGAACTTAATGACAAAGATGAGAGTTGCAGTGTTGGGATTTGAAGAATTGAAGAACATGTACGAAGAAGATCTAGATTTTGCAGAACCTTGGAAAGCATGTAAGGAACCTATTGTGACGGATAGAAGTAAGTGGTTAGACTATTTCATTCAGAAAGATATGTTGTTCAAGGGAAATTAGTTGTGCATACATAGAAGTTCAATGAGAGATAATTTGACCAAGGAGAAACATAGTGGTGGATTGGCAGGACATTTTGGCATTGACAAGATAGTGGCTTTGGTGAGTGAAACTAATTTTGGCCTCAAATACATAAGGATGTTAGGAAATTTGTGCAGAGTTGTAGAGTTTGTCAAGTTGCAAAAGGGAGTAGTCAGAATACTGGATTGTATAAACCTTTGACAGTACCAGAGAGACCTTGGGAAGACATAAGCATGGATTTTGTAATGGGAATGCCGAAGACATAGAGAGGACATGATTCAATATTTGTAATGGTAGACATATTTTCAAAGATGGCACACTTCATACCTTGTAAGAAGACAACTGATGCAATGCATGTAGCTGACCTATTTTTCAAGGAGATTGTGAGATTGCATGGATTACCAAAGAGCATAATTTCAGACAGAGACACAAGATTTCTTGGAAACTTTTGGAAGACACTTTGGAAGAAGATGAAGACAGAATTGAAGTTCAGTTCAGCATTTCACCCAGAGACTGATGGATAGACAGAGGTAGTGAACAGGAGTTTGGGAAACTTGTTGAGATGTTTGGTTGGAGAGAAGACATGAAGCTAGGATTTGATTCTTGCACAAGTAGAGTTTGCATACAATAATTCAATAAATAGGAGTACTAAAAGAACACATTTTGAGATAGTTACCAGAGTAAACCTTAGAGTAGTAACCGAGTTGAGAGATATCAGTATGGTGGAAAAGAAAAGTTTAGAAGCAGAAGAATTTGCAGAACATATGGAGATAGTGCATAAGTAGGTGAAGCATTTGGAGGACATGAACAACAAGTATAAGGAGCTGGAAGATGGGAAGAGAAGGCACAAAGAATTTGTAGTGGGAGATGGAGTGATGGTGTACTTGAGAAAAGAAAGATTTCCAATGGGAACATATAACAAGTTGAAGATGAAGAAGTTTGGACCTTGTAGGATACTCAGAAAGTTTGATTTAGGCAATGCATATGAAGTGGAGTTACCAGAGACATTGGGTATATCACTTATTTTCAACATTACAGACCTATATCAGTATCATGAAGCAGAGTTTAGTGACAGCCTTGAAGATGACTTGAAGAAGCAGTTACTACAACAAGCACCAAAGCAGATTAAAGACATTTTGGACAGTAGAATTGGATGCAACACTAGAGGAAGACAATACAAAGAATATCTTGCGAAGTGGAAAGGTAGACCGGAAGAAGATTCATCATGGATTTCTCAGGCTAAGGTAGACTGCCTTGGTTTTCCTCTAGCCCCAGCAAAGTGAGGGAATCACTTTTTTGATAACCCCAGATGTTTGATGCAAGAGTATCCCTGGTTCAAGAGCAATCTTGCATCAACCAAAAACAATTGCATTTTAGTTTGTTTCCTTTCATTTTTTAGTTTAGTTCAAGCAGTTCAGTCAATAGCAGTTTCTGTATTTTGGTCTGCAATCTATCGCAGTTGCATTTTAGACCTTACGAAGATGGATTTAACATATAGATTCATTCATCTACATCATATCTGATTCTTAGATCATTTGGATCAAGTACCAGAAAGATATTGCTATCACAAGATCGATTGTTTTCTCAAGAACAGAGCATCCTGACAGTCTCAGACAATCAGCTAAAGGAGAAGACTTGCAGAGCATTTCTTGACTTGCGGAGCCTAATGACACATCATTCAATGTTCAATGGTTTGTGGCTGACCTTCCCTGAGATCCGCACATCATTCCATTCATTTGTAGAAGAGTTCTATTCATTTAGGTCCGACCTATCTGTGTACACACGTTACAGCTCTTCATTGGAGTTTATGATATTCCTTGGCCGACGTGGAGGAACCTTATGTTCCAGACACATGATATATATTGATGTAATAGATGCCTACGAAAGTAGTGATGATCATTAGGATAAGTTCATAGTTTAGAGTTTTGTGCAAAGGAGCTTCAAAGCTATATCTTGTGCATATTCTGATATTCTGTAATAAGGCATGTGAGCCCTAAATGTAAGCCTGTTAGTTTCAAGACAAACAACTGAGAGGAGGGTGAATCAGTTGTCTCAAAACTTTCTTTTATTAACCACTTAAATCATTCTTGTATTTCAGTAGCATAATAATAAATCAATCATGGAAACACAATGCAACAATTCAAGAGCAAAAACACATTAACACATATGACACCAAGGTTTTAACGTGGAAAACCCGGTTAAGGGAAAAACCATAGGGTGACTAACCCAAGATTGTATTCTCTATTAAAAGAATAAGAAGAACAAAATGGCACATTCCAATTAGGGCTCACTGCCCGAGCACACTGCTCACAAGAGGCCCACTGCCTACAGCAGACACATTGTCTATAGAATAATAAATATTACATACTTGAACTGAAGAATAGCATCTTCACCATGCTTGAGTCAGTTCCATTTAAGCTCAACACTTCTGCTCTACCTTTCGCTCTTCTCCTCTCTACCACACTCTCATCTTCACCAAGATACATTTGAAATGACTTCACAACTCTTATTTATACAAGACATCAACTTTGGGATAATCATCAAAGTCGGCAAACTTTACAGAGCAAATACACAAATACAACTTGATTTATTACAAAAGACTTCATGCAAATCACCACATTGTTTGCCACATATATCTGGGACTTAAATCTTCTTTGAGGAACACGCCATCCTTCGCAGAACATCTTCAAGATCATCTGCAAGATGTATAAATCATCCGGTCGGCCAAGTTTAGGAAGAACATCATCATCTGGAAGTAATTCTTCAATTACGAGCTCCATCTTCAATGCAAACCACCAACATGAACTGGACACAATCTAGAGACCCCCACAAGCTTGCCTGAATCACCAAGAACATCCACACTACTTCTGCTTACTGAAATCATTCTCTCCTTCATCCTGAACCTCAAGAACACAGTATGTCATCACTATCATATTGGAATAGATGCTTGCGGACCTCCAGACCATGAACCAATTGAGTTGTCAATTATCATTGACTTCCTAAACACTCCACCAAATCCGCAGAACAAGATATTTCATTTCTGGATCTCACTGGACCTATTTGTGTCACTCTGTCACCTCTGAACATCTGCCAGAATTGGTTTTACTCATATGGCCATAACTTCTTCAAATCTTCATGCAAACCTCTCAAATCTATACTGGATCACCTTTGGACACATATCTACAAACCCTTTGATGCGCATACTCTGATCTTCATCTTAGCTGGGATCTTCACTTCATAGAGCTTCATTGTCTTCATTGTTCTTCTCTGTTTCTAATAGGACTAATTTTTTCAATATCCTCAGCACACTACTCATCCAATCCTTGACATCAATGCAACAGGAGTATGTTGACATCAATGACAACACCGGTTAGGCCCATACTTGTAACAATCTCCTCCTTTGTCATTGATGGCAACATATAATGTGAAAAACTATTTTAACCATCAAGACAAGTACTTCTCCTCACTAACTGACATAACTCCCCCTATCAACAACAACCATTCACATGTTTTCTCTTCCTTTACTGCTCCCCCTTTGATTAGAAACTACTTTTTGTTTTTCACATGTCTTCTCTCCACCTTTGACATCAATGGCAAAGGGCACATACTTGCATCAATACAGACTACTCCCCCCGAGTAGCAGCTTCCTATCATCAATCCGGATGACAAGATATGACTGTGAGATCCACCGAACTGATGCACATCAGTCCACCGTAATTCAGAACCAAAGGGGTAATAACCCCTAACTTCTCCCTGAGATACTCAAAAGAGTCCTTAGGTAGAGGTCTAGTAAAAATATCTGCAATCTGATCCTTGGAGGGTACAAACTCCAATCTGACTTCATTTTTGTTCACTTGCTCTCTCAAAAAGTGAAACTTGATGGATATATGTTTTGTCTTTGAGTGCAACACTGGATTTTTTGATATATTTATTGCACTTGAATTATCACAGAAGATTGTGATAGGTTCCTCATACTCCACTCTGATGTCTCTTAGCATTTGCTTCATCCACAATACTTGAGTGCAACTACCTGCTGCTGCAATATATTCTGCTTCTGCAGTGGATAGAGATATTGCCTCTTGTTTCTTACTCAGCCAAGAAACCAATCTTTCCCCTAAAAAGAATGCTCCACCACTAGTACTCTTCTGGTCATCCACATCTCCTGCCTAATCCGCATCTGTATATGCATGAAGAGAGAAATCATGATCTCTAGGATACCATAAACCATACTCAACTATTCCTTTTAGATATTTGAGAATCCTCTTGATTACCATGACATGAGATTCTCTAGGATCAGCTTGGAATCTAGCCACAAGACCAACAACATTCATAATGTCAGGTCTAGTTTGAGTAAGATACAATAGTCCTCCAATCATTGACCTGTACTTTTTCTGATCAACCTTAGGAGAGTCATCATCTTTTCTCAATTTACATCTGATTGCCATGGGAGTGTTCATTGGTTTTGAGTCTTCCATCCCAAATTTCTTCAACAATTCTTTCACATATTTGGTCTGTGAAATGAAGATTCCTTTCTTTGTTTGAATGATTTGCAGACCCAAGAAGAAATTCATTTCCCCAAACATGGACATCTCAAATTCACTTTTCATTTGATTTGCAAAAGTTTTACACATAATATTTCTTCCTCCAAAAATGATATCATCAACAAATACTTCAACAATCAAGATATTTTCATGATCAATTTTGAAGTACAAGTTACTGTCAGCAGTACCTTTGTTGAAACCAATCTTCAAAAGATGCTTATCCAGTCTTTCATACCAGGCTCTTGGAGCTTGTTTGAGTCCATACAGTGCTTTCTTCAACTTGCAGACCATATCACCATGATCAGACAATTGAAATCCATCCGATTGCTCAATATATACTTCTTCTTCCAAGTCACCATTCAGGAAGGCAAACTTGACATCCATCTGATATACTTTTAAATCCTTGAAGGCAGCAAAGGTAAGAAATAATCTGACTACTTCAATTCTTGCCACCGGAGAAAAAGTTTCTTCAAAATCAACTCCTTCTACTTGGGAATAACCCTTGCAGACCAATCTGGCTTTGTTTCTGACTACTTCACCATCTTCATTCAGTTTATTCCGGAAGACCCATTTGGTTCCAATCACATTTTTGTTTCTAGGTCTAGGAACAAGATCCCAAGTGTGATTTTTTGCAATTTGCATCAGCTCTTCCTTCATTGCTTTAGTCCAGCTTTCATCATTGCATGCTTCACTCATTATTTTTGGTTCAATCTATGAAATCAGACAATACTTTTCTGAGTCTTGAGAAATCTTTCTTCTTGTTTGAACACCTTTTCTTTTATTATCTATAATCTGATCTTCAGAGTGATTCAGTCTTACATACCTGGGAGTTTTGGGAATTTCTTTCACTTCTATTTCTTGAACAAGTTCATTCAAACTTATCTCTTCTCCCTAATTCTCTGGATCAATCTGGATCTAAATTTTAGAAGGGGCTTGGACTTCTTGGACCAAAACATCATTCTGATCACTTCTTCATATTCATAAAACCTTGAGGGTTTTTCAATACCTTCATCAACCTTCACATTTGTACTTTCTATAATCTTTCTCAATCTCTTGTTATAACATCGATATGCTTTGCTTTGAGTAGAATAACCCAAGAATATTCCTTCATCACTTCTAGCATCAAATTTGCCAAGGTCTTCATCTCTTTTAATGTAACATTTGCTACCAAAGACTTTGAAATACTTCACAGTGGGAGTGATGCCAAACCAAAGTTCATAAGGGGTCTTACCAGTATTGCTTCTGATTTGTACTTGATTAAGAGTATAGATAGCAGTGCTTACAGCTTCTCTCCAGTAGATCTGAGGAACATTTGCTTCCATCATCATGGTTCTAGATGCTTCCTGGATGGTCTGGTTCTTTCTCTCCACTGCTCCATTCTGCTGTGGAGTCCTTGGAGCAAATAACTGTCTTTTTATCCCATGTTTCTAACAGAATTCTATGAACTCTCCGGATGTGAATTCTCCACCTCTATCAAACCTCAGACATTTTATGTTTAATCTGGTTTCATTCTCTACCATAGCTTTGAATATTTTGAATTTCTCAAGAGCCTCAGATTTCTCTTTCAAAAAAGTCACCCACATCATCCAAGAGTGGTCATCAATTAATAACATGAAGTATCTATCACCTTGTAAACTCCTGATTCTTGCCGGTCCACATAGATCAGTATGTACTAAGTCCAACAATCTGGTAGAAGATTGTTCCTTACTTTTGAATGTGACTCTACTCTGCTTACCCAACTAACGTTCTTTGCACAAACTATTAGTAGGTTTCACCAGTCTTGGAAGATCTCGTACAGCCTGAGTATTGCTTATCTTGATGATATTATCAAAATTCACATGACACATTCGCCTATGCCACAACCAACTCTGATCAATTTGAACAAATAAACAACTTTTGCTAGTACCAACCAAGTGGAAGATGTTACCTTTTGTTTGAGTACCGGATGCAATCTCTATTCCAGAACTTTCAAAGATCTTACATTTTCCATTTTTGAATTGAAGATCATAGCCTTTGTCTACCAACTGTCCAACACTGAGAAAATTGTGCTTCAGACCTTCAACATACAATACATTACTGGTTTTGTTCTTTCCATCAAAAGAAATAGTTCCTCTACCTCTGATTCTGCCAGCAGAATTATCACCAAATTTTACCACTCCTCCTTCATATCTTTCCAAATCTATGAACTTGTTTTTGTCACCTATCATATGGTGGGAGCATCCACTGTCAATGACCCAGTCATCCTTTTCTTAAACTTGGGCAGCTAGAGCTCTTTCTATCATTTTATGATTGACAAATTCAAAGGGCATTGGATCTTCTTCCTTGATGGCAATAAACACCCAGTCACTTCCGGATTTGTTTCATGTCTTTGATTCATCATCTGTTACTCCTTCATCATCATCTTCATGAACATAGTAACATTTCTTTTGGAATCTTAATCTATTTGGATTTGCCCTTGAAAATCTTTTCGGACACCTTGAGGCAAAATGACCAATCTTATTGCAGTTGAAACATTTGAAGGGCAATTTTCCTTCATACTTACTAGATCCTCTTGGTAGTCTTTTTGCAATAAGGGCTTCAAGTTGAGAAGCTTTTGCTTCATCTTCTTCCAGATCTTTTCTTGTTTTTTCATACCATGATAGTTTCTTTGAGGAGTTCTCTCCTGGATCAAACTTTTGTTTGCCTTTTATAGAGGCAATAGCTTTGAATGCAGATTCAGTCTTAGGGGGTGCATCTCCAAACTTCGCCAATTCAAATGCAGCTAATTTTCCAACTAATTGATCCCTTGTGATATTTGAAAAAGATCTGAATTCTTCAATAGCAGCAACCTTGTATTTGTAAGAAGGAGGTAGGGATCTAAGAACTTTGGCAACAATCTCATCTTCATCCAAGATTCCACCAGCACACCTAATGCCACAAACAAGCTCATTTACTTTTGGCATAAATGTAGTGATATTTTCATCTTCAGGTTTTCAAATTTTCCTTTCAGACTCTGTAGCTTTGCACATTTAACATATTTGTCTCCTTCATGTAGAAGTTCTAGTTTTTCCTAGATCTCATATGCAATTTTTAATTCTATGAAATTTGTCAGTTCTGAATCAGATAAGGCACTTAGTAAAGCTTCTTTACCCTAAAGATTGTCTTCATCATCTTTTATTTCATCTATACTTATCGGACCATCCTTTGGAGGAACATACTTCTTTGAAGCCATGATCCACAATTACATTCCCATACATTGCAAGTGACATTCCATGCGGCTTTTCTAAAGAGTGTAATTGGTTCCATCAAACCTTGGACTATCCTTCTTGTAGGAAGACATCCTGGATCTCCTCAAGAGGTTAAGCTCTTTTAGAGGAACTTGGCTCTGATACCAATTGTTAGTTTCAAGATAGACAACTGAGAGGGGGGGTGAATCAGTTGTCTCAAAACTTTCTTTTATTAACCACTTAAATCCTTCTTGTACTTCAGCAGCATAATAATAAATCAATCATGGAAACACAATGCAACAATTCAAGAGCGGAAACACATTAACACATATGACACCAAGATTTTAACGTGGAAAACTTGGTTAAGGGAAAAACCACGGGGTGACTAACCCAAGATTGTATTCTTTGTTAAAAGAATAAGAAGAACAAAATGGCACATGCCAATTAGGGCTCACTGCCCGAGCACACTGCTCATAAGAGGCCCACTGCCTACAGAAGATACATTGTCTACAGAATAATAAATATTACATACTTGAAATGAAGAATAGCATCTTCACCATGCTTGATTCAGTTCCATTTAAGCTCAACACTTCTGCTCTACCTTTTGCTCTTCTCCTCTCTACCACACTCTCATCTTCACCAAGATATGTTTGAAATGACTTCACAACTCTTATTTATACAAGACATCAACTTTGGGATAATCATCAAAGTCGGCAAACTTTAATGAGCAAATACACAAATACAACTTGATTTATTACAAAAGACTTCATGTGAATCACCACACGGTCGGCCACATATATCTGGGACTTAAATCTTCTTTGAGGAACACGCCATCCTTCGCAGAACATCTTCAAGATCATCCGCAAGATGTGTAAATCATCCAGTCGGCCAAGTTTAGGAAGAACATCATCATTGGAAAGTAATTCTTCAATTACGAGTTCCATCTTCAATGTGGACCACCAACATGAATTGGACACAATCCAGAGACCCCCACAAGCTTACCTGAATCACCAAGAACATCCACACTACTTCTGCTTACTGAAATCATTCTCTCCTTCATCTGGAACATCAAGAACACAGTCTGTCATCACTGTCATAGTGGAATAGATGCTTGTGGACCTCCAGACCATGAACTAATTGAGTTGTCAATTCTTGTTGTCTTCCTATACACTCCACCAAATCCACAGAACAAGATATTTGATTTCCGGATCTCACTGGACCTATTTGTGTCACTCTGTCACCTCTGAACATCTGCCAGAACCCATTTTACTCATATGGCTATAACTTCTTCAAATCTTCATGCGGACCTCCCAAATCTTTATTGGATCACCATTGCACACATATCTATAAACCCTTTGATGCGCATACTCTGATCTTCATCTTAGCTGGGATCTTCACTTCATAGAGCTTCATTGTCTTCACTATTCTCTGTTTCTGATAGGACTAATTTTCTCAATATCCTCAGCACACTACTCATCCAATCCTTGACATCAATGCAATAGGAGTATGTTGACATCAATGACAACACCAGTTAGGCCCATACTTGCAACAAAGCCTGCATGTTGCCGGCTGATTTGTATTTGAAATATATGATATACTTAATGACTGAATCTGCATTTACTTCATATCTTTGAGTTGTTTCCATTGTGTTTACTCTAGCTGCATAGTCTAGATAGTTCTCTTTGAGGACCCTCCTAACCGTGACTACACCACATACGATTACAAGAACGATAACCAAAAACTTAAATGCTTTCCCTCCACTTTGACAGACACTACAATGTGTCAGTTTATGGGATTAGTTTATGGGTTGATAACTACATGGGATGACATGGAAACCATCTTTTTTAGACAAATACCAGAGTTACTACAGAGTTAGTGTTAGGAATGATGAATTGTTCAAACTCAGGCAAAAAGAAGATGAGAGCCTGGAAGATTATCTTGATAGGTTCATCTTCCTAACCAAACGATGTGGTGAAGAAGCCATAAGCCCATAAATCCTAAAGACCATATTTCTCAAAGGACTTGACAAGGATGCTAGAAGAAGTCTAGACTTAATGGGAAAGGGAGATGTGTCCCAACTTGAACTCAGTGATATCGCTGAGTTATAATAGAATTTCTCCAGTACTTAGGGAGGTATTCATAAATCTAGTCTTTTAAGAGGTTCAAATGAAATAGGTAAACTGCGCAAAGAAATAGCAAACTTGAAAACTGACATTCTTGTTCAATTAAACACCACTCTAGATGGAATACAGGCCAAAACATGTAATCCTAAAACCTTATCCATCTATTGTCCTAGGTGTCGAAACAAACATTTGTTAAGAGAATGTCCTCTAGATAAAAATGACATTTACCAAATCTGTGAAAAGAGTCATGCCATTAATCAATGTGAGATCCTAAATGTAATCAAAAATTCCAAGAAAAAGTCATCTCACACTGAGGAGGAGATCAATTTTTTAAATCAAAGACCTAGAGGGAATTTCTCTTATGGCTAGAATTCAAATCCCTCTTGGCAACCTCCAAATAATTGGAATAATAATCATTGGGTGGCACCTTGGCCTCAAGCACCACCTAATTGGGGACCTTACCCTTGGGGACCACCTAAGTGGGCAAACCAATCTTGGGGAAACCCTCAATGACCAAACCAAACTCAATAACAATGGTATCCTCAAAATCTGATGCCTCAATGGAATCAAGCTCCAAACCAGTTCTATCGTGGACCAAGGAGGACGCCTAATCCACAGCAAAACCTTTTGATAGCTCCCCAAAACCCTCAACAAAATGAGTAGGTTAACCAACCACCGCTTCCAGTGCAACCTGTCCCTAACCCAAAGAATAATAGTCAAACCACACCAGTATATTCCATCGAATAGGAAAACATGGTTGGAGTAAACACTATCTATTGTAGAAACCTGCAGTTGAGGTCAGGAAAAACACTTCAGCAGTCAACCATAGTTGAGATCCTTGATGAACCAAATGAAAAATCTGTTGAAGGGACTGAGACACCTTCCATACCTAATTCAGATAAAAGCCTATTAAGTAATCAAGACAAGCCTCTTCCACAATCCTCACCTAGACCTTCTAAGTTACCTCAAGAAGAAGTTGTCCAGTATTCTCAAGAAGTTATCTAGCATTCAACGGATCTTTTTAAGGAGGATCCCATCCTGAAAAAGAGATCTCAAGCACCTTTTCTTGAGCGCCTCAAGGCAACTCCTTTGAGTAAACCTCTGGAAATGACCGTATCTACTGAAACCGCATTAATCCAAGAAATTCAATGAATCCATATCGGTATTCCCTTGTTACAAGTGATTAAAGAAATTCCTGAACTAAACCAGCTAGTTAAACAATTGTGCATAAAAACTCCAGGAAGGAAACTGAAACAAATTAATAATGTGCATATCAATGGATACCTAGCTGACCTTCTAGCTGGCAAAACCTCAAGCCCAAAATACGGTGACCCAGGTAGTCCACTCATAACAGTAATAATCAACAAGGTAGCAATACCTAATGCACTCGTGGACTTGGGAGCAGCCATTAATGTCATGACGGTGGATGTTATGGAAAAATTAGGACTCACTAATTTACGCCCCACAACCACCATATTGTAAATGGCAAATCAATCTATAACTATTCCCAAAGGTGTCCTAGAAAATGTTCCTATCAAGGTTGACGATTGGGAATACCCAGTAGATTTCCAAATAATCCAATCCCTCACACCCAATAATATTGGGCAGACCGTGGTTGGCTACAGTTGCAGCTAAAATTGATTAAATAGCAAGAGGAATGACCATCTCACATGGTCCCAATAGAAAACACTTGTTCCTATCCCCCCGCTCAACCTGCTGAGCATAACCAAGTTTGGGTTGATGAACCAGATGGTTCTGATAAATAAGAGAATCTAGCCTCACTGGATATGGTAATCATTAAACAACATGGTGAAGAGTTAGAAGATGAACTAGAAAATAACATGCAAGTTCTTACTGTAGACTCAAGTGATGAATAAATTTTGGAAGTAGAAGAGATTTTAGGACAGTCGATTCATACCCATGGCACCGAACATGATTACACCAACTTTGCAGCATTACCTTGTCCTCTGGCTAATATCATTCTGAAAATAGATCACTTCTTCGAAGATATTGCTAGATTTCACAGAACTATACTGCACAGCTACCCTCTCAATACTTTGACGAGAGAAGTTCATACCGTCACTTCCAACTATCCTAGAACCAAAACTATCATGTTACTACCAAGAAAAGCTCTAAATTTTAATTGTTGGTTGACAGAGTCAGATGAGCTCAAATTGTTTGATGTTTTGGTAAATAGATCCAAAGCTTTTTCTTGGGATTATACAGACATGAGAGGAATACACCCAAGTGTTTGTACCCATCACATCTATACTAAATATGTTAGACATGTTCGTCAACCACAGCGAAGACTCAACCCTACTTTCAAGGATATTGTTAAAACAGAGATTGAGAAACTCCTACAAGTAGGATTCTTCTATCCCATCTCTGACAGCAAATGGGTTTCACCTTTGGTAGTTGTTCCAAAGACAAATGGGAAGTGGAGAGTGTGCATTGATTATAGAGAGCTCAACAAAGCTACCTATATAGATTACTTCCCTTTACCTTTCATAGACCAAGTCTTGGATAATTTAGCTGGAAGGAAGTATTTTTCATTCCTAGATAGATTCAGTGGATATAACCAAATACAAGTACTAGCGGAAGACCAAGACAAAACAACTTCCACTTGCCCCTGGGGAACATTTGCATATAGAGTCCTTACCTTCGGGCTATACAACACTCAAGCAATATTTCAGAGAGTTGTTCTGGCCATATTTGTTGAGCTAGTAAATGACTGTGTGGAAGTCTACATAGACAACTTCACAGTGTATGGTTCCACTTTTGATGGTCTTAAAAATTTGGACAAGGTATTGAAGTGATGTGAGGACCACCAGCTATCCCTGAGTCACGAAAAATGTCTAATAATGGTAGAACAAGGGATAGTGTTGGGACACCACATCTCAGCTGAAGGGATAAAAGTAGATAGTAAGAAAATTGAGGTGATACAACAACTTGAGACTCCAAAGAACCAAACTGACATCAGAAGTTTCTTAGGACATGCTGGATACTACCGAAGATTCACAGAAAACTTCAGCAAGATTGCAACCCCCATGTTCTCCCTTCTCCAAAAGGATATAGATTTTGTCTGGACAGTAGAATGTCAAACATCATTTGAAATAATTAAGGAGAAACTCATCTCTACTCCTGTCCTACATGGACCTAAATGGAACCTTTCATTCCATATTTATGCAAGTGCTTTCAATGATGTCATTGGAGCAGTTTTAGGTCAGGAAGATGAGAATGGAGGAAAATATGCCATCTATTTCATTAGTAAGAATCCGATTCCCACTAAACGAAACTATACCACCACGGAGAAAGAATTCTTAGTTGTGGTACATGCAATCAATAAATTCTGACATTATATCATAGGGTACAAAGTAACTGTGTTCACAGACCATTCAGTTATCAAGTACTTAATGAACAAACCTACAATAAATGGAAGAATAATCAAGTGGTTATTGCTTCTCCAAGACTTCAATGTAACCATCATTGACAAACCTGGGAAGTTCAATGTAGTTGTAGATTTCTTATCCTAGATCAAACAAGACAATGGAGATTGTGTTCCTGTACAAGATGAATTCCAAGACGAAAATCTATTTGCCATCTCCATTAAAACTCCCTAGTTTGTAGACATCGACAACTATCTAGCTACTTCTGAGTTCCCACCAAACTTTACGATAAAACAAAAGAAATGCCTTATTCAAGAAAGTGCTTAGTTCAAATGGATTAATGGAATGTTATTTCGATGTGGCCTTGATCTGGTTTTACGACATTGTGTCAGATTAGATGAAACATACAATATCCTTAGGGCCTGCCATGATGACCCCTTTGGAGGTCATTACTCCGCCAAGAGAACTTCCAATAAAATCCTAAGTACGAGGTATTACTGGCCCTCAATGCATAAAAACTTGAAAAACTATGTTTGCCGTTGTGATGAATGCCAACGGGTAGGTAGACCCACAACATCCAATGAAATGCCTCTGCAACCCTATGTAGTTTTTGAACCATTTGAAAAGTGGGGATTGGATTTTATTGGTCCCATAGATCATCCTTCACAAGGTAAAGAGTACATTTTGGTCTTTATTGACTATCTGACTAGGTGGGCAGAAGTCCTAGCCCTGAGAGTTGCTAGGGAAGAACAAGCTGCTAACTTCTTGTATAACAGGATTTTTCTCAGATTTGGAGCCCCTAGATCAATTGTCACAGATCAGGGACCCCAATTCATGTCAAAAAAATTTCTAGCCTTTACTGATCATTTCCAAGTAAGCCATAAAAAGTTGTCACCTTATCACCCTCAAGCAAATGGTCAAGTAGAAGTCACTAACAAGGAACTTGAAAATATCTTGACAAAAATAGTTTCATCAAGAAGAAGAGACTGGGCCAGAAAATTGCCTGAAGTTGTTTGGGCCTATAATACAACTTGGAAATCAACCACTAGTCTTACTCCTTATGAGTTAGTCTTTGGGAAGAAAACTCTTCTACCCATTGAATTTGAACTTCAAACTCTGAGAATGGCAATGGAGTTAGGCCTCGACCTCGACCGAGCTTAGGTAGAAAGAGTTGCAACTTAGTGAATTAGATGAACTCCGCCTAGAAGTTATCCACCAGACTGAGCTAGTGCAACAACAACGAAAGGCCTAACATGATAAAAACATAAAAGAAAGAGAGCTCCACAATGGAGATTGGGCATTGTTATTTGACTCTTGTTATAAAGATCAAAAAGGGAAACTAAGGACTCACTGGTTGGGTCCATATGAAGTTTCTGAAGTATTTTCAAACAGAGCAATGCAGCTCAACCCTATTGATGGTGACACTCAAACTCTATTAGTCAATAGTCATCGATTACAAATCTACCAGAAACCTATCAACAAAGAAGAATTTGCGAGAATGGTATAAATGCAAGGGGAAACCCAATGCATTGATTCTACTAAGGCAGAGCCAGTATAATATTGTTCTATAAAATTAAAAAATTAAAAATAAAATAAAATAAAATCTTGCATGCTTATGTACTTATAATCACTTCAGAGCATTTTTATTGTATTACCGTTCTTTTGGACTTGTCTAAATTTTATTTCTATTTTTGCAAGACTTCATTTTTTAGAATGCAAATTTTGGCACATCTTGCAACGATGCTCCAAAACTTGTTCATTCAATTGGTTCCATTCCCTTTTTGTTCCTGCATTCTGGCGCATCTTCTAGTGATGCTCCAGAATGTGTTAAGTCCAAAGAGTATCATCCTGTTTCATTCCCCCTGCATTCTGGCTGCATCTTTTAGCGATGCTCTAGAAATTTGTTCCTGCATTCCAGCTGCATCTTTCAGTGATGCTCTAGAACTTTGTTCCTGCATTCTGTACATCTTTCAGCAATGCTCTAGAGCTTTGTTCCTGCATTCCAGCTGCATCTTTCAGTGATGCTCTGAAACTTTGTTCCTGCATTCCGGCTGCATCTTCCAGTGATGCTCTAGAACTTTGTTCCTGCATTTAGACTGCATCTTTCAGCGATGCTCCGAAACTTTGTTCCTACATTCCGGCTGCATCTTTTAGTGATGCTCTGGAACTTTGTTCCTATATTCCAAATACATCTTTTAGCGATACTCCGGAACTTTGTTCCTATATTCCGACCACATCTTTTAGCGATGCTCTAGAACTTTGTTCCCACATTTTGGCCGCACCTTTCAGCGATGCTCCAAAATTTTGTTCCAATATTCCGGCTGCACCTTTTAGCGATGCTCCAGAATTTTGTTCTCTTGTCCCAGCCGCACCTTTCATTGATCCTCTGGAATTTTGTTTTTTTCTCCCAGCTACATCTTTTCAGCGATGCTCTAGAATTTTGTGATTTCCCTTTCTTTGCAAATGCTCTGACAATCCCAACAACATACCCATGACCATCACTAATTCTTTTCCACCACTTCCAAAATTCACACCTGATACGACCATAATAAATAAATAAATTGTTGTGACCCCTTTTTGTCATAATAGTTAGAACTCTTATTAGCCATCCCATCTTTATTCATAATAAATTCATTACAACCCTTCACCATCCCATCCGAATTTTATTACACCACCACCCATGATGCTATTACGTCAGCATAGGGAAAGTGACATTCAAATCAATGACGAGACATGAGGTATGTACATCTTTTATTTTAAGTAGGTATATTATTGTGGATAAAAATAAATGAATTGGCACGTTCCACCTTCCTTTCCAATTTTAGTAAATTGTGTGGACTATACCGTCACTTGAGAGGTGGCGACTCATGCACTCTATCCCATGCAAAATAATGATTCAAATGCAGTGAAGCCAAATGCTTGAATTAATCTGTGTCCCATCAGTATTGTCAAAGTACAAGTGGTCATCAGATTGCATTCCCTTTAGTCTGTATAACAACTTTGTCAATATAGTTTTCCACCGTTAGAGTGCCACAAATTCAGTAGACACTTAGCAGAATTGTAAGGAACAAAATGGGTGGGCCTAAGCGTAAATCATAACCAACTTCCCCAAAGAAATTATTGGCACTGAGTAATATTTCTGAGTTGTTTTAGAGGATAGGTTGGCTTGAGTTTATGAAGAAATTTGAGGGGCATAACACGCAGCTGGTCAAGGAATTTGCAGAAAACTTCTCAGATGGGCAGACGATAGTACATGGCAAGAAGTTTAAGGTAAGCCCTCGAATCATTTCTAATTTGTCTAGCATTAACAATGAAGGTGTGAATTTAATAGAAGCTACAAACATTTCTTATCAAAGAATGATAGAACTCTTCATAAGGGAGGGAGAACCTCATCCTCTGTTGGTTGTGAATACCTGTGGGCAAAATAAGGGGTTTCAGAGAATGTCCATTGCAGAACTGTGGAGAATAGTAGTTGCCTGGATCATCAAATACTTTACATGTGATGGGCAATGTGCCACCATAGTCGGCCCCCCCTTCTGATTACTCACTCACCTGCGCCATGGCGCTGAAAACCTAGAATTAAGGGTTAACATCCATGCTTTCCTCAGTGATTCCATTGTCAACATGATAGAGAGGTTTAAAATTGGTTCAGGCCCATTGAAACATCATGGTCTTATTTATCTAATTTGCAAACATCATTTCCTGAAGAAAAGAAAATCAGAAGAAAAATGGCAGAAATTTCTTCTAAAATTTGAAAACCCTGAACCCTTAAGACATTTTGAAAAAGGTGAGTCATCCAGATTGGCAGCTCAAAATGTAAAAGAACCTTCCCCTATGCCTCAAGATTCCCTTGTGCCACAAGATTCCCTTGTTCCTCAAGATGCTAGAAAAGCTCCTAACGATGAAGTGCTAGAAAATCCATCAAACCTTTCAGACCTAGAGGAGAGACTTAAACCACAAAATGTACCAGAAACCCTAGAGAAGCAAGAAAATATGGATTTAGTGAATTTTGAAGATGAGATTACTCAGTCGCACAAAAAGGAAAAGAGGCCAAAAGTGAAATTACAAAGACCTCCTCCTTTAAGGAGAAGCAAATGATTGGCTATAGAATTCAGTTATGTTGCAGCTTGTGATCAGTCATATGTTCCTAAAAAGAAAAGACAAGAGAGGCAATTTCATGAAATTGTAGCCCAATCATATGAGAACGTGGCCCAGCCATGTGAAAACATACCCCAATTAGGTGAAAAACAAAATCTGGATAGTAATAAGCCCCTTGAGTCTAAAAAGGAGGATGTCCCATTTGAGATAGGACAAGGAGAAATGGGAGCACAATTGCCAAATTATATACTTGTTGAGGATGAATCTGTTGAACCACTTTCCCCTTCACAACAACCCTTGGAAACATAGGAAATTAATACAGTCCCCATAAGTAAGCAATTGTCTCTCCTGGCTGCCAATGACACAAAACAGAGCCCACTGGAAGTAAATAATGCAAAACATGTGACCGACAGTAATGCGTAGATCTCTATTTTTCCCCCTTCCACTGATACAGAAATTGGAAAAGATGATCACATAAAAATAGAATTAGAAGAGTTGAAGGCAGAAATTGTTCAGTTAAGAGATAAACTACAGAAAAATGAAGAGCTGATAAGCAAGCAACAATAGGAAATAAACACACAAACTAAACTTTTGAAAAGAAAAGATCAAGAAATCACAGCTTTAGGGGCTCAATTAGAACATAAGGATAAAACTATTGGAGAGTTGCAGTCTCAAGTGCAACAAATTGATGAGAAAGATAAAGAGTGTTTGGCTAAATTATCTAAAAAAGATAAATAGATTAAAAGTTTAACTGATAATCTGGTGCAATCTCTCCAAGCATTTGTAGAAAAATGGGAAAAACTAACACTGGAACTCAATGTAGCTTTGAGCAGAACTATTGAGCTAGAGTAGGATTTGCAAGAGATCAATGTAAAACCAATGATGGAGTCAAAGGAAGTGTAGACTAAGCTGACTAAGATGGAATGGTTTCAAATTCACATTCCTCCAATGTTGGCCAAGTGGATGGAGAGATGTTATTTCTTGAGGCAAGCAGGGGCAGAAAATGCCAAACTTAAGCCAGAAATAGTGTTATTAAAAGAATCCTATGATAAACTCTACCAGGCTAAATTGATGCATGTCAAATTGGAGAATTGTTACTAACCTATAGAAAGCCATCCCGATTATATTCCATGTTTCTAATTGAACAGTTGTTAAGATGGAAGCTTTTGAGGATCTCTTGCAATTCACCCCATGACCCAGATGATAAATAGTTCTTAGAAGCATTCAAAGAGGCAGTCCCTATTCAACAAAATCTGCTGTGTGAATTTTTCATACATAATTTGTTTTTAGAAAAGCACAGTGATTTCTTTATCAACCTTTTTGTTGGGGAGGTACAACTTAGAGCCTTCATGTCTAATATGCATAATCAAATTCAATGGTAGGAGAGAACTAGGGAGTATTTACAAGTAGAGAGAATTGTAGGACTCCAAATGAGATATCCTAACCGAAATCCCTTTGCCTTCAAGGCTTAATTTTGAAGGACTAAAGCTATGAATCTGAGAAGAATAAATATAATGACAGTATCCAGATTTGCTTTGAAAATTTCAAAGTTCATGGGCCACAGTTAATTGAAAGGGCATGGAGTGCCTATGAGGAATGGTACACTCCCCTCCCTATGTATTCAAAAGGAGGGAGATGATCTCCCCCACCAACCTAAGGTGGTCCTACAGAAGGGCTAAGGCATTAACAGAAATATTACAGTAGCTCAAGACCAAGTGGATAGGGATACGATACAGACCTCCATTGCTCCTTTAGCCACCCCCTACAGTTTTGATCACTACCAAGCAAAATCCTAGAGAATTATATAATTGGCAGATGAGGGTTAAATACAACAAAGGTTTTCTTAAACACCCTGATCATTTGGATGAGGAGGCAGAAGACATGTATGATCTCAGCTCCAAATATGATGAACTGTATAGGAAAAGGGATGCAGAGAGGCAAAGGACTCAACAGAGAGCAGGAGGACCTGCTCAGGCTTAGGAAGGGGAGGATGATGAGGTATAAACAACCTCATTCTTATGATGAGCTAAATACACTTTTTTGTTCTTGCCAACCACCTCAGCCATGCCAATTTGTTTATTCTTAGAAGCAATAATTGTCTACTTTTTATAAAATGATGTATAAATCTTTATTTCTCAAATTGATTGGAATTAGCTAACTAATGTTGATATAATGGTATAGACTTTGAGTAATTGTGCAGGATTTATGCATGGCCTATGGAAGGAGTGGACTTCAAGCGATTGAAGTCAGGGCACTGGAATTTTGGGCACCCAAAATTTAGGTGTGCATAGTGGAAGACTTTTTAAAACATTATATTAATTTATGTTAAGACTATTTGAGACTTTACGGCTCCACTTAGAGCCTTTATTATGTTTTATGTCATGAACATCAGTTAGTTGTAATTCTGTTTAAGACTTTTTCAATGGTATTTTCCTGCCATTTGTAGATTAGGATTTTGTAGTAGTGCAGTATATATATGTGTAGCTGCTAAAAATGAGGATATGTTGTTATAACGTCATTCTGATTATTGTTCAGTTATGTTCTGTGTTACACTTTTATGATATGAATGAATGAATGAATACCATCAGATTGTTCTAAGTAATTTGTTAAGGATTTTTACGTGGAAAACCATCACACATAACACAAGGATTTTTACGTGGAAAATCATCACACATAACACAAGGATTTTTACGTGGAAAACCCTGTTAAGGGAAAAACCATGGGGTGACTAACCCAAGATTGTATTCTCTGTTAAAAGAATAAGAAGTACAAAATGGCACTTGCCAATTAGGGCTCACCACCCGAGCACACTGCTCACAAGAGGTACACTGCCTACAAGACACTCATTGTCTACAGAACTTACAGAAGGTAATCAGGTGTTTGAACTGATGAGAGGCATCTACAAATGCTAGAGTTTACTTCTGATTAGGCACAATATAATCTGATGCACTTCATTCTTTCTCTACTCTAGTGTTGTTGCTCTGTCACATACCAGACTTGTATTGCTACTTCCACACTTATCTTTGCTTTTCTTCACACTTTATTTCATCATATTTGTATTCACACACACCTACATACTAGAATCCATCTAGTATATATATCTGCATCAAGAATTTCAACAACTTTCTAGTCGGTAACAAGAATACTCAAGATATTTACAAGTTACTGATCTGTCAGCTGAATCCATGCTTAGTTTGTGGTGCGTATCAAAAACATAGACATAGAAGTCATCAATCATGTCGGCCAACAATGTATGATCCCACAAATTTCTTGATCAATATCATTTACTCATCTGGATTGAAGTATGATACTCTGTCAATCAGTTCTTTCTCTATCTGCTTTGCCTGTCTAGAACCCAACACTCAAATACTCATATCTTATCCATGCTTTATCACCAGAGGCCAAATCTCTGGAGTATAGTAGTCATGATACTCCTCTTGACTTATCCAAATCCGTAACTTGCTGAGTTACACCATCTGAGAGATCTGGACCTGATTGTCGGACCTTGTTGCATACTCTGTTCTTGTTCACCGAACTGAAACAATCTTCAATCTGACTTCTAGTATAGGCATACTATGTACTACGAATGTGTGGGATAGACTTTGTTGCCATCAATGACAATAATCATGAAGCCACATAGTGTCTTTTGCCAACAATCTCCCCCTTTGGCATTGATGGCAACACTTAGTGAAAAATGACTGAGTGTCGCAGTAAACTCCCCCTTGGTTGATGCTCTATCTTATGCACTATTTTACCGGAGCTCCTCCTTAGCTGGATTCCACATTTTTCACTACTCCTCACTCCCCCTTTGACATCAATGGCATAAGTATGTATACATGTTATACTTACATATACTTAAGTATATCCGCAAAAGTGGCCTTCAACTGTACAAATTTTGTGGCCCATCTCTGCTTCATCCTATCCAAAATGGAGATGTGACCACTCAACAAAAATGCATATGCTTCTGCCCTTCTTAAATCTGTTGGATCACTGGTCTGGGTTGTGGTCTGAGCATATGTTAAGGCCTCATGCATTGCCTCTAACTTAGGGATAATTATCCCTCTGAGTTCACTCATCCTGTTTATTATATTCTTCTTTTCTTTATCCAGCCTCTTTATTTCATTTATAATGACAATAGCCTGGCATTCTTGATTCATTAAGGATGTAGTGAGGGGATCAAAATTCTGAGATAAACTTGACAGTTTACCTTCTTGTTCTTTCACCTTCTTTTCAATATCCTCTGTCACTTTGGGCCAAGATAGACAAAATTTGTACATGTCACCACCATCTTTAAGAGCATTTTCAAGGCTCTTTATCCCAATATCTAGGGTCCTCCTATCATTAGCAATGAGTCCCTGTACTTCAGTGAATCTTTTTCCCAAAAACTCCTTCCGGACCTTTGCTTCTATCGATTTCTCTAAAGAATTAAAATGAGTGCTAATAGAATTTACCAGAGATTTCAAGTTACTAGATGGAGAGGCTGAAGGATCCTTTTGAAATGATGGCATGATATTCTCCAACATCCCAGATGCAATCTCTAACAGCTCACAATCTTCCATGTGAGATTTCAAAAGTTTTTCTTTTGCTTTGGCTTGAGCAAAAGATGTTATTTTCATTGTCTGGACTGGAGAGAGAGAGAGTCAAAATTTAGTGGCCCTTGAAATAGCTCAGGTTCATCTATCTCCATCATTTCTTTGCTTAAGAAGTTCTTCACTGCCTCTGCAGTGTCTCTTGCCAGAGATTGAGTCTTCTTTTCTTTTGGGATCTCAGAACTGTCATCATAGGTCTTCTCTACTTGTTCTTCTTCTTTTCCCTTTACCTCCTCTTCTTGACTCACTTTCTCCTCTTTTCTTCCTTCTCCTTCAGCTCCTGAATCTGGAATGTTTGTAATGGGATCCAGAGGAGAGATGTTAACTGATTCATGAACTTCCTCTTCTAAAATAGAGGAATCCAAGTCCTTAGACTTCTCTTCATCTATCTCTTTTGATGCTTCTACATTTTTGTCAGAAGATTCTTCATTGGTTGCATTTAATCCTTCAACATCCATGGTAGAAGGTTCTTCATCTGTTTCCTCTACAATAGGAAGATTGAATCTTTTGAAGGCATTCTGGAGGATGTCTTTTGTTTCTCTTGCTACTTGGTTAGTTTCTCCAAGCATAAGTTTATTCATTCTTGCTTTGCTCTGAAATTCATCCTTACAGTCCTTAAAGATCATGTCCATTTGCTTTGGAGTAATAGAAGGATAGAGTTGTATTTCTATATGTTCCCTAATCTCTAAGTCTTTTTCTTTTGCATTCTCTTTTCTTAGTTCAAGTACCTTCTCTAGACTTTTGGGAATCAATGAAACAATTTCAATGAATGCTTTATTGTAAATATTCAGATACCTGACTATAGCTTCTTCCAGAATCCTCTTGTCAGTATCACTGTATTCATCATAGAATTTTGTTACTGGTTACAGGTTCCCATCCATAGTGACTGCCTTAATGATATCATCAATGGAAAGAGTGGGCTTTTCAACAAATTCTTCTACATTTTCCTCTTTGTTTTTACTGGCAGAGAATTCCCCGTATGTTTTCTTCTTCTTCTTCATTTTTTTAATTTCCTCATCAGACTCTGTTTCTTCATCATCCTTGTGACTTGTGTATGATCTTTTGGCTTTTGTTTTCATTCTCTTTTTCTCCCTTTCTAGATGTCTTAAGTTCCAGTTTGGTGGCTTTTGAGCTCTTAGGAGTGGCAGGTGCAGAGCTCTTGGAGGATCTAGTCCGGGAGGAGGCTTGTACCGGAACACTTCCTTTCTCTGCTTCTTGTTTCTCTTTCTTATCCCTTTCCATTTTCTCTCTATTTGCATCTACTACCTCTTTTGATATGCCATATCTTTTGGCAATTTCCTCAACTTCCCTTCTGACTTAACTCTTTATCTCCAGTTGTCTTAGCTCAACATGTATTTTTACACCTAGTTCTTGAAAGGTTCCAAACCTTTCTACCTCAGGGTCCTTAGGCTGGCTCAATAGGTGTTGAATATGTAGCTCCAAGATTTTCTCATCGACCTCGTATCTCATTGGCATTATCCACACTGTTTTGGGCTCAACTGCTTCCATTAGGCATTGATCAGTATCTACCATGAAACACACTGTATCCTTGTATTTCTCAACTATGGATTGAGGTATCCTCTCTCTGGCTTGCATCATGCTTTGGAAGTTCTTAAAGTAACCCCAGAGAGATGTGCTTTGATCTTTAGCATCACCAAGTCCATACATATAGTCTCTAATCTGTATAGCAACTGGTTTGTCATTTTGCCAAACCCAACCACTTGATCCAGGCAGCTCATTCATGTAATAGAAGAATAGATACAGTATTAAACAACCATACTTAAAGGAGTTCTTCTTATCCTTCTTGATCTTCTACAGGTTCTCTAATAGTTGATTTAAGAGAAGATCACATAGGTCATAATCTGCATTTTCCTTCAACATCTGATATGCTGCATATATTGCAGTCCCAGACACAGAATTCTCCCTGCTAGAATGATAGATCTTAAACCTAATTATCATTGAGGCAAATTTGATATCCAGATCTATGATGTCATCTATGGTCATTGCTCTCTTCTCAAACTTAGATCTGGTGGCTTCAGTTACTATCTGATTCTTGACAGATTTGAGTGCAGGTAACCCACCGGTTGACTGTAGTCTAGTTACTACCCTAATAGCATCTTTTGTTATCTTGAAGGGAGTCATTAACCACATGAAATTATCATGCATTCTGCTTAGGACATACCGGACCCAATCATCTTCAGCAAAAATGGGAAAGTGGATGCAATGTCCGAAGTGTTTATCCCAGAGGGCCTTGTATTGAGGTTTGAGTTCAAAACTTTCATCTATTAACTGTTTATGATAGATGTCCATCAACTTAGAGTCTCCAAACTCCTCAATGTTAGACCCAAACATCTTCTACGTGCAATACCCCATGTGGAATGCTAGAAAAAGTTCCTAAAGGATCAACTTCTAGGGATTTATAGGGGTGTTTCTTGAATTTTGGGCGCGGCCTATCAGTGATATTAACAACCATTGGAGTAGCCATTTTGCAAAAGATTCAGAGAGAGATTTTTAAAATGGAAATACTTTTTTACGCTTTAGGGTTCGAAATAAGAGTCGGAACAAATCGCTGGTTGAATTGGATTTTGCAGTTGATCTTTGAGAGAGTTGTAGAAACTTTGATGCAGAGCTCTTCTTTTCTTCTTCTCGAATGCAAATGTGCAAATAATAAGTGAATGCACCCTTTTATCTTTACACAAACCCTAATTTCCTTTTGCAATAAATGCACAACATAAGTTATCTGGTTGCCCTGTTCTAAGAGAGATCTTCTCGAATCACTGTGTTGCACTTAGAATCATTTTTAGTGAGGACTGACAATGTATCTTCTTTTCTTCAATCATGCCATGGATCCGCATATCAAAGTATTTCAATTTTGAATCATACCGGATCTGTCTGTGAAAATCCTACTTTACCAGATGGATGTTAAACTGGATCAATCTTCGATGATTAAACTCTTGTAAAACTCCATGCGGATCTTTCATATTTTTACCGAGGGTTATTTAGATATTTTTCTGAGAACCCTTTAATCCGCAGCATTCCATGTGCCAAATTTAGGCACTAATTGACTGGCTGGGGGAATTTATTTTTCTTTGTGACTCCCCCTGAGCCAGAGCTCATTTGTTTAGTTTCCGGAAGGAATATCAGCACTGGATTCTGGTGTGGATCCATCCCCAACATTTTATGTACTCTTCTTAACCCAAATCTTGCTCATCTCCCTTTGAACTTCATCCGCATTCACTTTGTCTTTTCCCTTATCTTATTTTTTATTGTGATGCACCGGACCCCTTTTATCCTAATTTTTACTTCTGCAGAATTTGGCAATATGATCAGATATATTACAGTTGTAACAAACAACATTTCTTTGCATATTTGATTGACATCCTCTTGATCTACATTGATTAGCCATATGTCCCATTCTATTGCATGCAAAGCATCTACCATTGAATGATTTGTTTATTTGCATATTTTTGTATTCATGAGATTTGTGACCATACCTTTTGCAGTTGAAACATTGTCCAAAGAAGGATGGATTAGTCTGATTCATTCTCCTTATGCACTGAGTTGCTTTATGACCAAAGTTGTTGCAATTGAAGCAGTATCCATTGAAGGATGGATATCTTTGAGCATTTGGTTGCCTTACCGGAGGTCTTCTAGGCCTATTTCTTTAATTTCCTGATTCAAAGTTCTTCTGACCGGATCCAAAGCTTTCACCTTTCTCATATCCCAAGCCACGCTTGTCATCTACCCTCTTTTGGCTTTCAAGAAGAACTTCAAGTTGGGTTGAGCTTATATTGAATTTCTCTTTGTATTCATTTGTTGTTTAAAGATCTTGTTTAAGAGTGTCTATCTGATTCTCAAGTTGTTCTTCATTATCTCTAGCTTCTTCAAGACCAGATTCAAGATGCATGATTATTCTGTCCATTTTGTGGCAGTCCTCTGTCTTCTCCTTGAGGGATTATTTTAGATTATCTTCAATTTTCCTTTTCTCTTCAATTTCTTGGGTGAATCTCATAACCCCTGATTCCATCTCATGCCTTACCATAATCACCTCTTTTGACAGTTTTTCACATAGCTTGTTTTTCTCATCTAGATCTTCATTAGTATCATTGGCTTCACTCTGATTTGCTAATTTTTGAAGTAGTTCCTTTCTCTTTTTCATAGAGATACTCAGTTTTTATTTTAGCTCATTTATGAAATCATCAGCTTGTTTGAGTCTTTATCTTAAGTTATTGACTTCAGAGTGGGATTGTTCAAGATCATCTAGGGCAGACTGAAGTTGTTCCTTCATACCATACATATCCATTGAGATTCCTAGATCTTCCTCAAGCTGTTAGGCTCTGTTTAGAGGAACTTAGCTCTGATACCAATTGTTGGAAACAAGGCAAATAACTGAGAGGGGGGGTGAATCAGTTATCTCAAATATCTTAACTTTCTTTTCTCCTTTAATAATTAGTGCAGCATCAAAACATATAAGCATATATGATCATAAGAACAGAAATAAAATCATCACACATGACACAAGGATTTTTACATGGAAAACCCCGTTAAGGGAAAAACCATGGGGTGACTAACCCAAGATTGTATTCTCTATTAAAAGAATAAGAAGTACAAAATGGCACTTGCCAATTAGGGCTCACTACCCGAGCACACTGCTCACAAGAGGCACGCTGCCTACAAGAGACTCACTGTCTACAGAACTTACAGAAGGTAATCAGGTGTTTGAACTGATGAGAGGCATCTACAAATGCTAGAGTTCAGTTCTAGTTAGGCACAATATACTGATCTGATGCACTTCATTCTTTCTCTGCTCTAGTGTTGTTGCTCTGTCACATACCAGAATTGTATTGTTGCTTCCACACTTATCTCTGCTTTTCTTTGCACTTTATTTCATCATATCTGTATTCACACACACCTACATACTGGAATCCATCTGGTATATATATCTGCATCAAGAATTTCAACAACTTTCTAGTCGGCAACAAGAATACTCAAGATATTTGCAAGTTACTGATCTGTTGGCTGAATCCATGCTTAGTTTGTGATGCGTATCAAAAACATAGACATAGAAGTCATCAATCATGTTGGCCAACAATGTATGATCCCACAAATTGCTTGATCAACATCATTTACTCATCTGGATTGAAGTCTGATACTCTGTCGGTCAGTTCTTTCTCTGTTTGCTTTTCCTATCTAGAACCCAACACTCAGATGCTCATATCTTCTTCATGATTTATCATCGAAGGCTAAATCTTTGGAGTATAGTAGTCATGATACTCCTCTTGACTTATCCAAATCTGCAACTTGCTGAGTTACACCATCTGAGAGATCTGGACTTAATTGTCAGACCTTATTGCATACTCTGTTCTTGTTCACTGAACCGAAACAATCTTCAATCTGACTTTCGGTATAGGCATACTATGTACTGCGGATGTGTGGGATATACTTTGTTGCCATCAATGACAACACTCATGAAGCCACACAGTGTCTCTTGCCAACAATATTATATTGTGAGCTAACACTCACCATGGCTTTTCCCCTATGGGGTTTTCCATGTAAAAATTTGGTGTCTCCTATGTTAAATGTGTGAATGTGTTCAAGTTTTTGTTTCATGCTTTTATGGTTAAAATACAGACACAGTGTTGATTGGTTAATGTGTTAATAGTTTTTGAAATATTGACTACAACTGATTCACCCCCCTCTCAGTTGTATTGCATTTTTCAACAGAATGTAACTGAGATTTGATAATGTGTGACAACATTTAATTTAATACAAAGTCTTTTGTATTAGTCTTTCCTTTGTTGCATATGGGTTATTGCATTTATGTTCTAGATCACTTAGTATGTCCATTAAATGTGGTATGTAATCTTTGATAAGTATGCAGATGCACATCTAGTTATGTCGGTGTTTATTAGATGCATCTCCTTCCTCTTTGTTGTTCATGACTCTGTTGCCCAATGGAGTAGGCACCAGTCCATATTAGGGAAGGATCAATCACATTTCATTTATCAAACCCTAATATTGTTAGCAATAGAAGTAGGAGTAGGATTAGATTAGGCTTCGCATGTTGTTCATGACTATGTAGTATAACCAAGCATAAAGATGAAGTAATGTAAAATTATTGAATCTTTGTGAATCATGTTCACGTGTGCCTGCACCTTGCACTTATTATGGTGTTAAAATCAGCTATATTGAGGTACCTGGGTAGCTAACTGTTCTTGGTTCAGTGACAATATTTGGAGCCAAGCTAATAAGTTGGGTTTAGCCACCAGCTTTTTAGTTGTTTGTCTCATTTATTAGACCTCTAGGAATACCCTCCTAAGTTTAAACTGATCTCTAAGAGTAGGAGAGCATACCCACTCTCGTTAGTTGGCCTTAAACATCCTTAATCTATGGATGAGCCCCTTTCTCACCTTTCTGACGACACCCCTGTCTTGGAAGGAGGAGAAATACTCTAGGATTTTAGACCTGCATTTTCGGGACCAAACAAAATGGTGCCATTGTCAAGGACTCAATATTTTGGTTCAGATCTTCAAGACCTTTGCAACATAGTCATCGAAGGTACTTTGTAGCCATTTCTAGGTGCATTTTGTTGTTTGTTGAAGTTGGTAGCTTGTCAAACAATGCTATCAAAATGGCATTGTTGCCCAAGATAAATTAAAGGATTGAAGATTCTAAAGGCCTTGGTAACAGTAAGTTTGTAGTTTGCATTTTGTTATGCATTGAAGTTGGCAGCCCATGAACTTACGCCAAAAGAATGGCATTGTTTCCAAGAATGAAATCATTGCTAGGTTAAATCAAATGAAGACTCTACCAGTGAGTTGAAGCTAGAACCTATTTGTGGCTTTGAAGATTAGTCACACTTCAAGGAATTCCTCTTTGGAAGAGGTGGTGACTCTGATGTCAAAGTACAAAGAAAGTTTTTTTGTTGTTGTTACTTTGTTTGTTGTTGGTGATTTGAATGCCCCATCTCAATGTGTAGCATCTGGTGTTCAAAGGTACATGGTTTTCTTCCTACCTTTTGAAGATTGAGTTCCTTTCATGCTGAAGGAACATAATTTGTAATACCTTAATTTTTCTGCCCTGCATTGTAGAATGTTTTAGTCATGGCCTCTAGGTGTGAATTTGAAGACTCTAGGGATGCTCTTTCATATGGATCTTCTTATGTTTTAGACCCTAGAAACTATATTGGATTAGATGCCTAAGACCATTCTACTAATGCTTGTTCTAGTCATGGCTCTGCATTTTATATATTCCCAAACTTATATGCACCCATACAAAATCATAATGGACTTGCTAGGCAGTAGTATGAAATTGAGAAAAGAAATCAGCTACTAGAGTCCATGTTGTAGTAGGAAAAAGAAATTGAAAACCATATTAGGTTTTTATAGTTTAGGGTGCAATTTGATGCTTGCCATGCAGCCCCTAAAAATCTTATTGCTCTGTTTCCTATGGTTCCCATCAATCCAAATTATATCCAACTAGACCTCTTGGGTTGATTATAAAATGCAGAACATGCCAGCCAAGGTCTATAGTCAAATGCCCAGGTTTGGTGGGTATAACATTTGGGAAGGGGACACACATGTTTATGATTTCTCTAATTTTATGGATGAGTTTTAGTTTGAGGATGAGGACATGCGGATGAGGTTTTTTGTTAGGTCCTTAAATGTGAAAAGGAGAAAGAATGGATTCAAAGTTTTTCAAGGCGGTCCTTTGCCTCATGGAATAAACTTATGGCTACATTTGAAGATGAATTTGCAAAAGGTTTAGACCCTCCATATCTTGTCATAGAGCTGGAAGAAATTAAAAGATAAGAGGAAGAGTTTAGCAAGGATTTCGATCATAGGTTTGCAGTTACTCTTTCCAATATTTCAAATGATTTCAAACCTAACACTTCTACCTACATTGGCATGTTATTTGAAGCACATGAGGTTAGATTGAGTTCAATGTACGAAGATTTAAAACTGACAAGTATGCAGTAAGCATATTTATGCCTAGATTCCATGGATAGGGTAAGAGATGACTACATAGTAAGGTTGCTATCCATAAATGCAAGTGTTGTTGGTAATGAATAGGCTAATATGAATAGTAGCATTGTGGATGTAACTAATCAAATGAGTATAGCATCAAATCAAGATGATCATGTAGTCAGAAGGGTAGAAGATGAAGGTGGTGCATTGTATGACAGTGATGCAAATGATGAGAACAATGTATACACCAGCCTTTGGTTGGACATATCATCTAGTGAAGATGAAAATGATATAATCCATGATGACTTCCAACCTGATGTTGAGGTATATATCCCAGTGGACAGTGAAGAAGACGTGTACATAGATGAGCAATTAAGTGAATCAACTCTTGAGCCTGGTTATGTTAAGTGTACACAGGTATGTGATATTTAGATTGAGAAAGAAACTTTTTTCTTGTTTGATGTATTGCCTTCCTTTATGCCTGATGCAATTGATGAGGTAGATAATGTTTGTTTGCATGAGGCTAATGTAGATGTGGTTGTACCTGATGATAACTGATCAAAGACAAGTGCTAGTGCAGCCATATAATTTCAGTGTGAAAAGCTTTCCCTTGTTGAATGTGAAGATGGTGATCATGTGGACGCATATGAGAACCTATTTATGTGGTGCAAGGTATGTTGTCTTCCCCATGTAGAGTGTACTTCAAGTGGGTCACGAGAAAGAAATGAGACAAGAATGAATGAGGAAGAAGAAGTGTGTCATCAATCTATTTGCAGTAGTGGATTTGACACAACAGGTTGCTAGAGTGAGCAAGAAATATGGACACAATTGGAAGAACTTGGTTCTTCATATGAGGTGTCTCATATTGCTAATGGTTTTACTGATGGTGTGAATTTTGATTTGAATCATGCTTATGATTCATATGTTGTAAGTTGTATCAGCACATATGAAATATGTTTTCAAGGGTTTGGTGGAGATGCAAATGAATATGAATCTTTCCACTTCGATTTTGGGTGTTCACTGACTCTTGAAGGTGTTGGTGTTGCAATAGAGGTTGAGTCCTTTGTGTGTGATGTTGATGTAAGTAGCAAGGCATGTATATGAATTTCAATATATTTTAACCCAACTTGATGGTGTACCTAAGTTTGAGGCATTCCAATTTAGAATATGTGATGATTCCCTTTCGTGTGCTGAGCAAGGTTCTGTCGGGTATATTTATCTTTACCTTGTGAATTGGAGGCATTTTCTTTTTTCCTTGATTCACACGTGGAGGTCAGCAAGTATGATAATGTTGCAATTGATGATGGATGTTTATCTACATCCAAATGTTTTGATGTTGGCTTGGATTTCAAATTTTCACCACTTGTTGCTGGGAACATGCATGATTCGACATGTAATAGGCCATGCTCCTATTATGTATGGTTGTCTGGCAGTGGCAATGATTTCATTGGTGGAGCTAGTCTTCACTTCATGGGCATTGGTTGCATTTTGATGCATGCAGATAAAGGATTTCATTTGCTGTAGCTAGGTGGTGAGTACATATTTGGTTTGAGGGAGATTAGCTCCTTTATTCAGTGTGTCTTTGACAGAGGCAAATAGCTACTTCCATATTTTGTAGAGTTGGCCTGCATTGTGTTAAAATTTTGTTTAGAGTCATCTTTCCTTTTGTGCTTTTATGCCCATTATTGTAATTCTTGCCCTGTAAATATGTTGTTTGAGGTTTCCCCTATGTGTTTTGCCTTTTTTTGGTCTACTCCCAAAGATAGCTAGTTCTCGCTATGTCTACAAGAGGCAGACATCCCAACCAGAGCCACTGTTGGGACCCAGGTCATTGTGCCCAAAATCCATCAAAAATCTCATGTTTGTTCCCCTCTGTTGCATCCCCATGCTTTTCCCATCAATTATATCTGATCAGAGAGATCTTCTATGGGCCCACATCCTAAAATCATCTAAGTATGAAAATCCTTTGAAATTTGTCTAAGTATTTTCCTTTCGATAGGTTTGTCAATTTGTGAACCTAACGAAAGCCTAGAATGCCTTGTGTTTCAGCATTTCTGTAGGTTTACGAACTCATGAACCTATCGAAAGTAGTTTATTGATTCATGTTTTCACTAAAATACTGAAGAGAAGAGGAAAGGGTTGGCCAGGTGAAAAGAAGGTGAAATAAAGAAATGTTTCAATAAGTTTGTCGATTTGCGAACTTGTCGAGTCATTGTCAAACAAAGAGCAAAGAATGAAGAAAAGATAGGTGAGGTTTTTCAGTTCTCAAAATCACCGAAATGCTAAAGAATAAAGAAAATGAGATAGTAGAATTGTAGATGCGCTTAATACGATGTTTCCAGGTGGCATCACTTCACAAGTTTTTAAGTTGTTAGTTTTGACAACTTTTAAATGTTGCATCATTGGTTGAAAGGTATGAGTCATCGATAAGTGGACCCCAATAAATCAAAAGAAAAAGCAATGCATCGAGGCTTTCCCCAGGATAGGTGGTAGCACTATACATGATTTTAAAGCTTCAACATTGACACTCTCTAAGTGTTGCACCATTGGTTGATAATAATGACTCAGTGAGTGGGTGGGTCCATCTTCATTAAATAAAAGAGAAACTGAGGAGGGCGTATGGAGGAACACTTGGTGCAACCATGCAATAGTTCAAAGAAGATAGACCTGAAACATTCTAAACGTTGTGTCATTCATTGCTTAACACCAAGTCATAGGTAGTGGGTCCCATTTTTATCTAAGAGGCATCAAAGGCTCTGACTCATCGATCATTAGTTGAAGATATCCAACAATTCATGCATCACCAGGATAGTGTCACAGCCAACAAGTTTTATGTGTTGTACCATTAATCAAATCAAGCGAGTTAGCAAGTCTCCAAACCTTGCAAAGAAAATATAGAGGCATCTCTAAAGGGACACATGGTGACTCAACAGTCCTCCAAGACACTTCAATTTTTCTAGAGTTATTTGATTGCACAATTGACTAAATCTCAAGCACATGACTCATGTAGTGTGGTAGTACACTATAAGATTGTTGAGTCTCATACATGGGATCTGTAACATGTAGTTTCATATTACCCAAAAATTAACCATACTTAGCCATCGTAATTAAGGTTAAGAATGCATCATGATTAACATAACCATAGTTAAGGCAAAAATGAATCAATATCATCATAAAATTAAACATGCTTTTCGTTTAGGAATTTTTCAAAAGTTTAGATTACATCAATCTAAAGATAACTCACCAGTGAATAACTTTCACTTTACAAGTACAAAACTATGCTCACGACATCATTGAAAAGATTTTACATATAACTAACTATCAAGTCATATAAAGAATGCACTGTAACTGGAACTTTGAAATTTGTCTTCATAAGCCTCATCTTGTCTTCTGCTTGGGAAGGAGAGCATCATCCAAATGCTTTTCCTCTAACCACGGACTGGTAGTCCCCCGCACAACTTCCCGCCTAGAAGCGGCCCTACCCTTCACAAAAGGTATAGATATAAGGAACCATTAGGTTTGCCATCTGAGTATCTGGTGTTGTGTCCTTCATAATGTCTCACGATCACACAACTATAGATCCACTCTAACTATGTATGACACTACTAGAAACATTATGCCATCTGGAGCACAGTGGACTGACAATGCATGTAGAGACAGATGCATTACTTTGGCCAAAGATTTACATACATAAACATTTTGCAATGAATGTAGTCGTATGTCTACCACCTTGACTTGACTTAGAAGTTGTCTCATCCTACAGTAGTCATAGTTTGACCTTTCAAGGTCTTCGAAAAGTATGTTCAAGACATTCTTAGCCCATTCCTTGGACATTCGACTCCTATCCTGGGAGCACATTGGGTGATCCCAAAATACTAGGTTACACTTTTTGGACAAACTTGACATTGAAATGAACATTTTGAACTAAATCTTCACTCTCTGACACCTATAGCTACTAAACCATGAGAAATTTGAAGATGATGCAAACTAGTGATTTGTGACATTTTGTCTGTAGATTCTAAAAAAAATTTGGAATCAAATTGCATTTCTTTTTCCATGTCCTTCGATAACTAATTTTTAACAGTAAACAGCATTTTTACAGAGTGATATGTACTGTGTAAAACATAACTTTTTTTCTATGAAGGATAAAATTCTAATTTTTTCAAATTTTGATTTGTAACTACAATATTTAGAGAATGCATTTGGTTTCATAATTTTTTATTGAATATTTTTTTTAATTATTTTTTGAAGTCAAACCAATTACAATTTAGACATAGGTGCACTATAAAGAGCATAATTTTTTTTTGTATTGGAATTCAATTTTTTCTTTTTTGTTGGAATAAGGACATCAATACCTAGAGGACATGTATTTTTTAGAATTTTTTTTCTATATTTTCCTATTTTTCCGTATGTATGAAACAAAGACCTTGATGTTCATTAAAAAACCTACATTCACAAGAAATAAAAAATGAATATAATAATCAAATTAAATATATTTAAAATTATACTTTTTGGGAAGATTATAATAAGGAAGTACATACTTACAAAACATAAATTTTAAATGAATTCATTTGATCCCCCAAAAGGTAAATCAAAAGTGGTTTTTTATCAGCATTTTGATAGGTGTAGAGGAGACTCCATTATAGGTATGGTTTAAAATTAGCGGGGTTCTATCCAAGAGGGTTTGATCTAAGGGGGTTTATCAAGCCCTCTTCAATTAAAATCCTTTAAATGGAACCTTTCAAGGCTTAAATCATTATATTTTCTAAAAATATGTGATTTTAGCAAAAATTAGGATGTCCCAAAAAGTGTAACCCATTATTGTGGCAGCACCCCATTCAATAATGTTTCATTTCTTTGGCAATAGGGAACCTATGACTCCACGTCACTCTATTCCCGTCCTTTCATAATAACATTAGTTCAATCATGTTTTCAACTCATGACCTTACCCAGTTGATGATTTCATTGTTTGCCTTATCCCAAGGTTTACTTTCAATTCATATCATCTAGACGGGTATTTCCATGGTCTAATAGGTTGATCTTATTAAAAAGACTCTAGGTCAAGAAATCTACATAAGTTCCTAATGTCTTATACTTTATTTATGAAGTATTGCCATTTTCAAAGAGATGGCATTTGTTTACATTAAACACAAGGGTTCATACTGGCATAGTATTCGTTCTAATAAGAAAGTAATTGTCAAGGAGGAATAACTTCTGCAAAAAGAACATGGCATGCATTTGATGCTGCCTAGATATCATTACTATTTACCTTATACCAAATCCTCCTACTTCGACGAGGAGTCATTATACTCTTCTACATGCATAACATGCACCAAGGTTATTATAACATCTATTATAAATAGTCGAGGACTGTTATTTGTAGTCCTTGGGTTCGATATGCAATAAGTGCACTAGGCACAATCAAGGGATTACAACTAACAATAGGATTATCATTATTCAAATAAGGCTTTCAACCATTTCTAGTATCAATTTCATGGCATGATAAAATAGTCATTATGTATCGATACCCTCTCGGGCTCTAACACAGTCACCTCAAATCATTAATAGGAGAGCTTCGAAGGTATACATTATAGTTTATAATCCTTGCCAAGACATTCAATGATTCTTGCATGCACAACAATCTTGGGGTGTGGCCTCCTGATTTTGGCTAACACATTTAACAATGGTTGCAAGATATAAAACAAAGAATGTATTTGCAACCTCGAAGGCCATTAATAGACAATTAAAAACTAGGACTACCAACATAATAGTAAGCACTATGAATATCTATGGCCTCGAAGGCCTTACTGATAAAATAATAGCTTATAAGTAGTTATAAGTTGACATAGTCAATGTAACTATTGATAGCAGTGATATATTTAATTACAATATCGAGTTCAATTTGATATGTCATGTAAATTCATACTTGAATACATAAACACAGTCGAGTATAGGCTTGCTATAGAATAACTTTTATGTATAACACAGTGGCTCTATCCCCCAAGCTCACTTACACCACTGCGCTACTATTGTGGTAATCTTTCTACCTTAAACCCTTGAATGGAACTTCCTTCCTTTCACACTAAAATCAACATACATCAGAAATGCATATCCAAAGATTGGTATCAATCGATACACTTGCATGCATTCTAATTTCTTTTTGCATGCTAGATGATTCTGCCACCTTTTCTATAGGTGGTGGTTATGACAGTTAGAAACTCCCCACCTCCTCGTGGGTTCTAAAGGATCCACTAAACCCATCATGGGATGGTCCACGAAATAGGGCTCAAGCTTGGCTTCCACTCAGCCTCCACTCTCACCCCATTCCTTGTAGGTGGTGGTTGGTCGAGTGCCAAAAGATATATATATATATATATATATATTATTAAGGTGCTCGACCTCTAAGGAGGTTAAAATAATTATAACACACATAATTTCCCTTACATTGATATTAAGGGTTATCAAATAAACCAAGATGTTATCAAATGTCAACATCATTGAAAAGATGTCACATCATTGGAATGCGATCTTGGGGTTGAGTACCACTCCCCCTTCTTCACCATGTTAATCGTAAGTAAAAATATAAAAAAATAATAATAATCACAAAACCCTAATATGAAAATAGATAAGGAAGCAAGGGAGATCTCGACAACTTGATGAGATTGTCAGGTAACTCAAATGGACATTCTATGAACATCATTCAATCAAATTGACATAGATGACGTCGAGATAGTTCCAATTGTCATACTGACACAGAAATGAAAACAACTAACAAGGGAAAGACACTACTCACTCTATCTTGCAAGGATTCTTAAGGACTAAATTTGATACTCATATGGCAATCTGACCTTTTACCAACATCTATCTCCTCCTCCTGGATGATACTCTCCTTCCGTCTTTGAAGGAAGATTATTTTCCTGATCACACTCACAATCATATAACCATGATTAGTGTATCATCATTTGATTCGTAAATCATAACAATTAAATAATCATATCAACATGTAATCTCATGTCTAACTAACATTAGTCAGTATTTCACATAATCAAATATTAAATCTAATATTTTCCACAACATCAAATTATTAAACTATGATTAAGCATCGTGATTACCACACAAAAGCAAGATTAAGCTAAATCATAAGTTGGGGATATAACAGGATCTTGGTGAATTTTGAATGCCATAGGTATGCACCTGAGATGCCATCAATGCAAAATAAAGATAAAGCACATGTAGGTGGTAGAGTGGGTGTGATTTAATGCTGAGGTTACAGAGGTAGACGGGTTAGGTGATTCCCACCCAAAAACAACAATGCAAGAAGTGCTATATATACATGATCAGAAGATGTGATAAGGGTTGGTCATTAAACCAATTTTTGGGTCTTCAAGTGCCTAATGTAATTTTAGGGCATCAAATGAAGCCATTCTGGGCTGCAAATGAGGAATGCATCTGATACAACATAGGAATGGTTTGTAAAGCACATTTGTATGTATTGGTATGTCTCCATAGTTGTTGTAACAAATCAGGGGAATGTATATTCATTGATATATGTTCTCTTTCACCACACTTGCTAGTGTGAATGTAACTGAGATTTGATAATGTGTCAATAGCATTTAATTTAATACAAAGTCTGTTGTATTAGTCTTTCCTTTGTTGCATATGGGTTGTTGCATTTATGTTCTAGACCACTAAGTATGTCCATTGTATGTGGTATGTAATCTTTGATATGTGTGCATATGCACATCTAGTTATGTTGGTGTTTATTAGATGCATCTCCTTCCTCTTTGTTGTTCATGATTCTATTGCCCAATGGAGTAGGCACCGGTCTATATTGGGGAAGGATTAATCACCTTTCATTTATCAAACCCTCATCCTGTTAGCAGTAGGAGTAGGAGTAGGATTAGATTAGGCTCCACACGTTGTTCATGATTCTATAGTATAACCAAGGATCAACCTAAAGAAATGTAAAACTATTGAGTCATTATGAATCATGTTCATGCATGCCTGCACCTTGCACTTATTATGAAGGTGTTAAAATCAACTATATTGAGGCACCTAGGTGGCTAATTGTTCTTGGTTTAGTGACAATCTTTGGAGCCAAGTCAATAGGTTGGGTTTAGCCACTAGCTTTTTAGTTGTTCATCTAGTTTATTAGACCTCCGTGAATACCCTCCTAAGTTTAAGATGAGCTCTAAGAGAAGGAGCATACCCACTCTCATTAGTTGGCCTTAAAAATCCTTAATCTATGGATGAGCCCCTTTTTCACCTTTCCAACGACACCCTTGTCTTGGAAGGAGGAGAAATACTCTAGGATTGTGGACCTACATTTTTTGGAACCAAACATTCCTAATTTAGTGAAAAAAGATAATGCCTTCAACAAGAGGTCCTACACACGTTAGTAATTTCAAATGATGGTCTTGAGCATATAAAAAACTACAAGATATATTTTCAATGATAAAATGCAGCCAAGAAAAAGATTAGAAACAAGTTACCTTAGCACAAGTTTTAAGAAAACAAGCTAACTCTACCATAGACACAAAGATGCCTAAACAGACCTACAGGCACTAGAACACAGACGTAGATGCTAAAACATGGAAACACTTAATTATGCTATATAGATGCTTAAAAATAGACAAAGATGCTAAAATAAAAAAGTTTAATGATTTACCCCTCTTACCACTTAGGTGCTGAAATAGGCCTACATGCACTTGTTGGTGACACAGACACACGACTATGAATTCTACATAGAAAATGGTAGGTGTGAGATAAAAAGTTAATTAAAACACATTTTTGTATTGAGAACAAGAGTTAGATGAAAATTAAGTAGCATTTCCCCTTATAAAATTAACTTCTGATAAAAAGCCAAGAGATAAAATGTAAGAAAATTACCAAAAACATGATTGGGGTCTCAGAGATACAAGCACTAGTCTATCACAAAGGCGTTAGAACATTCTGAAGGTGCAAAAAATGATAAAACTTACAATAAATGATGTCTGCAAGATCACACATTAGGAGAACACATGGACAACATAATGGCCTATAAAAAGCAATTTCTACTAAAACCTGAGACCTAGAATGCTAGAAATTGCCAAAAAAAAGTGTTAGAAGAGTCAGGGATATAGAGGCATCTATGTACCATGTAGGCGGTAGTATGACAAAGATGCTAGTCTGCGACAAAGATGCTAGTCTGTGACGAAGGCACTAGACCATGGTTTGGGTCGACATCTTTGGTCAAAACCTACAAATAACTTGTTAATGCTACAAGAAATAAGATTAGAAAGCTACAAAACAAGCATATTTGCAAAAACTCTACAACTCAACAAGTGGTTAGCTCCCAAAAACCTATGAAAGGTGAGCAAATCAAGATTAGTGGTCGTAAGGTCGTGTAACTAGTCCCAAATATGTAGGCACACATTTGGACACACAAGCACTAGTTCAAGTCATACAAGTGATCATTTTGGATGTAGGCACTCAAAAAGTCCTACAGATGATGAAACATAACTTACACACTAAAAAAGTAAAAACACCAAAAAACATTAGAAAATAGGGACGTGGGTCCCACTGAGCATGCCAAGCATGTAGACCTATGAAAATGAATCATACAAAGAGTAAATTAACTATAAAAACCTACTATATTCACAATCATAAATTGCCTGAAGATTAGACAAAGGAAAACATGAACAAAAGATGAAAACTAAACACAAATGTTCTCACTAAGGCCTCCTTGTTACACCAAGAATATGGTGGATCTGTCGAAGACATAGAGTTGGGGAGATTTTGGATGTCTAAGTGTTGAAAATGATAGCATAACTTTGCATTCAAGAATTGTGTCCAAATAACTTGTATGAGGCTCAATTTATAGATTTTTAGAGGAGGCAATGGAGGGCTTAGATCATTTTGGAAGATCAAGGGCTCTCATTGTTTGTGAAGATTAGAGGTGTGAGAAGCCTCCAAGTGATAAGCAATAGGTGGTGGTCAAAGGGGCTCCCAAGATTCAAGGGGAATCAAAGGTTGAGATTGTGCATTAGAGAGAGTGGATGGTGAAGATTAAAGAGTGATTTATTGGACTGTATTACAAATCTTGCCTGTGCCTCCAAGTACCCCTCATGTACATGTTGAGTGACAAGTGTACCTGTTTGGGGACTTGGACACATAATGCCTTGATTAATCATATTTAGGCATATGCAAATGATTAATGACCCTAAGTGATTTGATTTAGTCAACTTAAATTAAAGTGCACAAAATGGTGAATTAAATAAATATGGAAATTATTTAATTTTGGATGGGGTAGAATAGACTTAGATAAATAAATTTTGGTATTTATTTATCTAAGGTTGGACTTATGAAAGAGGATTAATTAATTGAAAAAATACTCCAGACTATTCAATTAATTTGCAGATGAATAGTGATGAACGGTGTTTTTAATTAATTAAATAATAAAATATTTTTTATTTAATGTTGAGGTGAAAAATTGAATAATTAATTGGATAAATAGGCATTTATTGAATTGATTATAGAGGAAATGGTTAAATGATATCCTAATTGTGGTTAGAATAGCGATGAGGTGATTTTAGATTTCTACACTTTCTTCTTCTAGGAGCATAAGAAAAAAGTCATCCACAAAATGCCCATTCACAAGCTAACCTAAAGAATTGGGCAAGGAAATGCCTTTGACCAACTTTTAAGCTACAAAATCGGTGAAAAGATAGCCAAATCCTTCGGCAACTAACACATAAAGTGTAGGGGCTAAAGGACAACCTTGAGGAATAGACCTAAATAGCCCAAAAGCATTAGATTGATGGCCATTAATGGTGAGGCAAGTAGAAGCATCTGAGAAGCGAATTTGAACAAATTGCACAAAATGGGGCCCAAATCCTAAAGCTTGGAGAATTGCAAGGATAAAGGGCCATTCAATACAATCATAAACTTTAGCAAAATCAATTTTGATGAAGACGACTCATTGTTGCAAACATCTAGCCCACCCCAGTCCTTCCCAAACTATAATAATATTATCTAGGACATATCTAGACTTGATGAAACCAATTTACTCTGGATGCACAATCTAAGGAAGAAGATGATGTGACTTTAAAGAAAGAGATTTGGCTATGATCTTGTATGAGTCATTAAGCAAGGTAAGCGACCTCCAGTTGCAGATATCCTCATGATCTCTAGATTTAGGTATGAACTTAATATTGCATTTGTTTATAATTTCTTCAAGAGAATTGGAACAAAAAGATTCAAGATAGATTTTGTGAAGTTCCTCTCCAACCAAGTCCTGGAGGGCCTTGTAGAACTTGCAAGGAAAACCATCACAACTAGGAGATTTATCATTTTCCATAGAAAACACAACTTCCCAAAGATCAGCAATGGAGAGCAATTGATCACAAAAGACTCGCTGAGAAGGAGAAAGCCAACAAGGGACAAGCCTAAAGCATTCTTGCAAAGCTTGTTCATGTTCAAGAGAATTTTCTTGAGCTTTGAAAGGGGCTCCCAAGATTCAAGGGGAATCAAGGGTTGAGATTGTGCATTGGAGAGATTGGATGGTGAGGATTAAAAAGTAATTTATTGGAGTGTATTACAAATCTTGCTCATGCCTCCAAGTACACCTCATGTACATGTTGAGTGACAAGTGTACCTATTTGGGGACTTGGACACATAATGCCTTGATTAATCATATTTAGGCATATGCAAATGATTAATCATATAAGGTTGAGGTGAAAAATCAAATAATTAATTGGATAAATAGGCATTTATTGAATTGATTATAGAGGAAATGGTTGAATGATATCCAAATTGTGGTTGGAATAGCAATGAGGTGATTTTAGAGTTCTACACTTTCTTATTCTAGGAGCATAAGAAAAAGTCATCCACAAAATGCCCATTCACAAGCTAAGCTAAAGAATTGGGCAAGGAAATGCCTTTGACCAACTTTTAAGCTACAAAATTGATGAAAAGATAGCCAAATCCTTCAGCAACTAACACATAAAGTGTAGGGGCTAAAGAGTAGCCTTAATGAATAGACCTAAATAGTCCAAAAGCATTAGATTGATGGCCATTAATGGTGAGGCAAGTAGAAGCATCTGAGAAGCGAATTTGAACAAATTGCACAAAATGGGGCCCAAATCCTAAAGCTTGGGGCATTGCAAGGATAAAGGGCCATTCAATACAATCATAAGCTTTAGCAAAATCAATTTTGATGAAGACAACTCATTGTTGCGAACATCTAGCCCACCTCATTCCTTCCCAAACTACAAAAATATTATCTAGGTCATATTTGGACTTGATGAAACCAGTTTACTCTAGATGCACAATCTAAGGAAGAAGATGATGTGACTTTAAAGCAAGAGATTTGGCTATGATCTTGTATGATACATTAAGCAAGGTAAGTGGCCTCCAGTTACAGATATCCTCATGATCTCTAGATTTAGGTATGAACTTAATATTTAATTTGTTTATAATTTCTTCTAAATAATTGGAACAAAAAGATTCAAGATAGATTTTGTGAAGTTCCTCTCCAACCAAGTCACAGAGGGCCTTGTAGAACTTGCAAGGAAAACCATCACAACTAGGAGATTTATCATTTTCCATAGAAAACACAACTTTCCAGAGATCAATAATGGAGTGCAATTGATCATGAGAGACTCGCTGAGAAGGAGAAATCCAACAAGGGAAAAGCCTAAAGAATTCTTGCAAAGCTTGTTCACGTTCAAGAGAAATTTCTTGAGCTTTGAAAACCTATTCATAATGACAAACAAAGAATTGGAGGATATTAGGTAGTTCAATCAAAATTTGATGGCCTTCTTTAATTTGCTTAATGGCCTGGGAATTATGGCAAGCATGAAGATCATGAAAAACTCCTTAGAAGCTCTATCTCCCACCTTAAGCCAATGCAAATAGGCTTTAATCTAGACACCTATAGCTATATAACTATTAGCACTTTACTTCTGTTGTTGAAGCTCAACCATCCACAACTGTAGAGATGGAGCAAAGAGATTGGCTTCCAAGGCAATAGTGATTTGGCAAAGCTCCAAGGTGGTAGCCTCTTAAGAGTGGTGGTGAAACCTAGCCAATTGGTGGCCATAAATCCACAAGAATTGAGAGGTACATTTGATAGGAGAATTCCACTAGTTGATCCAACCTATCTATTGAGTGGGCCAAGGATTAAGATTCCAAACATGTCGAATGTGGGCCCATGGGTTGTTGACTCAATAAAGAAGTGTTGAGTAAAAACTAAAACGTGTTGGCATTGGGTTTAATAAGTTGCCATTCAATGCAAAATCGAATGGGAAAGTGGTCAGAAAGGACAACATCTGATAAAGGCTCCACTAAAAGTGAAAAATAGTTGGTGAATGAAAAATACTATGTTGAAAACATACCATGATCAATCCATTTATACACTATCAGACCAAGCCTAGAAATTGATCCACGTATGGAAATGTGGGTGGTTATGATGGTGGCCCTCATTGGGATCTAAAATACCCAATTTATTATGCATGAAATACCAAGCTTCCCTTTCACCAATTGTCCAACACATGGGAAGAGTGGGATCTTTATCATATTCCATCTCAACCATATTAAAGTCTCCACACAAAACCCAAATGGTGTTAGACATTTAATCAACAATCCAATGCCAAAGGGAAGATCGCTCAACAACATCATTAGAAGCATAAACATTAATAACACTAAAGGAATGATTGTCAATATTGAAAAGGGCCCATAAAGTTTTGCTGGTGGGGTCACATTCATGATCAACTAAATGAGGATGTCATCAAGGAGAGAGAAAGATGACAACTCCTCCATGACCCGCATCATGATTGCTACACAAAAAAATGGTTGGCCAAATAACATGGCAAGAAGCAAAAAGAAAGAAACCAATAATCTTAACTTTTTGCACACAAAGAACATCTAAACCTAGAAATCTTTGTCAAGTGTCTCTCATGGAATACTTATTGGGGAGGTCAGTAAGACCTCAAACATTCCAAGAGAGAAATTTTATTAATGGGAGTCAAGAGTCATATCATCACTATCTAACTCATCCAGAGTGGCATAGAGATTCTTCAAAAATTCATCTTGAGAAAAACTGCCCAACTAAATTTTGAGAAGAGTCGCCCTTCTTTTTTCTAAAATAAATTCCCTCTCTTCCAAGTGCCCAGGTGGGATGTGAGAGTGGTGTTGGGACACAACAAGGGGAGAGGGAGGAGAACAAGCAAAATTCTTAGGCTCATGTGAAGATAACACCGATGTCAGCTAGGGCATTTGAGTAAACTTAGGTCAATTGGATAGCTCACCAAATTAGAGGGTGCCACTTCTTTTCCCTTGTCCAAAGGGTTTGAAGATACATTAACCAACTACTTTGCAATTTGATTTCCAATATTTCCTAGAGTCTTAGCATAAGCTCCACTATTGCTAGGGTTTTGATTATTTTTGTGATTCCCTACTATGGTCCACGCTTCCTCTTTTTTTGGAGTGGGAGCCTATGATGGAAGAGAAGAAGGCTTGTTGCTTGAGGAAACTTTGGGACAATCCTTAATCTTATGTTCAAAGGATTGACACTTGAAGCAAGTGTTGGGAAAATTAAGGTAAAGAACATGCTTGGTATGATGCATTTGACCAATTTGAATAGCCACAGTCTCTTTTAAAAATTTTGAGAGGTCAACCTTGACATAGACTCATTTTTGGGATGAGCTAAGAAGAACTAGTCCAGCGCGACACAGACCACTTTCCCAAGTGAGCCAGTGATAGTCATCAAAAAATGCCAACAAGGCAAAGGCAAACCCAGGAATTCCACCCAGATAGGGACATGCATATCCCTTTCATTAGAGACAAAAAAGTCTCAAGTCCAAGGTTGGAAAATCAAAACTGAGGCATGAACAAACCAGGGGCCATGTTTAAGAATAGCCTCTGCATGGCTAGCTTTAGCAAAGTGAAATATAAAAAAACACCTTAGTGAGGTTTTGGACAGCATCAAGGCAGACCCCATGTGGGGCCCAAGCCTTGTTGACCTAGTCTCTTAGGATGCTTTTAAGGGGAACCCTCCCAACAAAGTATCCTATTAAAGTAAAATGTTCAAGTTATTTATAGGCACTATCAAACTTCGAGATGGGAATCACCACATCTAGAGGGGACTCAGAATGTATACCTTGTGGAACACCTTGGGAACAAACTTCTTGGGTCGCTTGTTCGACATTGCTATCCTCGAGAGTCATCAAACCATCAACACTAATAGAAAATATTGGGTTAATGAAGTTTGAGGCCATTAAGAAGGCTAAGGGGAGACCCTCAAGTGTGACACTCTAAAATCCCTTGCAATAAATGCAAAAGAATAATAAAAAAATTTGCACAAAGGCATAGTATGACATCAGAAAGCTAAACAACACAAAGTTAAGACTAAAACCTAAGCAAAGCTCATGCACCTCAATAAATGTTTTTATAATATAAAAACTTTTAAATTTTCCACTTTTTAGAAAAATCATCAATCATGCACATTGCTACTTGTTTGATCATAATTGGCAATGTCTCTATAAGATAAAGGGTTGGTAAACTTACAACTAGTAAATATACTAGAAGACTTAGCAAAAAGACAAATTAGGCATGTTAAATAATTTGACGGAAGTTAGAAATGACCCATTTGAATATTTCAACTCAAGAAATACGAACACGTCTCATGTTCCATTTCTTGGAACTAGGGGCACAATCAAATTCTGAGAGTCCTAATATAAATCAAATAATTAGTCTCAAGAATATCGTAGCAATATCTTCAACATCTACACAAGAATTTATAAACCATAAATACCAAAATTAGCAAAGTCAAAAAACTTACAAGAGCAACTGCCATAATAAATGCATCTTTATTAGGAATCACTTCACCATTCTCCTTTGCTTGTGAGATCAACACATCAACAAAGTTTTCCACCACTCCCTCATCTTTTAATCCCATCTCCATGTGCTTATCTATAACACTTTGCATATACAAATCTAATTTCCCCTATAACATCTTCATAGCTTTCTCATACCCCTGTAAATCAAGCCACTTCAACCAAGGAATATTATGCCCAATAACAATTACTCATTTTTAGCATAAAGGACTCTTCAATGAGATGGGTAGCCAAATATAATAAAATTCTTGATTCCTCTCCAAATTATCTCTCATCTATGATCATAGCTACTAGGATTTTAAAAGTCAATTGAGACAAAACACTTCTCATATTAATAATACTGCAACTGTGATTGTTGAAACATAAAATTTACAACCTTACAAATCTCTTACATTTTCTTGGGTCTAGATTGAGTTATTATGGAAGACAAAAGCTCAAGTACACAAATTTTTCTATCATTATGCCAGTACAGGCCATAAGCAGACGAACCCAAAATAGACTAATTGTAGCCCAAATACTTAGCATGTGAAAACTAAGGGTGAGGAGAAAAAGACTTATCATTTACTGTAAAACATTCTTTGGCTAAATCTAAAGAATTTATCACTAAAATAGGGCAACTACCAAATTTTAGATGCATAATAGGTCCAAGTAATAGTTAGTTGCTATTAAAACACATATAGATACAACCTATGTCCAAACTCACCTTCTATACATGATAGGAATAATTCTAGCTCTATATTTAGCAATCCTAAGGAAAATAGATTGGGAGAGATCAAAGTGTTGTTAGGAAGGACTGCATCATCCACCAACATTGTTAAGGAGAGTAGAGTTTGAAGGGAAAAAGTTAGTGGTATTCATTATAATGGTTCCAATATTAAAAAGGGTTGTGTTGAGAGTTGTTGCATAGAGGTGTAGTGGTCCTTCCAAATGCAACCTATGCTACAGAAGAATTTGAGTTTATTTGGAGGACTCAAAATCAAAGTTCCTACATATAGACAGTGATTGTACACACATACTTGCTACGATTGCCTCTAGACACTAGTAGATGAATAGTTAATATGAGAATACAATAGTTGAGAATAGAGAGTAAAGAATGTTAAGTGAGTCTATTTTGATGTTTATGGAGTTGAAGTTTCCAAAATCCAAAAAGCTTTGAGTGCATTCCACTGCCTTTTTTAATAGTGATTAATTTTTTGCTTCTTAACATAGTTTTAATTTTGTATATTTTTAAGAGATCAATAGCACAAAATACTCCTTCTCAGACTTTAGATTCTACTACTCCTAGCTCTAAGGTGGGAAGTAAAAAGAAAAACAAGAAAACTCGGGAGGAAATAGCTTCAAGAATCCAAACAACTCTGGATAAAAACTTGAGAACGAGAGTGTGTCGCTCTCCTCCAAGAAAATGAAAATCTTATCCTAGAATGTTAGGGGCATTAATTTCCCTAAAAAATGATGCTTGATTAATCATCAGTTGAATTCAAAGGATTTAGATATTATTCTTTTGCAAGAAACTAAGCTGTCGAACCAGGTAGGAGTCTATTTTTTCTTCTTGGTCATAGTGGAAATTTTAACAGGTGGAGGCTGATGGGGCTTCTAGAGGTTTAACAGTTCTATGGAAGGAGAAATATGTGTCAGTGTCAATGATAGCAGTTCAAAACAATTGGATGTTGTTAAAAGTGAAGTTTTTTCAAAGCAATCCTCATTTTTGGTTGTGTAATGTGTATAGCCCAAATTCAACAGTTGGTAAACAAGAAGTTTGGAGAATCTTGTCAGAAATTTTTACCCCAAGAAAAGATTATTTGTTGATTGTTGTAGGAGATTTTAATGCAATTTTGAGTATGGATGAAAAGGCAGGAGGGATTATTCCTCCAAGTAGAGTAATGGAAGACTTTGGGAATTTTATTTCTAAGAATGGGTTAGTTGATTGTCTATCTAAAAATGGTAAGTTTACGTGGTCTAATAGGAGAAAAGATTTTCTCTTAATAGCTGAAAGACTAGATAGATTTTTAATTTTCTCAAATTGGCTCTTGGATGAAGTTGAGTTCTCTTCAGTCATTTATCCTTTATCAAGATCTGATCACTTCCCAATTGAATTTATTTTGTCTCACAAAATCGCCTCTTCTTTCAAAATAGAGGCCATGTGGTTTAGAGATAAATATTTCATACCATTCCTTAAGGAGAGTTGATAGAAAACCCCCTTTATTTCAGGTTCTAAAATGTATCAATTCTATAAGAAATTACAATATTTAAAATCTAAGATCAAATAATGGAACAAATGTCACTTTAAGAATATATTCCAAGAAAAATTTTGAATTCAAGAGGAATTGCAGGCTCTTAATGATTACATTATCACTTATGGTATGGATTCAACTTCTTTTATAAAAGAAAAATCTCTAAAAGATTATTTTCAAGATTTATTGGCTAGGGAAGAGGTCTATTGGAGACAAAGATCTAGAGAGTTGTGGTTAAAAGAAGGAGACAGAAATACTAAGTTCTTTCATTTGTCTTTAAAAATAAGGAAATATCAAAATTCAGTTAACAATATCAAAACTACAAAGGGGATTCCTGTGTCTTCTCATAATGAAGTGCAGCAAGAAGCCATCAATTTTTTTAAGAATTTGCTAAATGGTACTCCTCAATCTAATTCTAGTGGGAAACAAGAGTTATTAAACTACATCCTGACTATTGTATCTGATCATGATAATGAGATGCTTTTAGCTCCATTCACACAAAAGGAAATAAGACATGTGGTTTTCTCTTTGTATCTAGATAAAGCTCCTGGACCAGATGGTTTCTCAACTTTACTTTTTTAGAAAGGTTGGGATTTTATGGGGAAGGGTATATGGCAGGTTGTTGAGGAAGCTAGAAGAAATAAGAGTATTTTGAGGGAATTAAATACTACTCTATTAGCACTAATTCCTGAGAAACCCAATCCTTCTACTTTTTCTTATTTTTGTCTGATATCTTTGTGCAACACCATTTACAAAATTATAATAAAGGAAATAACATTGAGATTAGCAAGTCTTATGCCACATATCATCTCAGAGGAGCAAGGAGGTTTTGTTCCAAAAAAAAAACCTCAGAGGGATCTTTATATACTCATGAAATTTTGCATTCAGTTCATCAACATAAGCTCAGGGCCATGATGATTAAATTAGACATGTTGAAAGCATATGATAGGGTAAATTGGCAATTCCTTTTTGAAGTTCTAAAAACGTTTGGTTTCTCAGCATCTTGGTATAAATAGATTAAAGCTTGTATATCTGGGGCTTGTTTTTTTATTATTTTAAATGGACAAACTTTTGGTTTTTTTAAGTCTACTCAAGGGTTAAGGTAGGGAGATCCCATATCTCCTTTTCTCTTCATTCTAATGGCATAAGCTTTAAGAAGAAGTATTCATAGGTTGATGATCTTAACAAATGGACAGGTATTAGAATTCCTCTTTTTTTCACCTATAACTCATTCTTTGTTTGCTAATGATACACTTTTATTTGGGCATGCCTCCATAAAAGAAGCAAAAAATATTTATAGAGTGCTCAAAATTTATTATGAAGTGTCTAGGAAAAAGGTAAATCCAAATAAATCAACAATTTTCTTCTTTCACACTCCTTGCCAAATTCAAAGGAAAATATGTCAGTTTTTGTGGTACAAAACTGGTGAGCTTCCATCTTTGCATTTAGGTATCCTATTGTTTACTGGTGCAAACAGGAATTCTTTTTGGAATAAAATATTGGATGCAATCAGAAATAAAATCAATTCATGGAAGGGCGGATGGTTGACTCTTTCAGGAAAGATGGTTATGATTAAAGTTGTCCTCTTTGTCATTCCTATAAATGTTGTTAGTGCTCAATTTGCCAAAAGGTGTTGCTACAAAAATTCAGAGATTATTCAAAAAAATTTATGGAAAGGCAACTTAGATAAGAAGAAGAAGAAATCAATGGCTCTTGTGTCTTGGGATAAGGTTTGTACTTCTAAGTCAGATGGGGGTGGATGAAATCTAAATTTAGAGGCTCAGAATTTAGCTTTGGGAGCTAAATTAACTTGGAACATGTTTGCAAGACCAAATCTAAAATGGTGTAAGTTGATGTGAGTAAAATACTTAGGTAACATAGATCCTGAGAGTATTTTTACAACTTTTGATCTCCCTGTAGGATCCAAAACATGGAATTTCATAGTACAATGTAGAGAAGTTATTCTCCCCCATCTTTCTTGGGTTATTCATGATGGGGAGAGAGATTTGTTTTGGGATGAATCTTAGAATGGCTATCCTACTCTAAGCACATATGAGGGATTGAAAGAGGCAAAGAAAATATTATCTCTTTTGTGGGGTACTAGAGTAAAAGATTGTTTCTTATTAGATTTAGATGTTTCTCCCAATATAGTCAATTGGAAGAACTTCTCAGTTGTAGGTATTCCTCAAGAACAAGTTTAGTTTCTAAATAATATTCTGAAGAAAAGGAAAAAAAATTACTCTCAAAAGTCAGATCAACTCATCTAGTGCCCTTCTAAGTCATGTTCTTATACAGTAAAGCAGGATTACAGGTCACTTACTACACAAAATGGTAATCAAAATTGGCCTATGCATTTGTGTTGGGGTAAGAGCTGCCTACCTAAAGTAGGGGCATTTTCATGGCTGGCTATCAAAAATAGAATTCTTACAAGTGAGAGGTTGGTGAAAATTGGCATTTTTGCTCCCTTCAATTGCATCAGGTGTGGTAATGAGTTAGAAAGCTCTACACATTTACTTCTAATTTGTCCTTTTGCACATGAATGTTGGATTTGGTTATTGAACAAACTTCAGTGGTATAGGCCCCTGCCAAACTCCTTGCTAAGTGTTTTTCAAAGTTGGCCTAATCTATATAAAGACTCCATGTTTTCTTCTATTTGGGACATAGCACCTTCTATTTTAATTTGGAATATTTGGCTTGAATGTAATAGAAGAATTTTTAGAAAACAATTTTGCAGATTGGAAGAAGTCTTAGATAAAATTGAAAACTCTATCTCATAAATGGTAATGACTCATGTGTACAGGGCTATCAATTCAAATTTCACAGCCTGGGATAATCCTCTGATGAAAAAGTGGCCAAAAATTAAACCTTTTGTAGTTGGTTCAGGTTTCAAAAAGAAGGTAGTTGGTCGTAAACAGATTAGATGGAAATCTCCTCCCAAAGACTGGCTAAAATTAAATTTTTGGGGCTTCCAAAGGTAACCCTGGTCTTTCAGATATTGGTTGTGTAGTTCGAGATCATATGAGTAATCTTCTTTGTGCTAAATCTTATAAAATAGTGGATGGGACTAATATATAAGTGGAAGCCCAAGAACTTATCTTGGGAATTAAGATGCCCAATCAAAAGGGTCTTAAAAAGATTATTATAGAGGGCGACTCGAAGATAATTATTGATGCCTTCCAAAGTAGAAATATGGGAAACTAGAAAATAGATTATATTTTAAGAGAAGCTTGGGATATTTGTGATTCTTTTGAAGACTTCAAATGTCAACATATTTATAGGGAGGGGAACCAGGTGGAAGATATGTTGGCAAATATTGCATGTGAAAGGGGAAGCCAGACTTTAGAAATTGATCAAGCTACTTTACATCATCATCAGTCTATATTGGAGGCCCTGGAGAGAGACAAAATATGAGATAATTTCTCTTTGCGAAGAGAAATTATTATTTTATTGCAAACATTTTGGTTTTTTTTGGCAAGTATCGCTTCATTTTTGAGATGCTACTATGGTTAGATATTTTATTCACATGCTTTTTTGGTGCAGAGATGATATCATATGATGTGTACTGGCGCAGGAGCACCAAGATATCTATGTCTTGTTTTGATCTTCAAGTTTGTTTTGTTTTGTTCAATAAGGTCCTAGAGACCATTCTCATGATGTAATAAGGTTGAGATGTCATGTTGTAAAGGACTTTGTCCAAAAAAAAACACCTATTGCTGTCATAAAACCACAGAGGACAGTCATGTAGTCTCTATGTTTTTCAAGCCTTGTTAAGGCATGCTCAAAAGGTCTAAGGCATATTCAAGGAGTCTAAGGCATGTTCAAAGCCTACTTTACATTGTAAATATGTTTGGAGATTGTATTAAGCCAAATGAAAGAGGTAACTCTGCCAAACACAAGTGATTAGTTGCTGCAGTTAAACACAAAATAGTTTGAGAGGAAGTTCGATGGTTGGGGCAGTTCCATCGACCCCAACCACTCTCAAACTACTTCATTAGAATGTAGAAGGCTTATTTTAAGCCTACCAACACTCATTTATGGGAGAGAGACATTTATGGATTGAAATAAATAACAAAAACATTAGTTTTCTGCCTTTTTCCTTTATCATTCACTGTAACAGGCCGTACTATACTCCTGTATGGAACAGTCATGGCCTCTAATTATATGGCACGTGTAGAAGGATGAGATAACTCTCTTATAAAGTTGGTTTGAAGCCTTGACATTAGATATAAGGAGACATATTCACATTTTCCTCGGACTGCCTTTGTGGTGACTGTTTTCTGAAGTTGCTCATTACAACAATCCGTACTGTGCAGAGGTGCGGGGTTGGTTTCTTCCTTGCATAAATTGATCAATTATATTGAGATGTTAGCTTTCTTTTGAGATTGGTTTGGAGATTTGAAACTTATATAGAAGAAAGTTGTAAAGATTTCAATAAATTGGTTTGGTAAAGCCCTAACTTAGGTTTTGGTTGAAATTCATACTCCCACCACCATTCCACTGATGTAAGGCTTCATAGGTTAGTGGAATGGATTGTGATGATGCTATTTTCATGTTTTTTGTAAGAGCTAGGGCAGGAGAGGTGTTTTCAGGCAATTTTTGTGAAAACCCTAGCAAAACCATGTGCTAAGAAGCTTGTAAGAGGCAACAGCAGTAAGGAATTGGAGAACAGTCAGTCCTAATAGTAAATAAATATTGGATTCTATGGTTTTTGGATGCCATTGACATGTTTGAGGGGTCAAGGGAGTTACAAGCCACCATTTGAGGGTACTTGCTTCACAAACTAGGCCTAATTAGGGCTTAAAACAACTAGGAGGGTTATTGGTTAGGGTATACTTTCCAAAACAACCCAAACCCATCCTTGAGTATGTTGTGGGGAAGCATAATGGGTATCTTTTAATTATTTGATTTTTGTTCTTGAAGGTCTGTGTAAGAAGATATCAGGGTTGTTCTCTATTTTTAGGGCTACTAGCCATTTTTGAGGTTTGTAAAGGAAGTGTTGGTCTTGTGGGTGATCTGCCCTAACCAATGGATGGAGTGAGTCCTCTAGCATCCCAAATCAATCTTTCCATGAAGAACCAAGAGTTCCTTTCTATTGTTCCCACTTTTCCATGAAGATCCTTGTTTTTGGGCTTTTGGGGTGAATAGAACCTTGTCTTGTTTGTCCATCTTCTTGTATCCAATTTGCCTCTACATCATAGTGGTATTAGAGCTATAAAAGGTTCTGTTGTTGGCCTAGTATATGTCAGCAAAGGAGAGTGAAGGAGAGGCTAGTAATATGCCTCCAAAGGGGATGACCACTGAAGTGGTCAAGAAGTTCAAGGAGATGGAAGAGAAGATCAAAAGTGGAGTCAAGGAAGCACTCCAAGAAGAGTTGAAGGCATTGAGGATAGGCAAGAGGATAGATGAAGGTTCAGATGAAGAGGAAGAGAAAGAGGAATAAGAAGAAGAGCAAGAAGAGGTAGAGGTACCGGCTGATCAAAGGCATTTCCTTGAAGCCATCAAGGCAATTGGCAAGGATTCTCCGGAGGCTAAGATGGAGATTCCCATGTTTAGTGGGAAGATGAATGCTAATGAAGTCGTGGAATGGATTGAGGCTTTAAACAACTACTTTGAATACAAAGAAGTTCCTGAAAGTAAGAGGGTTAAGTTTGCAAAAACTAAACACAAAGGTGTTGCCCTTACATGGTGGAATTACACCCAAGGAGAGAGGGTAAAGAATGGGAAGAACATGATCTCTTCATGGAGTAGAACGTTGGAGAGGATCAAGTCCTAATTCCTTCCATCAAACTACGAGGTGCAGATCTACAAGAGGATGCAAAATCTCACACAGAGAGATTTGGATGTGGCTACTTACACCGAGGAGTTTCACAAATACACTCTTCGTTGTGGGTACATGGAGGATGAAAAAGCCAAGGTGGCAAGGTATCTAAATGGTTTGAGGTTCACTATTCAAGATGAAATCAGTTTATTGACCCCTGAAACCGTGGAGAAGTGCTTCCAAGTGGCACTAAGGGCTGAAGAGAAGTTGAAGAGGAAAGGTAAGCAGCAAAGTAGAGGAAGAGGTGGCAGAAATTTTAGAGGTAGGGGTAGTTTTGGGGGCAAAAATCAATCCCAAAGAAGCCAAGGGGAATCTAGTTCCCAAGAGCAAAGTGGAGAATCCGGTTCTAGAGGAGGCTTTAGAGGAAGAAGGCCTAATGGGAGAGCTAGATTTGGTGGACCAGGGAGAGGTCCTAATATCTTCACGGGAAGGTGCTACAATTAGTGGGACATCCAGCCTTCAAGTGTCTTGAAAAGCAAGCCTCAAACTCTCATGGAGGAGAGAGAAGGAACCAATTGGTCCAAGAGGAAGATTGCCAAAGTGTCAACTCTCCAATTGGAAGTGCAGCCCTGGTCCATGAAGGAGAAAGTTTGATGATGAGGAGAACCATGTTAAAAGTGCCTCAAACTCAAGAACCCCCTCAAAGGAAGACATTGTTCAAGACAACATGCAAGGCCCATGGTAAGATTTGCAAGGTAATTGTTGATCAGGCTCAACTGAAAATTTGGTTTCCATTGAAATGGTAGACAAATTGAAATTGAAAAGGCTTCCTCATGTTAGTCCTTATAAAGTATCATGGTTGAATAAAGGGCAACAAGTTTTGGTAGATGAACAATCATGGGTTGAATTTGAGATAGGAGAATATAAGGACAAAATTTTGTGTGATGTAATTCCCATGGATGCTTGTCATTTTTTGTTAGGACGTCCATGGCAATATGATGTTCAATCACAACATGATGGAAAAACTAATTCTTTTATCATAACTAAGAATGGTAGAAAGTATAGAATGGATCCATTGCCTGATGAGCATGTAGAAAAGAATGTTGGGTCAAGTGTCATGATTGTGAATGATAAAGAGTTTTTAGATGCCCTTAAAGAGGAAGGAACCCAAGGGTATGCTCTGATTTTGAAGCCTAAAAACAGTCCTAGTTTGCATGATCCTAGTAAGGAAGAAGTCCCTAATGAGGTGCAACAATTGCTAGAGAAGTATAAGGGGATTATGGTAGAAGAAATGCCTAATGAGTTGCCACCTATTAGGGACATAAGCCATCAAATTGAATTCATACTGGGATCTACTTTGCCAAACAAAGCAGCCTACAAGATGACACCTTCACAAAATGAAGAGATTTCCAAGCAAGTGCAAGAATTGTTAGATAAGGGATTGGTGAGAAAGAGTCTTAGCCCATGTGTTGTCCCAACAATCCTAGCCCCTAAAAAGGATGGTAAATGGAGGTTGTGCACAGATTCTAGAGCCATTAACAAGATTACCATAAGATATAGGTTCCCTATGCCAAGGATTAAGGACCTAATGGATTGTTTGGGTGGGGCTAGATACTTTTCCAAGATAGACCTTAAGAGTGGGTATCATCAAATTATAATCAAACAAGGGGATGAATGGAAGACAACATTCAAAACAAATGAGGGTCTTTATGAGTGGTTGGTGATGCCATTTGGTCTATCTAATGCTCCAGGTACTTTTATGCGTCTCATGAATGAAGTAGGATTTCATTGGCAAATTTGTTGTGGTATATTTGGATGACATTCTTGTTTTCAGCAGGACTAAGGAGGAGCATTTGCAACATTTGGATCAAGTTTTGAGGAAGTTGTATGATGAACAATTGATGATCAACATCGAAAAGAGTGTCTTCATGAAGGAAGAACTCACCTATCTTGGTTTTGTGATTTCACAGGGTAGTTTGAAGATGGATCCAACAAAGGTAGAAGCCATTTTGTCATGGCCAACTCCAAAAACAACAGGTGATGTGAAACGTTTCCATGGTTTGGCAATATTTTATAGGAAATTTATAAGGGGTTTTAGTCATATTTGTGCACCAATTTTGGATACCATCAAAGGGGGGCAGAAATGTAAGTTTTTGTGGACAAAGACAGCGAATGATTCTTTTGAAATTCTAAAACAAAAGGTAGCACAATAGCCCATACTTGTTTTTCCCGACTTTAATAAGTTGTTTGTGGTAGAATGTGATGCTAGAAATCTTGCTATAGGGGCTGTCCTAAGTCAAGAGGGAAGGCCTGTTGCTTTCTTTAGTGAAAAATTGAATGATGCTAAGAGAAAGTACTCTACTTATGATTTGGAATTGTATGCAATGGTACAAGCTTTGAAAAAATGGAGGCACTATCTTTTGCCAAAAGAATTTATTATTTATACTGACAACCATGCACTTAGTTTTCTAAATTCTCAGGAGAAACTCAATCATAGGCATTTGGGTTGAGCAACTCCAAGCCTACACTTTTTCAATCAAACACAAGAAGGGGCAGGCTAACAAAGTGGCAGATGCATTGAGTAGAAGGGTGTGTATGGTTCAAGCAATTCAGTTGCAAAGTGTAGGGGTTGATGCTCTCAAGCTTATGTATCAGGATGATGAAGATTTCAAAGAGGTATATGAAGTTTGTTCACAATTTTCAGACTCTTATCATTCTGATTTTTCTGAGTTTTTGTTGCAGCAGGGGTTGTTGTTCAAAGGCAACCAACTATGTGTTCCTAAATGTTCCATGAGGGAGAACATCATAAAGGAAAAACATTGTGGAGGATTAGGAGGTCATTTTGGATTGGATAAAACATTGGATCAAGTGAAGAGGTTTTATTTTTGGCCTAAAATGCAATCAGATATCAGAAATTTGTTGAATGTTGTAATATTTGTCAAAGGGCAAAGGGTACTTCATCTAATGCCGGTCTATATTAGCCACTTACTATTCCTAATAGGCCATGGGAAAGTATTAGCATGGATTTCATGTTGGGTCTTCCTAGAACTCAAAGAGGCTTTGATAGTATATTTGTTGTGGTGGATAGATTCAGTAAGATGGCTCATTTCTTGCCATGTAAATGCACTAATGATGCTTCTCACATTGCTAGTTTGTTCTTCAAAGAAATTGTTAGAATCCATGGTTTGCCTCTTAACATTGTGATTGACAGGGATCTAAAGTTTGTAGGCCATTTTTAGCGCACTTTGTGGAAGAAGTTGGGCACTCAATTGTCCTTTACTTCAACCTATCACCCTCAGATTGATGGCCAAACTGAGGTGGTGAATAGGTCCTTGGGAAACCTTCTCAGGTGTCTTACCAAGCAGCATGGTGAGGCATGGGATATGATCATCCCTCAAGCAGAGTTTGCCTATAATGATTCCACCAATAGAAGCACAGGAAGGAGTCCATTTGAGATTGTTTATGACCTTCATCCAAGAGGTGTTCTTGAATTGAGAGACCTCCATGGATTGGAAAGGAAAAGTGCTCAAGGTGAAGACTTTGCATTGGCCATGAAGGATATTCATGATAATGTCAAAGAAACTCTTCAAAAGAACAATGACAAGTACAAGGAGAGAGCCAATGAAAGAAGGAGAGATGTACAATACAAGGTTGGGGATTTGGTCATGGCACATTTGAAGAAGGAAAGACTTCCTAAGGGGCAGCCAACCAAACTCCTCATGAAGAAGATAGGACCATGCCGGATTGTGCACAAGTTTGGGCCCTATGCCTATGAGATTGAACTTCCTCAAGGCTTGGCTATATCTCCTATCTTCAATGTTTCAGATTTGTTCCCTTTCAAAGCTGATTCTAAGGCAAATTCAGAGGTAGATATGACAGCAACAGGAGATGAAGATTGGATCAAAGGTCTTCCACCCAATTAGCCATTGAAGTTGGAATGCATTCTTGACACCAAGGTTTTGAAGAAGACAAGGAAGAAGACATACAAGAAGTTTCTTGTCAAATGGAGTGGCTTGCCTATTGAATACGCCACTTGGATGAGTGAAGAAGACATCTTGAAACATGGTGTCACAATTGCTGATCTACTCCCTCAAGAGACTTGAGTTTTCTTTCCACCCGGGGAGTATGGTGCAGGAGCACCAAGATATCTATGTCTTGTTTTGATCTTCAAGTTTGTTTTGTTTCATTCAATAAGGTCCTAGAGACCATTCTCATGATGTAATAAGGTTGAGGTGTGATGATGTAAAGGACTTTGTCCAAAAAAAAACACCTATTGTTGTCATAAAACCACAGAGGACAGTCATGTAGTCTCTATGTTTTTCAAGCCTTGTTAAGGCATGCTCAAAAGGTCTAAGGCATATTCAAGGAGTCTAAGGTGTGTTCAAAGCCTACTTTACATTTTAAATATGTTTGGAGATTGTATTAAGCCAAACCAAAGAGGTAACTCTACCAAACACAGGTGATTAGTTGCTGCAGTTAAACACAGAACAGTTTGAGAGGAAGTTCGATGGTTGGGGCAGTTCCATCGACCCCAACCACTCTCAAACTACTTCATTAGAATGTAGAAGGCTTCTTTTAAGCCTGCCAACACTCATTGATGGGAGAGAGACATTTGTGGATTGAAATAAATAACAAAAACATCAGTTTTCTGCCTTTTTCCTTTATCATTCGTTGTAGCAGGCCGTACTGTACTCCTATACGGAATAGTCATGGCCTCTAATTCTATGGCATGTGTAGAAGGATGAGATAACTCTCAGATAAAGTTGGTTTGAAGCCTTGACATTAGATATAAGGAGAGATATTCACATTTTCCTCGGACTGCCTTTGTGGTGACTGTTTTCTAAAGTTGCTCATTGCAACAGTCTGTACTGTGCAGAGGTACGGGGTTGGTTTCTTCCTTGCATAAATTGATCAATTAGATTGAGATGTTAGCTTTATTTTGAGATTGTTTTGGAGATTTGAAACTTATATAGAAGAAAGTTGTAAAGATTTCTCTAAACTTGGTTTGGTAAAGCCCTAACTTAGGTTTTGGTTGAAATTCATACTCCCACCACCATTCCACTAATGTAAGGCTTCATAGGTCAGTGGAATGGATTGTGATGATGCTGTTTTCATGTTATTTTGTAAGAGCTTGGGCAAGAGAGGTGTTTTGAGGTAGTTTTTGTGAAAACCCTAGCAAAACCATGTGTTAGGAAGCTTGTAAGAGGCAACAACAGTAAGGAATTGGAGAACAGTCAGTCCTAACAGTAAATAAATATTGGATTCTATGGTTTTGGGATGCCATTGACATGTCTAAGGGGTCAAAGGAGTTACAAGCCACCATTTGAGGGTACTTGCTTCACAAACTAGGCCTAATTAGGGCTTAAAACCACTAGGAGGGTTATTGGTTAGGGTATACTTTCCAAAACAACCCAAATCCATCCTTGATTATGTTGTGGGGAAGCATAATGGGTATCTTTTAATTGTCTGAGTTTTGTTCTTGAAGGTCTGTGTAAGAAGATATCAGGGTTGTTCTCTATTTTTATGGCTACTAACCATTTTTGAGGTTTGTGAAGGAAGTGTTGGTCCTGTGGGTGATCTGCCCTAACCAATGGATGGAGTGAGTCCTCTAGCATCCCAAATCAATCTTTCCATGAAGAAACAAGAGTTCCTTTTTGTTCTTCCCACTTTTCCATGAAGATCCTTGTTTTTGGGCTTTTGGGGTGAATAGAACCTTGTCTTGTTTGTCCATCTTCTTGTATCCAATTTGCCTCTACATCATGTACATAACATGCTATTGTATGTGTGAATTTATGAGGAAGGATATTTTTTTGATTATGATATTTGATGGAAAGGATTTCGTCGTGCGAAGGCTTAGCAGAGTATTCACTTCGCTCATGTTGTGGGCATTATTTCTTGATGCCTCTAGAGAATTCTTCTTGTATCAATTTGTTAGCTTCTCTTGTGTCTTTTGGAGAAGGCAAAGGGTTATCATGGAGAATGTTATGCACAATAGGTGATTGTTGTTTAATGTCCAGAAACGAGAAATGTCGATACACGAACCTGTAGATTGTAACCTTCTTTCGCAAGATTTCAAGATTTTGGATGAAGTTGTGGAGGAAGCAATTGTAGAAGTGTGTGGTAAGGAATTTCTTAATGGTTCCTTTTTCATGTACCCTTTGAAGATTTTCTCACATTTTCTGTCGAATGTGGATATTGTTCAACATGCGAATATGGTATGTGATTTGGGTAAAAACTTTGTTCACAAGTACCTATTTTCTAAAGAAAAGTTCTATGAATCTTTGGAAAGCTATGACCTTCTGAATGGTGAGGTCCTAGTTGGAGGTTTGTTCTCCATGAAAGAATTGTAGAAGAAGCCATAAATTAATTATATTTACAATGCAGTAGTACATGGACTGCAAAACATTTGCACCATTTCCTTGGAGTGTTCCCTCTGTTCTCATGGTGGAAAAATTGGAGCTGATAAACGGAAAGAATTGAAGATGTTTTCAATGTTTGGATGTTTTTTTCTACATTATCAACCCCCATCCCTGTTGCAGAGGACGCTACTGACAATATGGAGCATCAGGGTTTCTCGGTGGCTAATCTTAATGAAGGCAACCCTGTGGTTTAGCCTTCCTATCTGGTTTTTTGTTTAAGCTGTAATCCCATCTCTTCTAGTTTGTTGATGGGTGTTTCGTCCTTGTATTTTTTGGTCAAATTTTTATATGGTTATGTAGCTGGTCCTGTAACTGTTGCAGCATATATGTTTGTATCTACATTTTTTGAGCAATTTTTTCTGCTTGGTTGGGGTCAATGGTCTTTTTTTCCTATTGGGGTTTTTGTAATATTGCTTTTATTATTAATATAATTATGTTGGAAACACCTTTACCGATAAAAAAAAATTGTATATTTTGTAAACTAAAAATAAATTAATACTAATAAAGCTTCTTTGTAGATCTCATAAAAGTCCTCCCTAATGAATGGCTATAATATCTCAAGGTGGAGATTGATTACTCTTCTTAATACCTCCTACAATATTATATCCAAAGTCATAGCTAAAATAAACACGTGATGGAAGAATTGGAAGACCCAAAGAAACCAAGTTTCTAGGAGGGTGATTTATATTAGACAAATTGGTGCTCACTTGGAATAGCTGAATGGGCTCAACAAATAAGACAAATTTCCTCCTCATCAAATTAGATTTTGACAAACCATATAATAGAATAAGGTGGTAGTTCATCTTAAATGATTAAGTGGTTAAGCTTTGGTCCTAACTCAACTCTTCATAGTTATTAATGGCTCCATCACTTTTCCTCTTCAAAGGTCAATAAGACAAGGTTGTCCTTTAGCCTCATTCCTTCTCATTGTCGATGTTATTGGATACTTACTATACCATCCTAAAATCTCATTCATGGCATTTCTCTACCTAGCAATGAAGTGGCTCTTAATTCTCACTTTGCTTATGATAGTTTAATATTCATTCAAAACTCCCAAGAAGAGAACTAAACAATACCCTAGATGTCTTAGACTTGTTTTTCTAGCTACTAGCTCTCAACTCTCTTAATAAAATTGAATTTATACTGACCTACCACCTCCTTAGACACCCCCATAATGAAAATTCATCAAACATGGTGTAATTTCAAGATATATCTACATCCCCTTCAAGATAGGAGTCTCATTATCTAAAAAGTGGAAGTGTTTCATCAACAAACTAAAAAGAAAACTTCAATTTTGGCCAAACAAATTTATTTCTATGGTTGGACACATCAAATTGTAAATAAAATATTTATCTCCAATCATGTCTACATTTCATCATGTTAGCTTCCATCAAAAGGCAACTACAATTAGTTATCAAATCATTAAGGATTCCTTTGTGAAAAATGGAATAATAAAAAAGGCCATCTAGTTGCTTCTTGGCTATATTGTTATCAGCTAGAAAATAATGGGGGTTTAGGAATGATTGATCCCTTTACACAAGGGACTTGCCTCATAGTAAAATGGATCATTAGAGTCTTCAAGGATCTGCACCTTGGAAGGCTCTTATTAGGCATAGAATTGCTACAGCTAAGGCCAATAATGCTTGGAAAGAGGTTGGGTGGAAGGATAAAATCCTTATTGCATGGTACTTCAAACCTCAAGCTTCTAAATAGTTTTTAAAGTATATGGAAATCCTGGCAATCTGTCTCTCCTCTTCTTGAATGGAAAGGACAATCTCTTTGTCATGGGATGAGTATCTCTTCACGATCTATATGGTGGAATAGACTAATATGCATAAATGAACAACCTCTTGTTCTTAATACTCAATTATGTAGTAAGATCTTATTTAAAAGAGGAATCATAGAATTTAGGGACATTTGGGATTTCACAACATTAGCCTGGAAAAGTGACCTACTAATTAAGAATGATTTCAAACTTTCCAACACTCTTATTAATGACATTCACAAAGTTCAAGATTCAATTCCTCTAGCTCTATAGTTAAAACTTTCTACTCCTATCTCATGCAATTTTTTAAAGATTGGAGGTGGTTTCCACGATACAATATTGAAAATTTTCCTCTTAATGTAATCTACTTAAAACTCCTCCCTCCAATCCAAATTCAACCAAGGCCTAATATGAAATGGAGAGTGAATTGGTCCAGTCTAAGTGGTATAGCTTGATCCTTGGCATTTAGAAATCAAAAGCAAAAGCTAAAGCTCAAGTTATAGCTTGGAAGATTATACACTACAACATTATTATGGGAGAATGCATTACTTTTATTACTACTCAAGCTACCAAATGTCTATTGTGTCACAAAATATGGACTATTAAACATGCATTTTGGACTTGTGATCATGTACAACAAATTTCGCACACAATCATGACTTGAATTCTTGCTATATTTAATTAAAAATTAAGCTAGAAATCTACACTTTTAGGGCTACATTGTCCACAAAATAAGACATTAGAATCCTTTTGTCAATGTATTTTATTGTACATATAGATTCTTATATGTAAAGTTTTTTTTTTTTTTTTTCTAATGCCTTTCTCCCAACAGAAGTGATTATGCATGGTCTTTTCTCCAATATTATTTTGTGGCTATCGACTCTTCTTAAAATTCTAAAAGAGATACTAAAAAGTAATGCAAAGCTCAAGACTCAAGTAATAAATGTTCAATCTTAGTTGGCAGCGCTTGTGAGACCACAAAGAATTTACTCTTAAAGCTAGCAATGTTATTACGGAAGATCGTGTGTTATCTACTCTTGGAGAAAATATACATAATTTATTACTGTAATATGTAAAAAAAAAATAGAATTATTTCTTTTAGAGTTTCATAAACTAATATGGTCTTGATTTCAATTCTAAATGTTGTTCTTTGTATATTATTTTTACTATTATTAATAGATGCATTTTTCTAATAAAAAAATTAAATTAATACACTATTAAAAATGCTTAACCAATTGAAAACGAAAAGCAAAAATCACATAACATATTTAACTCTAACATTTAAAACTTAGTTAAACCATTTAATTTTTCATTTTAATTTGTTCACCATAAAATAATAATAAAATCCCGCGAAAGGGAGGAGCTAGAAATAGTAACATTATTATTGATTGGCACAAGTGCCCATTTTAACATAACGTAACCTAAGCTAACCAAACGTTAAAAAAAAAGGAAGTCCTTTAAAAGAAGGGATAGGATAATTTTCAGCTTTGTTCAATACCAAAAGAAAACAATGAGAAGAATCATTCAATAATTTAAAAGGGAGAATTCAATAATTTATGTCACCTCAAATGTGTCTTTGGAATGTTTAAAAGTGCGTGCCCACTTTGATGGATTCTCATTCTCATTCTCATTCTCCTTGTCCTCCTCCCGCACTTGTTTCTTTTCGCTTTTGCCACACAACCTTCTAACCAAAATAGAGTGTAAGGCATCGTCCAGGTAAGTTTTTTTTTTAAATAATAATAATAAATGCTTGGCCTTATATCAAATTATCTACTCTCCAATTTTTTGGTTTGAAGATGATCATTTATAAATTAATTTTTTAATTATTTATAATTGATTGACTTTTTTCCTAAAATAATATTGCCAAAAGTATAAGTATTTATTTTTTCAAAATAACATTTAAGAATTATAATTGAATGAGTCTTTGGTATTTTTAAGTAAAATTAATAATGGATGCTTTCAAATTAATGAATACAAGATTTTAGACAATTTCAATAAACATTTACAATCAAGTATAGATTTTTATTTTATAAACAAAATTAACAATTGCAATAAAAAATTCTTAACCAATATAATTTTAGATAAATAACAATATAATTTTATATATTTCATTTTCCAAATCATTAACATAGAATTTCCAATGTATGATATTATAAGACATATGCCTATCTAATTTTTATTCTTAATAAAAATAATTTATCACATGTTAAATGTAAATTCAATTATCCTTATAATCTTATCAAGAGCTAAATGTGAAAAAACTAATATTATGTTAATAGAAATGTGTGATTAATATTTGTATTGTTTTATACTGGCTCAATAACAACACACATGCACGCACACACATAAGAGCATAAGCATACTCTACTCATTGCCCCTAACTTTTTTGTAAAGTTTTTGTTGTAAATATTTACACAATTTAATTTGTTATTAGAAAAGATGTTTGTTTAAGTATTTTTATTGTCCCCTTACTAAAAATTATTAGGGTAAATGACCCATTAGATAACCATGTCCCCATAATTGTTATGGTGTTGCACATTTAGACCCCAGTTAAATATATGAAAAGAATAGTAGTTGAGAAATAATAACTAGTAAAATTTAATAAGGAACCAATGCATGTGAATATATACATGTATAACAATACACTTTACATGTCACATCAAAAAAACAACCAGCCATATGGTGACACATAAGACGATTGATAATAGGTGCCTAGTGCACATATTTTGGTCTAACTTTTTTGGGTGTTTTTGGACAACTTGGCCAAGATGTAGCTAATTAGGCTACATCATTGATACCCAAAACCCAAACAATAACTTTAAGCTCTTAACTCAAATAAGAAGATATGCTAAAATTTTCATGAAAATTTGATGTACCATTTAGGAGCTTGATGTGTGCAAAATTAGGGTGTGCATGTAGTAGGTCCTCTCCCCTATGTAACATGCATTATTAAGGATATTTTATATTGAAAATTTTCTTATTAGAAGAGAATAAAAGTATGAAGAATGTCCATTGTATATAAATTGCTAAAGGGGATATGAAGCTTTGTGTTTGTTGATGTAGTCTCTCAACTTGTGCCAGGGGAGATGTGATTTTTTAACCCGCTTTATAGATATTAATGTGGGACAAATCTTTACAAAGGGTGTGACTATAATTTATTATTGACACTTGAGATTAGTGTAGGGAAATAAAACGTAATTTATATTAAAATTTAGAAAGACAATAAATTAATTCATGTAATTTAGTATGGATATTTTAAATATATATATATATATATATATATATATATATATATATATATATATATATATATATATATATATATATATATATATATATATATATATATATATAATGTTGAAAGATATCGTTTTTGAGTAATTTTATTTATTTAAGAGTTATTTTATTTTAAAACTATTTAAGAATTATTTTATTTGTATTTTATGGGTGCCTCTAGTCATATCTCACTATTTCTAAAGTAAATTTTAGCAAATATAAAATGTCAAGTTCACATTTCAATATTCGGTTCATTTTGAATTTATTTTTTAATGAATTGAACGTCAATTATTGAGTGTTGAGATTATAATAGGAATTGAACAATGGCATTTCTTATGTTATTTCGAGTTTAAACATTCAGTCAACCCCCATGCCATGCTAGCATTCCTTTTGTTAGTTGTTGTACTTAAATTTCATATGCACCATTTGATCATAGCATAGCCTTCTAAAATGCCTATGTTATGTTGTGTGTGGCTTATAACATTCCTTAAAATGCTACACCATATTATTTTTAAAATGTGAGCCATTCATTGACCTACGTTCCTTTGTTGATTGTGATGTACTATGTACAGGCCTCTTTTCTATATTTCCTATGCAGCATCTATCGAGTTGCCTTTGCAATCTTGTTGGCTTTCATTATATATATCTGTGAGGATAATGAAATTGCTACAGAACTTGCTTGATATGCATAATTAATGCATATAGTGCACATGTATTCCTTTAGAATTATTATGCGAGTTATTCTCTTTGTTGAGCCGAAGCATTGATATGTTTGTGATTAAATAATATTTTGACATGTAAATGACAGTCAAATTTAAGGCAAAAAGTAAATAGTTTTTCTTTCAACTATTCTTTCATGGTCACAACATGAGATGCTTCTCCCCCTACTATGACTTAGGTTATGTCTTTTGACGTAATCAGTTTATCAATTGAGATTAAGATTTTAAGATATATAAGAGAGGTACAAGGCTAGACTAGTGGCCAAGGGCTACTCCCAGAGCGAGGGAATTGATTTTGATTTGGCTATGGGGGTAGACACCAAAGATGAACATAGGAGTGATGGAGAGGAGCAAAAAGTGAAAAAACTAAACAAGGTGAAGGGCATAAGGAAGTGGAGGTTTCGGATCGGAATGGCGCTCCTTTCTTTGGGCTAATGGCAGGTGAAGTGAATGGTGAAAAGGAGGGAGTTGGATCCCTTTCCTAGGCCGATGAGGCAGAACATGAATTTCCCTTTGAGAAGATCCAAGAACGGGCTCAAGCAAAGGCCTGGTGCAAGCAGTTAGATCGGTGCAGATTTAATAATCAAGACAACAAGGGTTGATGTGGATGGTATTGGCAGGGTTCCAATTAGAGCCGCTCTCATTGGTGCAACAAGCGTTGGTAGGAAAATCGTGAGCCCCCCGTTGGTTATAGGCGGATGCCCTCTCATCGCAGGGGTAACCCTAGGGCTTCTAGAAAGGGTGGTGTCAGTAAGATGGCCTTTGCAAAGCATGGTGCCAAGTTAAAGCAAGGGAACAAAAAGACAATGGTGTTGAGCTCCAAGCTGTTGGGCCCATCAATAAATCGATTGGAAAAACTTGGATGAATTGTAAGGTGGTTCAAACTAAATTTGAATTGGGATGGCCTAATTTGCTGCTGGTAGGAGCGGTGGGGCTCGTAAATAAGCTTTAAAGCCCTAGCATATGGATATTTTCTAGTTATTTGCCCGTCAACATCTATCAAAGCAAAAATCTTAGAAGGGATTTGATTGATGGATGGGTATGGTTTCTACATTCGTAAGTGGGAAGTTGGTTTTGATCCCTCCCTCCATTGGATGGAGCATGTTCAGGATTGGTATAAATTGCCCAACTTACCGCTAGAATTTTGGCAGCTTGGAATTTTGGGGGAAATAGGAAACAATCTGGGAAAGTATGTGTGCGCAGAAGAATGGGTGAAGCGTGACAGTAATGGAACATATGCCAGGATTTGTGTGGAGAATCAACCATCTTGTCCATGCTGGAAGGAGATTGAGATCTACATGGAATGGGGTACTCTCAAGCAATCTCTAGTTTTTAAGCCAAAGCCCGAGGGCTACTTGGTAGGTACTCTGGGTTGGCGTTCTTGGGACTAGTCTACTAATGGGGTCTATAAGGTAAACTTGGGCCCTGCCCCTGTAGGTCATGGTGGCGGTGGATCAATTGGGAACCTGGACTCTAATGATTCTATTGGCGAATTCAAAGAGCTACATCGATCCATTGAGGATGGAGCGAACTTGATCGAAGTAGACCAGGTAAAAGAGACAACAGATCTAGATCAAGCTCTAAATGAGAAGATGAATGAAGCAATAGACATGTTTGGTAACAATATTAGACTAGAAAATCTCAATTCCCTCCTAGAGGTTAGTAAGGAATTGGTGGAATTAGCTCAAGAAGCTAAAGACACCCCCAAGGTTTGATATGCGAAGGGCCAACTTTGGATTCAAATTAGGAAGATAATGATGATTTTGCATAAGCAGGGCTGGAGTTGGGGGCATTGGACCTGCCCTTGGGTCAAGTGGGGCAGGGAAAATTAGGCATTTTGCAACAAGAAGTGGCAAAGACCTCCCCAGACTGTGGAGAAAACAAAAAGCATGAAAGGATCATCTTGAGCTATCCCAGGCAGAAATTTATCTTCTTCAGGAGATAAAATTGTGTTTGGAGGAGGTCGTGTCTCTAGAAAAACAACTGGGGTCTTGGAAGGTTCTGGCAGTTTGTTCAGATGGCTAGGTTGGTGGGTTAGTGACTTTGTGGCATCCCAATAAAGTGGCATTGGAAAAAGTGGTTGCGAGTAATAGATGGATGACTTGTAAAGTCAAAAGCTTTACATCGAACCTAAGCTTTTTATTAATCAATGTATACAGACTGAATTCGTGCATTTAGAAGCGGGAAGTTTGGAGAGAAATTGATCATTTTTTAGTAATGCTACTTATATTTTTGCATTATTGGGGGTGATTTCAATGCAATCCTTCACACTGAGGATAAGCAAGGTGGTTTGGTTCGGAGGTTTCAGTCTCAAATAGATTTTGAGGACTTTGTTGAAAGAAACCACCTAATAGAGATCCCAACGGCTAATGGACAATTCACTTGGACCAGCAGGCGGCTTGGCTTCTGCTCTATTGTTGAGAAACTGGATAGGTTCCTTTTCAAAGGGGATCTAGGGGTTTTCCCTTTCACCTTGGAGAGTAAGATTCTTCCTTTCTTTGGATCGGATCACTTTCCTGTTCTTCTAGAGATAGTAGGAGAGAAGAAACCGTTTAGGAGCCCCTTCAAGTTTGAACGGATGTGGTTTAAAGACTCAAATTTCATGGATCTAATGGCACAATGGTGGAATAAATCTCAAGTGGTGGGATAAAAAATGTTCATTCTTGTAACAAAACCGAAATAGGTGAAGCATCACTTAAAATAATGGAATAGGAAATGCTTGAAAAACATCTTTGCAGAGAAGAGGAAGACCGAGGAAGAGTTGAGGATTCTAAATGAAGAAGTATGCAAGTCTAGGATGGATAATGCCAAGTTCTTGAAAGAGAAAGAGTTGCTCAAAAGTATGGGTGATGTCCTAGAAAAGGAGGAAATTTTCTGGCGCTAAAAGTCAAGGGAGTTATGCTTAAACACGGGAGATAAAAATACAAAATTTTTCCATAACTCTACTAAGGTAAGGAGAGATGTCAATATAATCACCAGCATCAAATATTTGGATGGAAGGATAATGGACAAGCAAGAAGATATTTTTGCAGTTGTTATTAATTTTTTTCACAATTTGCTCAATGATTGGGATGGATCCAGGTTTGATCAGCAGTGCATCATTGAGTGCATTCCAAATCTGGTGTCAAACATACAAAATAATTTCCTATGCAATCGATTCTTTGAAGAGGAAGTTAGGGCAGTGTTGTTCTAGTTGCACCCAGATAAGGCCCCAGGCCTGGACGGGTTTCCTGCCTCTTTTTTCAACACTGTTGGGAGATTGTTGGTCCGGATGTAGTAGCAACGATCAAAGATTTAAGGGAATTAGGAATGGTTCTGAAAGAGATCAACACTACCTCCATTGCCTTAATCTTGAAAAAGGAGAAACCAGAGAAATTGGAAGAATTTTGGCCAATTTCTCTTTGTAATACAATCTACAAGATCTTAGCTAAGGCTTGTGGCAAATCAAACCAAGAAAATTCTACCTGGTTTAATCACTGAGGAACAAACGGGTTTTGTGTCAGGAAGGTCAATTTTTGATGGGGTGATTATAGTGTAGGAAGAAGTCCATTCAATTACAAAGACTAGGAAGCAATCTATGTTATTAAAGCTAGTTATAAAAAAGGCATATGATAAGGTAAAATGGAGATTCTTATTCAAAGTACTCAAGGCTTTTAGTTTTCAGCCTTCTTGGCTCGATTGGATCTTCAATTGGATTGCTTGTCCAAAATATCCAGTATCGGTGAATGGTACCCTTGAAGGTTTTTTTGGTGCCTCTAGAGGGCTAAGACAAGGTGATCCTTTTTCTTTGTTCCTATTTATCCTCATGGAAGAGGCTTTAGACAGATCAATCTCCAAGGCTGTTAAGCTTGGTCTGCTCAAAGGGATTTAAATCACTAATGGGATGCCTTCAGTCATGCATCAACAATTCGCTAATGATACCATGTTATTGGGACATACCGGGCTTGCGGAAGCAAGGATCTTCAAAAGAATTCTGTCAAACTACTCCGCAACATCTAGACAAGAGGTGAGTCTAGAGAAATCATAAGCCTTTTTCTTCTTTACTAATCCCAATTATGAAAAATAGATTTTGCAAATACTCAAATTCAGAAAGGGCAAGTTACCTTGCAAATACCTAGGATTGCCACTGGCAATAGGAGTTTTGTTGGGCAAACTTTGGGATCTGTTGATCGCAAGGGTTGAGAGAAAACTATCCTCTTTGAAAGGTAGGTGGCTTTTCTAGGCCGGGAGACTAACGTTGCTCGAGTTAGTAGTTGCGGCCTTGCTTGTTTACATGCTTTCTTGTTTTCCTATGTCAAGTGGAGTAAGTAACAAAGTAAATCAGAATATGAAAATTCTCTTTTGGCAAGGAAAATCATATCATAAAAAGATCCCCTTAATTAGTTGGGAGCGGATTTGAAGGTTAAAGGAGGCAGTTGGCATAGGTTTAAAAAATTTGGCTCTATAGAACAAGGCTCTGGGAGACAAGCTGGTCTGGCAGATGTACATAAATCAGGACCTCAAGCGGATCAAACTCTTGAAATCTAAGTATTTGGATGCTATCAAAATAAGCATTTTCACATCTAGATCCCTCCCAAAAAGATCACGAGTGTGGAATTTCATTAGTAGTTGTAGGGATCTAGTTTTAGACTTCCTCACTTGGGATATAAGAGATGGGAAAACAACTCTCTTGTGGGAGGACTCCTGGTATGGTTTCAGCAAGTTGGCGAATAATGGAGCACTAAGGCAAGTCAGGGATGTAACAAAACAAATCTAGGGCAGGCATGTGAGGGATTATTTGGACTTCTACATGATCAATGGACATGTGGAGTGGCAGTGGAAAGATATTAAGTAGTTGGGGTTTAGCAATGATGAGGTCTTGGCCTTTGAAGAAGTCCTTAAGGGATGGATGATTTACATTAGGGAAGGGTGTGATGTTCCGAGATGGAATGGTACAGCTTCAGGTGTCTATAATGCCCATGATGGTCACAAAATTCTAATTAGACAATAGGAGGTGGTTTCGGATCTGCCCATCGCACTATGCTAGAATAATAGTTGTCTTCTAAAAGTAAGCATTTTTGCATGGGCAGCGATCCAAGACAGAGTGTTGACTGCAGAAAGGTTTAAGAAATTAGGCTTTTACGATCCTTCCAGGTGCGTGTTGTGCAAAGCTGAAGAAGAAATTGGAGATCACCTCTTCCTCAACTGCCCTTTCATTGCCAAGTGCTGGAGGTGGCTTTGTGCTAAGCTTCACTTGAGCATTGCCCTTCCGAAGGATATACTTAGTTTGTTCAAAAGCTAGCCCATTCTCTGCAAGAATTCCTTATTTACAGGTTTATGGTGGTCTTGCCCCTCTCTCCTCTTATGGGAGGTTTGGAAGGAGAGGAATCGACAGATCTTTTAGGATGATGCTACTTCACTCCCGTCATTTTTAAACAAAGTAGAAGCGCGTATTATTAAGGTGGTAAACTCATGAAGAGAGTTGGCAAGCAAATTGAAAACCTCTTTTTCAAGTTGGGATGCAATAATGAGACAGAATTGGAATGGTCTAAAGATCCCACCTTGTGTGGGCTTGGGCGGCTCTATGATGAAAGAGGAGTGTAAAAACATCAAATGGCAACCTCTTGATTGTGGTTGGTACAAGATGAATTTTGATGGGGCATCCAGAGGGAACCTGGGTTGTTCTGGGGTACGCTGCATTGTGAGGAATTGGGATGGTGTTGTGGTTGGGAAGATTGCCCAACCGCTAAACTTTGGCACCAACAATGCGATAGAGTTGCAGGCCACGCATCTTGGAATAAAATTATGTGCAAAACTAAAATTATCGAACATAGTGATCAAGGGAGACTCGATGGTGATTCTAAATGCTCTTCGATCAGGGAAACTACAGAATTAGAAGTTGGGAGCTTTGCTGGAGGACACTTTGGGTCTGCTTAAGAGGTTTCAGCATTATACAATCAATCACATTCCTCATAAAGGCAATATAGAGGTGGATCTCCTATCGCATTTTGGGGTGGACGTGATTTCCTTGAAAGAAACCGTCTCTAGTGGGGATGGTGATTCACGCATCATTGAGTGGGAGGTTGGGCAGGTGCCACCCCATAATTACATGTGTGGAGTGGCTGACTCAGTGGGGTGTGACATGGCACTTGGTGGTGAGGTGGCCTCAACTTAAGCATCGATAATAGTTTTAATGATTGTGGCAAAGCACTCGAGGCATGCGGAGCTCACTGACACGCTTCTCATAACACTCATAACTGGTGGTAAGGGTGGATAATTATGGATATGTGTGTTGGCTTCCTGACATTCCCTTGCCTATTCTGTCGCAAGGCATTTATTTTGGTATTCTTCCCTAAATTTGCTATGGCGAGGTTTATTTTGAAAGTGTCAGCAAAGGAACTGGACACAAGCAGCATGGACACTCCTGTTCAGCTACTTTGCTCCAAGCATCAAATGGCCTTTTTAGGCTCAGTGAATTCTTATTGTTTGAGCAGGATAATTCGTCACCCCGACTTTCTCACCTTTGCAGCGGTGAAGTGTATCGCAGGGAAGGGCTTCATGGCGGGTGCTAAAGGCTACAGGTTGGACTCTAATATCTCCTCAAGGGTCTTGCTGGGTTTGTTGGACATTAAAGTTTTGAAGGTGGAGGCGAAGGAAATTATGCAATAGTTGTTTAGGAAGGCTTTGTTGGTTGGGCTGGAGGAGACATTGGAAACGGCATCCCTAGGAGTTGACATCCCTCACCCGTGTGATTTGGAGTGGATGGAGGACTCAGACGCGTTGGTCAAATTTTATCCTTTTATACTAGATATCAATGGTTTGGAATTGATCGAGCATCGTTGACTAGCAACAGTGGGGGTGAACTTCCTGAGGAAGAAATTTCGGTTGGTGGCAATTCAGAATTTAGCCTGGGAAGATGAATTTAGAGTCTTCGTGCAAAATAATATCTAGTAATTATCTTGGGTCTGTGTTTCTGTGTTGGGCTGGGGTTTGGGTTTCAAGGTTGGCGGGCTTATGTTTCTTTGGATAGGGGATTGGGGTTGTTCTGAATGGCTTCGTCCATAGGTTCTATAATGTATTTCAGTTTATAATATTGCGGGCTTAGTGGGTTCTAAGTTCTAGGTACATTTTCGACCTTGCGTGGTCATTTTGAATTTTAGTAAGGTCTGGTAAACAATGGTGGTCTCTCTCTGCCCCACAGTCATGGGCATGATATGTGATCTTTTTTGTTAAATTAATACTATACTCTATCTTATCTATAAAAAAAAGATATTGAGATATATAAATGAAAATAAAAAGAATTAGAATTTACTTAAAATGAGTGTAATGTTAATTTTAACTATTGTAACACTAATATAAATTTATAAATTGAAATTTATAATTGGATATGTAACTAGTATAGCTATCTTAGATAAATCTATATAAAAATTATATAATGAGAGATATCCTTCTCAAGCACCTATTCCATTTTTGCACAAATCTAGTAAAAATAGGTCATATAAATTTTATTTGTTAAGGCATGTACATAAAAAATTAAAACACATGGGACCTATATTTTTAAAAAGAAACTAAAACTATAAAATAACTTTTAAGTAAACAAGTGCCACATAGTGGCTAGTACCAGCCTTATAGTGTTGTTATTACAGTATTTGTTTAGTTGTAATTTTTTTTTTGTTGATTAACTATTGGTTGTATATAGTATTTGTTTAGTTGTAATTTTTTTTGTTGATTAGGTATTGATTGTATAGACAAATTGTATTCCAATTGAAAAATTATTTTTTGAAGAGTGTTGAAATGTCTTGAATAAATAAAATTGAAATCTCAAAAAAAATCTAATTTGGTAAAAATAAAAAAGGACTAAAATATTTCCTTAACTATAAATTAAACTTTACAAAGCCTATTAAATAACACAAATATTTCCTTAAAATGTAATAATACTAATATTTTTATAATTTAAAATGCATTAAAATATTGTAAGTTTGAAGAATAAAAAAATGTAATAACATGACAAAATTTTTGTTGTCATAGTGTAGATTTTTAACTTTTGACTAAATAAAATTGTATTCCCACATTTTTAACGCATGAATAAATAAAATTGAAATCCCAAAAATAATCTAATTTCATAAAATAAAATGTGTAGACATTAAAATATTGTAAGTTTGAAGAATAATTACACAATATAATAACAATAACATATTCATAGATCACTAAATATTTTATTTTAGTCACTTAATTTTTTGTTTAAGTAATAACAGTAAGTAGTTTTAGAGAGCATGATTTTAATTAATCTAATATTGTGGTTTAGTAATATTTTTTTCTAAATATAAAGAATTGTTTATTATTTCAAATTTGTAATATTATATTTCTAGAACTAAATTTATAAGGAAAACTTTATGTGAACTCTTTTTGAAATGTCTTGGGTAAATAAAATTGAAATCTCAAAAATAATTTAATTTAGTAAAAATGAAATAGCACTAAAATATTTACTTAGCTATAAAACTAAACTTTACAAAGCCTATTAAATAACACAAATATTTCCTTAACTATAAAACTAAACTTTACAAAGCCTGCTGTGGAGAGCCCTGCCCTAGTTAAGTGTATAGAGATTTCAAATGTCTGCTTAAGATATTAAAATGTAAAAATATTAATACTATGATAATTTAAAATGCATTAAAATATTGTATGTTTGAATAATAAAATAAAAATGTAATAACATCGCAAAATATTTTTCATGATACTGTAGATTTTTAACTTTTTCGTAAATAAAATTGAAATATTAGATTTTTAACTCTTGAGTAAATAAAATTGAAATCCCCAAAATAATCTAATTTCATAAAATAAAATGTGTAGAACCCTATATTTTTAATAGTATTTTTAATATTATAGCTTTGTCCCTTTGACAAAAAGTAGTAAATTCATAAAAATTGATAGATCTTCCCTCTCATAATTATCGTCATCTATTTAGGCATGACTTAAACCAAAATTCTCTCCACATTTATAGCTTTTTGTTGCACTCTCCGACAATTTGCAGAGAAGAGGTCATTTTTTTCAGCCAATGACAATACAGATAAATCATTTTTCAATAATTTTTTGCCCAACAAGAAAAATAATCCTATCTTTTGATTGGTTTACAATCAATAGATTAATAACTAAATAAGTGCGAACTCATTGCAATAGTAATAAAATAAAATAAATCCTAAACAAATAAAAATGGCTCTTCAAAGTAAACAAGGTAAATAAAATAAAATAATTCTTAAATAGTTATAAAATATAATAAAATAACTCTTAAGTAAATAAAATAACTTTTTTTAGATAAATTATTTAAGATATGGATATAGTTTTTTTAAATGGAAATAAATTATTTATTTACTCTATATTTACTTAAGAGTTATTTTATTATTAAGTTGCATCACTACTATTATGTTTGTTTTTTAAATTTATCTTTTTTTTTTTAAATTTAGAAAAATATAAAATTTTAAAATTTAAATATATCTTTTAATAAAATGTACAAAATATTTTGATTTAGAAAAAAATTATAATTTTATATTTTGATTTAGAAAAAATAAATAATGTGTTTTAATTTGAAATTTTAAAAAATATGATATTAAATAATCTTGTTTAAAGTTATTAAATATAAATCAGGTGTTTTTACTTTATTTTATATTTATATGTTTTATTTCAATGTTTAATTATGCCAGTTATATTTTTATTTATAGTTTTAAATTTTTTAAATACATGTCAGTTATGTTTTGGTTTTTATGTACATAGTCACAACATGAGACTCCATGCCTTGTTAGTGTAGAACACCTCTTGGCATAATTAGAGCCTTGAAACAACTGATATATGAGAATTTAGATGATTGGGATAGGATTGTGCTCATGATACAATTCAAGTGGAATGTTTTCATCTAATTTTGAGTTTGTCATTTCGTACCTACAAAAAATATTTGTCTAGATGTATATTTTTGTGGAATATAAGGTGTGCTAAGACCTTTGAGAGCTTGTTATGTACAAGGGGAAATATGGAACTTTCTTGATACAAGTCAATCCCTCAAGATTGATTCAATAAGATCAAAACAATGAATTTTAGATGTTAATTATCTATGGTTGATGCAAACCAAGAGTGATGATGTGCATTATCAAATTTGTCAATATCAAATACTAATAATCTCTAATAAATGGGTCCTAGGATGATGTTCTTAAATAAAAAATTTAGACACAATTTAAACTTTTTGGCATACATGCTGATGAGTAGCAAACATGTACCAGGATTATCGACCTTGGAATTGGAATATTTGAATCTAGATATCGAGGGATTAGATTGCACCTACAATCCAATCTAGGAAAGAGAAAACTCTAGAAATTGTATTAATTTTAGTCTAAAGTGGAGGATTTTATATATCAAATTGCTAGGTTCAAGAATGAGGTAAATGAATAAGCTGAACAGACTAAAATAAATACTAAAATCATGCATTAAAGATATCCACACAAAGTGCATAGAACATAGAGGTGAAGGAGTTAAATATGCACTTTTCTCCTCTACAATTAAAACAAAATCCACATCAAGTGATCTGTAAAAAAGGGGCAAAAATAACAAACAAAGGAGTAGAGCAAAAGTGTGAAGGGATCATTTTCGAAGAAGGCAGTAATGAAGTAGGATTGTAAATGTGCACCAAGGTAGGCAAAAGCAAAGGAGTAGAGAAAGTTTAGTTCTGGACTTGTTCTCTCATAGCTAGTGATAGACAAGATCTCAAGGGAATTCTTGAAAAGGCGCATAAGATATTAAAAAAGATTCCTTGGAATCAAGAAAAAAACCTATTTGCATATTTGATTTGAATGTAAACATTGAAGTTGATAACTTCATCATAGTCATTAAAATTCTAAATCATGTGCTCAATCCTTTGGTTGAGGTCCTAAAGAAATTGGTGATCTTCACTAAATTCATAGTAATCTAGCCATTGATGGATAAGATTAGGGAATGGATGGAGAAATTATGGTCAGATTGCACTAAACCCAACATTAGCTTCCTTGCATTGAGTTTTTTAAAAATCATCTTCTAGTCAAAAGAGGATAGGGATAAAATTTTAAAAGGTGGTCCCTGGTTTATGGGAAACTTTGGCTTGTATCTTAGAGATTGGTCTTTAGGTTTCAACCCAAGGAAGGAATTCATAAAAGAAGCACCATTATAGATCCACATGTACAAGTTGCAACCAAAACTCCGGTCAGAAGATGTATTCAAAGAGATTAGTAATTCCCCTGGGGAATATGTTTCCAACTCCAATGCAATGAAAAAAGGAGAACTAGCCACTTACAAAAGAATTTATGTTAATTTGGAATTGACTAGACCTATACGACATGCGATCAAAATTAATTCATCGATAGACATTTGGACCCAAGAAATGGACTACGAGTTTCTCCCTATATGCTACTTCTCTTTCTAGTGAATTGAACACATAGCTAAGAAATGCAACAAAACAAAAATCTCCTCTAGAATTTCAAATGGTCAAAGAAGACAAGTTTGGTAGGAAACCCCCTCAAGTAGCTTTTCAAATTCTTCCCATAGTAGAAAAAAATACATAACTTTGAGTAAAGGGGAGAGCTAATCTTGACACATTAATCCCTTAGTAAATTGAGAAAATTGTATATAATTATCTGGAATAGGGAGATATTGAGAAAGAAAATTTAGAAGAAGATTTTGTACAAGACATGAGGAAGAAAGTAAATAGCATGAAGATAGGATAAATGGGAAAGAAACGGTGAGGGATAATTATGAGGAGATGGTTGCAATCAAGGATTGGAGTGCAAGACTACTAGGAAAGGCAAAAGAAACCATGTCAAATCTTCTTAACCTCATTCAACTTTAATTGATATGGGCATTAGGCAAATGACAAGAAGGACAAATGCAAGTAAGGCAAAGTAAGCAACAATGGAAGAATTGGAAAAAGGGACTCAAGATCCAATAACCAAATTCTATCTGAATAGAGGTGAGCACCTCTCACATAACTAGTTATGAAGATTCTAAGCTAGAGTATCAAGGGATTAAACTCCCTTGACAAACATCATTTTCTTAAATGGCTAGTGGAAGAAGGTTGCATAGATGTGATTATATCCAAGAACCTAAGGTCGACAAAGAGTTACTTAGGGGTTGGATGAAAAATATGGTAAAAAAGTGAAAGGTTAGTGGTAGATTCCATGGGACTACAAGTGATTTGAAAGTTCTTTGGAATAACTATAGATTCCCTAGAAGTCTAGTGAGTTCTAATAAAAATTCCCTACATGTCAAGATTTCAAATACCTAGGTAGCCTTTCAATCCATTATTTCTCATATATATGGCTTGAATTTACAAAGTGAGTGGCTTGAACTATGGTAAGAGCTAAAAGATTTTAGAGAGAAACACTTGGAGTATAAGTGGATTTTAGGGAGGGATTTCAATTCCATTTTGAGTCTAGAGGATAAGGAAGGCGAAAGTACACTCTCATCTACTAGTTCAAGCTCATTGAGAAAATTTTGCTCCTAGCTTTTGTTGGAATAGGTGTGTTGTACACCTTGCATAACATTGATTATTTTATTTGTGTAAAATAAATATTTATTTGTGGTGCATCTTAATTGATGTGTTTAGCCACATTAGATATTTATTTGGGTGCCACTTGTAAACATTGTATGTAACATTGGATTAATTATTTTATGTGTGTGGGACACATGGAATAATTATTTATTTATTTGGGAAATTATTTAATATTGGGCATCAAGTGAAAACTTAGTTGTAAATATTAAATGAGGGGTCAATGGTTTTGTGTATCCATGATTTTGGAACACATGGTTTTCTCCATACTACATCTTGTATTTGTGTGAGCTTGATTCTATAAAAGCAAGCACATGGTTAATAGTTGGGGTTGGCTAGTTGGTTATTGGTTGTCTTGGTTGTAGGTTGTGTGAGAGGCTGTCATTGTATTGAGTTTCTCTTGTAAGTGCATTTTGTGAAGAATGGCATGGGATGTGTGGTTACATGCTTGGGCACATTGAGGATGCATTGGAGGAGCTTGATGTTTCAAGGGTATCCATAAGACTCTGAGAATGTATTGTAATGTTTCATTGTTGATTAATACATTGAGTATGGATGCTTTTGGAGGCTGGGTTTTTCCCACATGGAGGGTTTTCCTAGGGTATATATTGTGTCACCTTGATGGTATGTTTGCTTATTCTTTTGCATGTGGATTTCTGAATACTACGTTTGCATATTAATCTCTCATATGGTCATGAGGAAATTGTCTTTATGGCTATATATTCCCATCATCTTTCTTTGTTAGATGTAAAGCCAAAGGAAGGGTGGTTCACATGAAATAACAAAAGAGTGGGTGAATCCTATATCAAAATCCATTTAGGTCATTTCCTAATTAATTCAAATTAGGCAACAAATCATTGCTTATTTCAACTCAAAAGTGTACCATTTTGCAGGATCTCATCATTGGTCCATTTGGCTAGAATAAGGTAGGGAGGTTTGACCAAAGGGTCGCCCCTTCAAATTAGAGATTATTTGGTTTGAGCACCAAGATTTTGAAGAAAATCTAAATTGGTGGTAGACTGAGATCAAAGGATGTAAAAGATTTATCTTACAATAAAAATTAAAAGTGGTAAAGTCTAAGGTGAGGATGTGGAACAAGTCTAAAAGAGGAGATATATTTGCTAAAAAAGAAGAGGTTGGTAAAAAATTATAGCATCTAGAGAAGGAGATTGATGTAGATGGTCACTCTATAGAATGCAAGGACAAAGATCTCATGTTGATGGAAGAGCTAAACACTATCCTAAGAGTGAAAGAAATTTTTTAGATGCCAAAATCTCAAGTGAAATCCAACTTAAGGAAGGCGACAAAAACACCAAATAATTCCACCTCTCTATAAGCACAAGAAGGAAAATTAATAAGATAGAGAAGATAAGTAATTCCTCCAACATTGAGATCATAGATGTTGAGGCTATCTAAGTGAAGGGCATTAAATATTTCTTAAGTTTGCTTTGGGAGGCCCCAATTTTGGATAAAAATTCTCAACTCTCTATGCTACATAATATTCCTTCAACCATTACATTGTATCAAAAGAATGAGCTACTAAGACCTTTCATGCTGAAGGAAATCAAAGAGGCGATAAGCTAGGTTTTTTCAAAGGTTCTAAGATATTGTAGGTAATGATGTGTCCAAATCTGCAAAGAAGAGTCACTCTAAGAAAGCTATCCTTAAAGGATGGAATGAAACTTTCCTAGCACTCATCGCAAAAGGTGAGAACTCCTCCTTTGATCAGTTTAGACTAATAGCTCTCTGTGATGTTATATACAAGATCATAACGAAGGCTATGGTAGTTAGATTTTAAAAATGTCTAGTTGGAATTATTTCAGAGGAATAGAGTGGATTTCTGGAAGAAAGACAAATAATATATGGGGTTATAATTACCCATGAAGTAGTCAACTCCATTAAACATAAGAAGGAAGGAATGCTCCTTAAGTTAGATACAAACAAGGCTTAGGATAGGGTTTATTAGGACTTTCTTATTATGGTGCTCAAGAAATTTGGTTTCAATGAGGAATGGTGTAAATGGATACATAGTTGTGTATCTTCTATTTCATACTTAGTCCTCATCAATGAGATTTTAACAAAGAATTTCAAAGAAAAGAGGGGCTTAAGATATGGAGACTCGCTTTCCCATTTTTATTTCTTAGTATGGCTGAAGTGCTAGGAAGGGCCATCAAGAAGGAAGTTGCAATAAGGAACTTGAAATACCTACAAGTATCTTCAAGGATTCCTAATGTCACACATTTATAGTTCATTGATGATAACCTCCTTTTCAATGAGGCTTTAACTAGAGAGGCCCTGGTATTTAGGAGGATTCTTGATTGTTATGAAAAAGAAGTAAGGCAAAGACTTAATCCTCTAAAATCTAGAATCTACTTTCTAAAGAAGCACTTTGTAGAATCTCCAAGCATTCAATGAATCTTAGGTTTTGAGGTTGCAAACCTACCAAGTGCATACCTTGGTATGCCCCTACTAGATAAAAAATATTCTAATGGAGATTAGATATCGATGATTGACAAAATTTAGAATAAATTATCCTCTTGGAAAGGAAAATGGATATCCCTAGTAGGTATGGCTTTACTCATCAAGTTAACCCTCTCTATGATCCTGATATATGTCTTTTTAGTGTTCCAAATACTCAGGAAAGTTTCCAAATAAATAATGGACATTTATAGGAACTTCCTATGGAGTAGGATAGGAGAACAAACAAAATATAACCTTATTACTCGAGGGAGAGGGTGTGTAAGGAGAAGCAAGAAGGATTAATGGGCTTTATAGAAAGAAAAAAACATGAATAGGGCCTTAGGAACAAAGCTAGTGTGGAGAATGTACAAGGAAAATAATTGCTTATGGAACAAGATACTCCAAGTGAAATATATTGATGGTGAGCTAAAGAAAAACATACTCCTCGTCGCTCCAAAATTTGGAACTTCCTTAGATCATGCAAAACTTTGTTGATTAAAGACGGGATGGAAAATTGAGAATAGAGTCAAAGACAATTTTTGGAAGGATTCATGGTTTTGTAGTCAAGTCTTTAGTAAGATGGAAGAGTACAAGCCATTGGCTCATTGCACAAATGAATTTGGGTGTTATATCCATGATTACTTTAGAACAAGGGAAGGGAAAAAGACTAGGTGGAACTTATCTCGCCAACTCCTGAGTTGGAAGAGAATTGCAAATCATTGATAAAACCTTAGATAATTGGCCTATCTCGAATAAACACATAAAAGATAGGATTATATGGAATTGGAACCAAGATGGAGAGGTTAATGTACAAGATACCTATTAGTAATTATATAGGCCCAGCAAGGAGGATCCTCCCTTTTTAGAGAGTAAAATTTGGATCAAACATGACCTACCAAAAGCTAATGTTTTCCTATGGATAGTAGTGAATGGAAGAGAACTAACATGGGATCGCCTCACAAAATTGGGAAGATTAGGGTTGTATTGGTGCATCTTATGTAAACTAGAGGAATAAACTAATGAACACTTGTTTTTACATTGTGCCTTTGAGAAATAGCTATGGAATTTGTTCTAGGACAAATGAGAGTTAAATTGACCACTTTTGTGAAAGGTGTTTGATCTAGTCAATAGTTGGTCATTAAAAATCAAAAGTCTCAACCTTATATGTGTTTGGGAAGAAGTACCCTCATTGATTATCTAGAACTTGTGGTTGGAGAGAAATAAAAGACTATTTGAGGAAAATGAGTCATCTATCTATATGTTATGGGATATAATTGATTCCACCATCTTAGAACTAAGAGATTTTTGGAGAAAGGGGGATTAGTATGCAACAAAAGAGGAGATAAAATGGCTTGAATCTTGGCCTCAGCTAAGATGGTTACATATACCTATGGGCCTTCAAAAAATAAAAAGGTTAAAGATGTCAAATGTATTTCTCCTAACCCAAGTTGGATCAAATTAAACTTTAATGGGGTGGCCAAAGGGAATCCTAGGTTGGTTGGTGGTGGGTGGGTGTTCAAAGATGAAAAGGGATAACCACTTTTAATCTCATCTTGGGATTTCAAGATTGACACTAACAATATGGAAGAAGCAAGAGCTTTAGCTTGGGGTCTAAGAATAGTAGTTAAACGAGAGGGCTCAAACTAAAATTAGAAGGGGATTTGAGAATTATCATTGAGTTCATGAAATCAAGTAAAAGCAAGGCCTAGTTACTTTTCTTACAAAAGCTAGGAATTGGGTGGAGAAATTGAAGGAGGTTTCTTTTCATCATATCAAAAGGTAGGAAATTCAATAGTAGATTAGGAAATCAAATAAGGTGTGAATCATCAAGAGTCTAATGGTGTTACTTTTTTGGAGTGGAAGGAGATATTTCCTAGCAAAGTCTAGGATTTATTGGTGAAGGACCTCCAAAGCTAAGGAAACTAGCCTAATAAGGGGTAGGTTGAGGAGCATGGCAAAGTAATCATTATTTGGCAATCCTTGTAACCTTGGAGTGTGTGCAGGCAATATAACTAGAAATTAGTATGTGGTAGATAGGGCAAGTGTTATGGGAGGTTTACGAGTGATTAGTGTGGTGATGATAGACATTCAAGGGTTAATTATTCTCAATGCTTCTCCTATTGAGCTCTCAAATGGTTCAATGTGATAGCTCCATACGCTGAAACCATGTCAAAAAAGAAGTGTAAAGGGAAGAGGGAGTCTGAGGAGTCAATAAAAGATGTAGGAAGGGAATTTAATGCAAGGCCCATGTCCATGATAGCCAAATTTATTAATTATTTTAAATAATAAATCATAAATCCTAACCTATTACTATGGGTTCAAAGAATTTTGGAATTAGCCAAGAAAATGGATGGGGCATCCTATGTTGGTGTCTAGAATGTAATAATGAATCTTTTGCTAGACATGGGTCAGTCTTAGGGGTGCAAAAACCAGTTTGATGCTACACGATCTATTGGCTATGCTACTATGCTCTTACTTGCTACAAGTACTTTTCTTTTGCATGATAACATTGAAGATGTTGTAAATTAAGTGGAAATTTTTATAATTGCTATCTAGAACATTTTCATGGACTGACAAAAAAAATTGATCCCTAAAACATGCTAAGGGAACATACACTAAAGCAAGCCCAAAATACAACGTGAAATTGCAAGGGTATGCAATTTTCTATGTTACAATAGAAGATGTAATTAGATAGATTACCAAAGAGCTATTGGATTATCAACTTGGAATCCCCATAAATTTTAAGGATTTTAATATTTTCCTTGATTGCAAGAATAAGACCAAACTTGGTGCCCATAAGTTTAGCAACATTGTTGGAGGCCTATCTAAGGTTTATGCAAAATTCTAATTTTTTCTTGAGCATTTAGCCACAACACTCCACTAATAGCCACAGTGCTATAATTTGCCTTTGAGGTGCCACAAAAAGAGTTGGATAGTTGAAGTGGATATCTAATGAAGGGTAGGCAATTTAAGCATTGCTAATTGTAAGGAAGCAAAGGTGTGTGGAAATGCTTCCTACACGAAGCTTGAGAGGATGATTAAGCAAATTTCATTTCAACTATTACAGAGATTTTAAGAAACACATGAACTAACATAAAATAGAATAACAATAAAACCATAACACATTGATATATGTGGGGAAAACCCTTTCGGGAGAAAAATCCTACACTCCAAAACCTGCACAATGTATTATCAAATCTAGAAACATATTACAACACACTTGCAATGCAAGTTATTACAAGAGTTTCCACCTCAACTCAATCCTGTAGAAATTCTAGCAGCATTCCGGCAGCATACAAACTTGCAAACAAAACTCATTCCCAAACTCCTCCTCAAGCCTTAAATTTATAGACTTTTTCCAACCTAGAAAACCATTTGATAAAACTCTCATGAGGTGTGGTGCCCAAGATAGGCAAGATGCTAAGCTAAAATTAGGCTCTCATGTCCAAAATATTCTCCCCTATTTTTGACCCTTACAGTTGTCATATAATCTGTCATAATATCGCTAAAAATGACCCTTCCATAATATACTACTAAGTGGACATCTTTTGACAACTAATAAATCATTTTCAAGGCACCGACATGTGACACAAGTGCCAATTAAAAATTCAAACGCCCCTCTTTTATGCTGGAACTAAATAAAATAATAACCAACTATGGGAAAATATTAAATGACAAATAAAAGTTAATAATGAAATTTTTTGCAAGGTTGAGACCTAATTTTCCAACACTAATGAAGTCCCATAAATTCCATTTTTTAATAGCATATCTCGGTACTGGATAGAACATTTAGAGTTTGCTTTCCTTTGAAGAGAGCCTTATCATTTTCCACCATAGCCAACTAAAATTTGTGAATCAAGGCATGCCTAGGCATAACAATATCTTCAAAGATTCTTTTATTCCTATCCAGCTAAATAAACCACATGTAAAGGAAAGGAAGAAAAGACCATAATTTTTTTATAAGTAACTTACCTAAGAGCAAGCTAGAGTAGTAGGAGTTCCATTGTTGGGTGCAAACTATAAGACTCAAATGGTTTTAGAAGTAAACCCTAAGAGGTGTAATTAGCATCAAATAGAGGCTAGTTTCATAACCTATAATGATTCATGTGTAAATGTTTAAATTGTATAGTTCCACTTTTACCATTTAAACTATATATTTGATCATGCTTTATTTTATCCATTATTTCTATTGAAAGACAAGTTTTTTGTTCATAGTCATTGCTCCCTGAGATAAGAATAATAGAGATTTTAATTATTTTCCAATAGAGTCAATATTCCTTTGATTTGCTTGGATGCCTCCCTTGGCCAAGAAAGTTTCCAATTTTGATAGTTGAGCTATCTTGTTACCTGTAGTTGCCTCTTAAAAGACTCAACCACTTTAAGTTTTATGTTTTTTGTTCTATGCCACTTCTTGCTTTATTTGCAAAATAGATAAAATATAAGTGACTACTATTATCACTTTATCTCTATACATTTTATATTACAAGAGCTTGTTGTTCCTTATGCCGGTCATGGAAATTCTTGCCTCAATCATTTTAATTTGGATATATTTGATATATGTGTAATTTTACACAATCTAGTGCTCTTGCGCATTGAATCAACATAAGCACTTCCCATGCCATGATATTCCCTTGTGCATGTTTTGAGCACCAAGATGCATTGTGTATGGATGAACTCTGGCATAATGGCTTCATGCACATTTGTGCAAGCATTATTCAATTAGTTTTGTGCAACTTAATGCAAGACAATAACATGCGCACTCTTCAGTCATGCCACCCAACTTTAGGAGTTTGCATTTTAGCTTCATCAAACTTTTGCTTTACCTCTCCAGATTATGTGTGATCTGCACATGAGTGCACATGCATATACATAAATTATAGGATTAGTCCATCTTTATACATGTTCAACACCTCATCGTGCTTGCCCCACATGATCATACTAGCCAACTAACACCACACAAATACAAGATTTAGCACAACCCTGGCCACATGGGAAGCACACCATACACACACAACACATGCCAACATATTATGGAGGGCTTAGTTGACAATCCATTGTATAAATACAACTCATGTACATTTTGTAAACTAGTCTCCCTACTAGTCAACCCAGTCGGGATAACTAACTTGATATGGTTGTACTCTAAGGTTTCTTTGGTGAATTTGATGAATGCATCTCCTTATCTAATTACAAGAGCTTTCTCTCCTACTAGATTCTCTGTAATTGTAATGTGCACCTTTGACGAATACAGGACAATATTCTTTATGCCTTTGTCATGTCTTTGCTTCACCTTAACAATGGCATTATAAGAATGCTTTTGCATCTCAAGCTTTCCACTAGAAGTATATCTATATCCATTGGCTTAGCTCCATAACTTTGTCTATAGACAAAGTTGTCCTTTGATTCTTACACTAAAATCAGATTGAAATTGCTAATAGGAATGCATGTGTTGGCATGGAGATCAAAAATGTCTTATGCTTGTAAATAATGATTAAACATAAGAAATTTAAGTAGGTTTATTTAAATTTCCTTCAATACACTATAATTTATAACAATGCATTCATAGAAAAAACTTTTGCATCTATGAGTTTCAAATAGGAAAAGAATTAAACTTTTTATGGTATTCTTCTTAAATTTATTTTAATAAGTTTGGATGTGTTTCATGTAGAGTACAATTACATGCATGAATATTTATCCTTTCATACCATTGTACTAAATCTATTAAGCATGCATATTTATTGAATAATAACCCTTAAGCTACCATCCCTACATAAGAGTCAAACTAGCTCTAGCAAGTAACTCTTTTAACACACATCATTCACTAAACAAACATTTCTTTGATGTAAATCAAGATTCTTTTAGTTCATTGTTGATTTATTTGGTTGGGTTAAATACACTACCTTTAACCACATTTGTTTGATATACATGACAATCCCTTTGTAGATGTTCCTACACAAGACATAAATAAATCAAACACGTCCTAAAGGATATTTGTCTCTTAGAAATTAGTTTGCCTATTTATACACGGTTTAGAACCATTTTTCAATATTAGCACGACAAAGTTTTTGGCATATTCCCTTTTCAGGTGGAAAGTGAATTTCAAATATTTTAGATAAAAATAAGCTTGAACATCATATGTAATTTTATATTGATTATGAAATAAGTGCGTGCCC
>BSBN01001316.1:767500-1130758 GCA_027924645.1 Cunninghamia lanceolata | reverse complement strand
ATCTCTAGAGTGGTGAATAGTCCACAAGATCAATTCTAAGAGGTGTAGTCATTTGCCCAACAACCCCCAATGTAATTTAAAGGAATCAAACCTAGGTTGTGGTTCTGATACCATGTGTATATTTTCCATTACACCAAAATACTAAGAATTATTAAACTTCCAAATCTATTTTCACATCTCAAGGGTGGTGGTTAGTCCATGAGATCAATTCCTAGAGGTGCAATGATTTTTGCAACAACATAGGGATTTCGTCCTATCACCACATAATTTATTAGATGAATGAAACTTAGACTTCACTGGATATATATTTGTGAAGGTCTTATTTGGAGTAGAATCCTTTTGATCCATAATAATTCCCTAATTGCCTTGAAAGTTTCCATATATTCTACTTATATAGAGGATAGAATTGGTAATGATTATGTCTTAGATTTCCAAGAAATGACAACCTTCGCTTGATCCATTAGGAAACCTAAAGTAGACTTTCCATCTTTTGAGGCATTTGCATAATCAAAATTTGAATATGAAATTAATGTGAAAATTTCTACCTTGGAGTACATGTTTCCTTATTTTTAAGCTTCCTTTAGATACCAAAGAGCCCATTTTGTTGCTACCTAATAGTTTTCTTTAGTTTGTTGCATGAATCTAAAGATGACTCCAACAACAAAATAAATGTTTGGTCATGTTGTTATTGCATAAATCAAACTCCCCAGAAATTGCTAGTATTTAGTTGCATCAACAAATGTTACAAAATAATCTGATGTTAGTTTTAAACTTTTCTCCATAGGGATACTAAGTGGTTTGAAATAAAAAATTCCAAATTTTCTTAGAAGTTCACTAATTTTTTTTGGGTAAAAATATATATGATATACAAATTACCTCAATACTCAAATGGTAATGAAGGTATCCCAAATTAGTCATTTCAAACCCTTTCTTTAATTCTACTTTCATGGAACCTTGTAATATATTTTCATTTTTATTAGTTATAAACAAATCATCCACATAAGCAATTAAATATAAAACTATTATATCAACCTTTTTGATAAAAAGAGTTGCAACATCAAATTATTGAAGTGCTTTAAATTCAACTTCAAGAGGTTCTCAGTCAATTTTTCATACTAAGATTATTTGGATTGCTTAAACTATACAATAATTTTATAAAATTCCATACTTGGTGTTCTAAACTGATCACTGCATATCCTTTTGGTTGAGTCATATACCCTATTTCCTTTAGATCACCATTCAATAATGTAGTTTTCATATCTATTTGATGGATTTTATATCCATTTTGTGCTAAGAGAACCAATTTAAAGCATGAATGATGGTCCACTTAGCTATTGGTGCAAAAATTTCTTCATAATTTATGCCCTATTTTTTAGCATGTCCCTTTTGGAAAAACTTATTTTATTTTTTTCAAGAAAACTATGTACTTTATACTTATTTCAAAAGACCCACTTACAACCAATAGGTCTACAACCTAGTGGAGGATTAACCAACTCCTAAGTCTTATTTTAAAAATGAGCATCATACTCAATTTATATAGCCTTCTTCCACACTTCAATACTTCTAAATTCTTTAAAGGAAGTTAGTTTTGAGTGTATTATTATGTTGATTTCATCAATAGACTCTAAGTTAACATCTTCATTAGATTGTTCTTGTTGCCTTCTTGTTCCTGTCTCATCAATTTCATTAGGTCTCAAATCTTTAAGAGTTTGTTGGAATTGTTTTTCCCATCTTTATGAAGGTCTAAGTTGAGGTATTGGTGTTTCCATTTCCTAATCAAAATATCCATTATGTTCTAACAATTTCTATGTAGCTTCCTAAATCCCATGTTCATCTACTGAAGTTTGAACTTCTTCATGAGAGGGATGAAATTTTTCATGATAATTTTAAAATTATTCATTAAAGGGGATTTATTCTTGGACACCTTGAGATAGAGATTCAAAATGTGGTTCCAAGTTACTTATTCCCTATTAAAGTGAGGAAACTCATAAGAACCTTTCTAAAGGATAAACTTGGCAAAATTTTCAAGGTGTTGTAATTGGCATTTAACACTCACAATATTTTGGAGGTTACAAAAAATATAAAATCATAAGAAATAATAAATTTCCTATTTACCTCATCATAAAGCCTATATTATTTTTAAGATTTAGAATAGCTTAAAAAGATACATTTATGACTGGTAATCCAACTTATTTCTTTTCTCCTTGGGAATCAAAGAATAACAGGTGGAGCCAAAATTCCTAACATTTCAAACAAATAAAATATGACCAAACCAAATCAAATATGTAGTTGCTTGGTGAAGAGAAAATGAAGGATATCTATTGCATAGATAAATTACTATTTTTGCTTCTTTTACCTAGAAATCCAACTATGTTTATTTGAAAGATAACATTTCCCTAACCATTTACATGATAGTTCTATTCATTGTAGAGTACATAGAATAGTGAGATGATGAGTAATCCCATAATGATGAAGGTAATCCTCAAAAAAATTTAATGTAGACTATCCACCATTGTTTGTTTAAAGAATATTAATTCAAGATTAAACTTTATTTTCAATCATAACATGAGAGTCTTAAAATTTGCAAAAGCTTCAATTCTTTTATACAAGAAATAAGTCCGTGTCATTTGACTATGATAATCAATGAATAATATAAAATAATAGAATCCTCTAGAAAAAATTACTAGTAAGGTCCCACACAAATAAAAGTGAGTGAGCTTCTTTGCCCTCACCATGTTCAACTAAGGAAAGGATCTCTATGTTGCTTTGTGAGAGTGTAAGCTTCACATTTGTCAATTCTCTTGGCCAAAGTGGAAAAACCTACAACACTATTATTTTTCATAATTTAAGTGTTTTTATAATAACATGCCCAAATATTAAGTGTCATAAAAGACTAGCAGAAAGATTACCTTCTTCAATATGGTAAGAAAAACTCCTAGAAATGGTTTAAGCTTGTTTGATTTTCAAATACTTTCTGTGTTCTTTATTATCTAGTTTTTTTATTACCACTTATCCATCATCCCATAAAATGGAGTTTCCTTGTCCCAAATCAAACAAAGTGACAAGTTACATCACAATTGAAGAAGATACAATACATTAATATGAAGTATAAAATCTAGATTGGGTAATATGAGACAAGGGGTTCCTTTTCCAATAAACTTGATAGTTGTTTTATCTACTAAATAGACAAGACCACAAAAATCTTCATGAAACTCTTCAAAAATATCATGCCAAAATATCATATGTCATATGGCTTTGGTATCCAATAATCAAGCATTATACCATGATTCATTAGTTGAATTATAGTAGGCAAACTTTAATATAGAAAACAAAAATTCATCATGATCACTACATTACACAAACTAGGTTGCTCTTGATGTTTTATCATCATAGTGGCTTGTTGTTAGAATCTAAAAAGATTATTACCCTAGAAAACTAGTGCAAAAGATACAAAATACAAGCCAGGTAGCATGCGTATATAGACCAGGAAGAGGGAGGAGGTGGCAACATCGACCAATGAGGAGCAACCATCTATTAGACTAAAGATAGCAAAGTATCTTTCCAAGATAGCTAATGGATGCTCACATGTAGGAAGGTGACACCTCGCAACCACTCACCTAATAAGACATGCTTTATTAACCTATGTGAGATTAATAGAAGTGTAGGAAAAACCTAGGAATATAGGGAAAAATAAATAACCCACTAGGAAATAAAAACCTACACTAACACCCCCCCATAAATGAAGCTTAGGTGGATGTAGAAATGGGTCTCGACAAATCAAGCCTGATGAGGTACCCATGTACATAAAATTCCCCCCCCAAAGAGAGAGAAAAAACCCCTATAAAATAGAGAGAGAAGAGACCTCCCCAAAAGTAGAGAGAGTCAGGACTCCGAGTGAGAGGAAGAAGCCCCCTAGAAGATGAAGCATCTTGTACCCCCAACAAAGCTCACAAATGAAGGAATTTGCTCTCAGTGAAGGGTTTGGTGAAGATATCAGCAACCTACTCAGAAGTTGGACAGTAGCGAAGGTCGATGACATGGCCATGGATGAGCTCCCGAACATAGTGCATGTGGACCTTTATGTGTTTGGTCTGCTGATGATGGACCAGATTTTGTGAGATCTGAATGGCACTCTAGTTGTCACAAAATATGACTGATGGCCATATGATCTAGATACCAAACTCAGTGAGAAGATTTTGAAGCCAAATGGCTTCAGTGGTGGCATTCATAGCCCCCGATACTCGGCCTCAGTAGAAGATAGAGCAATAGCAGACTACTTCTTGCTTGACCAACAAATAGGACTTAAACCAAGTGAGAAGCTGTAACCTAAAGTAGACTTGCAATCCTGAGAATCACCTACCCAATCTGAATCTATGTAGCCCATCAAGTCATGCTCAATACCCATTGCGTAGTGAATCCCAAAACTGTGAGAACCCTGAATGTAGTGAAGGATCCGCTTGGCTACTTTCTAGTGTAGCTCATGAGGCTCTTGTATGAATTGGGAGATCATGCCTATAGTATATGAAATATCAGGTCTTGTATGAGTCAAATAAATGATACTCCTAACAAGCTATCAGTACAAAGTGCCATCAACAAGTGGAGAAGAACATTAAGCCTCAAGTTTGACTCCAGAAAGGAAGGGAGTCAGAGCAAGCTTACAATCAGCCATATGAAACCTTGAGAGCAAATCTAGAGCATACTTGGACTGTGTGATGGTGATCCCAGAAGAAGACTAGAATATCTCAATCCTGAGAAAGTAATGCAACAAGCCCAAGTCAGTCATCAAAAACCTATCATGAAGGGTAGTTTTGATAGCCCCAATGGTGGATGAAGAACTCCCTATGATCAGTAAGTCATCAACATACAGAACTAGAAATATGAGTGAATCATCTTACTACAGAATATAGACATTGGGATCAGAATGGCACCGAGTAAACCTAACTGATGGAAGGAATGAGTCCATCTTGGCATACCAAGGCCGAGGAGCCTATTTGAGGCCATAGAGAGACTTCTAAAGATGGCACACAAGTGAAGAATCCTGAATGAATCCCTGTGGCTACTCCATGTAGATCTCCTCCTGAAGGTCACCATGAAGAAAAGAACTCTTCACATCCATCTGGTGTACTTCCCAATGATTAGCTGTAGCAATGGCAAGAACAAGTCAGATGGAATTCATTTAGGCAACTGGTGCAAAAGTCTCAGAGTAGTCAATCCCAGGAACCTGGTAGAATCCTTTGGTGACCAAGTGAGCTTTATGCTTCTCAACCAACCCTTCTACTACAAATTTTGTCTGATAGATCCACTTACATCAAACAAGTTTTCTTCCCATAGGAAGAGGGACAAGATCCCAAGTGTGGTTCCTCATCAAGGAACTATACTCCTCTTGTATAGCTGTATCCCACTCAAGAATACCAAAAGCCTCATGAAAAGACTGGATCTGAGGTAGTAGCAATGAAGACATGTGGAGCATCCTGGAACTATTAATGAGTTCACCTAGTGTCAAATGGATCCCCAACCCAATCACTTGCAGACTACAAGGTCTGTCTAGCCCAAAGTGGACCAGAAGATGGAGAATCTGGAGGAGAATCATCAACCTCTAAATGATGACTAGGGGAGGAAGGAGGTGAGTCCTCTGAATCACTCTCTGCATCAGAAGTGGAGGTAGAAGACTGCTTAGGTGAATCTGACTCATCAGAAGATCTGTCATGTATCCCAAGTGACTCCAATGTCAAAGTAGAAAGAGTTAGAGAAGTGATAGAAAGTGAGCTCGAAGAGCCCTCCTCAAACTGAACACTCCTCTCAATGAACAACTCATGTGTAGTAGGGTGGAGCAACCGATAACCCTTTACACCATCAGGATAACCTACAAATATGCAAGGTCTGCTCTGCGAATCCAACACCTTGCATTTCTTTGCAGGAATGTGGGCCCATGCAATAGAACCAAAAAATTAAAAGTTCTTAACTGATGGTTTCCAATCACTCCAAGCTTCAAAAGGAGTGACTCCCTTCAAGACTCAGTGAGGAACACGGTTCTAGATATAACAAGCACAGTTAATGGCCTCTTCCCAATACTGTGGTGCAAGAGATCTGGAGTGAATCATGCAATTCACCATTTCCTTCAAGGACTGATTCTTCCATTCTGCAACACTTTTCTGTTGAGGATTGTATGGAACTGAATGCTGCAAATCAATCCCCTCTGAAGTGCAAAACCTCTCAAACCAATGGTTGACATACTCACCACCATTGTCAGTGCACAAAACTTTGATGGCTTTCCTGGATTGCTTCTCTACAAAAGTTTTGAAGTCCTGAAAATGATCAAATACCTTTGATTTTTTTTGAGAAAGTACACCCAAGTATATCAAGAAAAATCATCAATGAATGTGAGGACATATCAGGCCCTGTTGAAAGAAGGATGCTGAAATGGACCAGCCAAATTACGATGAACTAACTCCAATATATGTGAAGCTTTCCATGCCTTACCTTTGTCAAACTTTTCCTTAGGATGCTTACCAAGAATGCAACCTTGGCAAACACCACTTGAAAACTGAATTGAAGGCAACCCTGTGACCATGCTCTGCTGGTTGAGCTCCTACAAGTAGCAGAAGTTAAGATGGCCAAACTGCTCATGCCATAATCTACTCACATCATCAGAATGAGTGAGCAAAACAGTCGAAGGAGGATCAGGAACAAAGTGAGAAAATAGATAGAGCTGTGATTGATGATCTACTCTCCCAACTACAACTGTAGGACCACTGTGTAACTCATGAATCTCCACTGAATCAAGAGTGAACTCAACTTGCTTGCCTGAACTTGTGTGAGTGATCTAGTATACTGATAGGAGATTGGTTGATAATGAAGGCACACAAAGAACATCATAGAATGTGCCATCCCTCACATCAATAGACCCTCTCCCACACACCTCAATAGGAGTGTCATCACCCATCAAAATAGAACTCATAGTACATGGCTCCAAAGATGCAAGTTCTTCCATAGATGAAGCCATGTGGTGTAAAGCACCCGAATCAAGAACCCAAGTGGATGGTGAAGAAGCAACTGAAACAAGGGCCTTGCCCTTTCCTTTCCCCTTATTTTCTTTTGCCTTATTAGACCCCTCATTAGAACTCTGTTTGATAGACTTAGGAACATTGATATTATTCTTCTCAAGAATGTGTGTCAAGTGATCAATTTGTTTCTTTAGACATTTATGTTCATCATGACTGGGTCTTTTACAATAGGCACATTAGACCCTTTCTTTCTTAGGCTTGTCTCCCTTGGAATGTTGGGTCTCATTAGTTGCTTTTGAAGCAACTGATATTTGATCCTTCTTCTCCTTGCTATTCTTCTATTTCTTATCCTTACTATTGTTGTTACTAGTTTGTCCTTTTTGTTCTTTTGTACCTTGGTTGGCAGCCAAAGCATGTGACTTAGAGGACTTAAGAGTGCCCATCTGGATTAGCTTGTCTTGTTCCTGAGTGAGACTAATAGCAAAATCATCTAAAGATGGCATGGTGAATTGAATACCAAGTGCACCCTTAGTAGCATAGAAAGTAGAAACAAACACATAATTTTCTAAACTTAGCTTAGAGAGTATACTAAGAATTAGTTGTTCATCTTTCTTTTTAATTCCACATTATTTTAACTGCACCCTTAGTGATTTTAATTTAGTGAAGAAATCCTAGATTGTGTTGAAATTGCCTGGACTTAAACTAATTAGTTCATTTTCTAACATATGACCCCTCATTGAATCTTGTGTGCCAAATAGTTTTTCTAGCTTTGTCCAAATTTTATTTGGTGTATTCAAAGTCTCAATGTGAAAGAGCAAATTAGAAGAAACAGACAAACATAATGTTCCATATGTCTCATCACATTTGTTAAAGCACTTAGGCTTATCTTCATCTTTAGCAGGTTTAGTTTCAAGTCCCATAGTTATCCTATTTAATCCAGCTTTCCTTAAGTGAATTGTCATGCATGATTTCCACTCAAAGTAATTGTATGGAGTTAGGATGGGCAGATTTGTTTGATCCATGATGAAAAAATGTAGATCAAAAATGTCGAAAAGAAGAGAATCCAACCAAGACAACCCCCCTTTTTCACTCAATCAAAGAACCCCCCAAGAAAATATGATTTAGCACTTTATATTAGTGTATTTACAACTACCACTAGCAAGAAATACTAAGTGATCTTAATTTCAATGCATTTCAAAACCCTCACAAAGAGCATATGCTGAAAATACAACTTTGGCACAATCTCTAGAGAAATAAATAGTACCACTGTGATCTACTCAAAAAATCATGCACTTTTAAAAAAAGAATCACCTTGATACAAGGTCATATGTGAAAGTTATGATCCTTTGAAGTTTCCAAAACAAGAATTGTGCAGTGTCACGACTAAGAATCTATAATTTCTAAAAAATCTCTGCATCAAAATAAAAAAACAACTACACTAGTGCATAGAGAATGAAAAAATAGCCAAAATCAAAAAAACAATTCATGGGAAACGGAGTCCGTATGAGCAAGAATAGAGCATTTGAAAACTGCCTTCAAAACTGCAACTGCCAATGGAGAGGGGTCCTGCTGTAGCTTTCTGAGTGCATTTTTGCAAAACATATAGACTGCATGCAAAAACAAAAAGACACCCAGATGGTTTTTCTGTGCTGCGAACAAAACCTAGAAGGCATTTTTCTTGCTGATGTACAGAAGATGTTGATCCAGTGTAAACAAAATGCCTTTTAGCTACAAAAAATGACCCCAGCAACCAAAAATGACATGTAAAGGCTTCATCAGCTACCTAAGACAAGTAATGGCATGCTGGAACCTACAATATTGATTGAAAACACCAAATATGCAAGCTGGTTGTCAGATTTGAGCTTGAATCCCTGGTTCTGCAACTGTGTCTGACGATCTCTAATTTCGGTGAAGCGAAAGCCAAAACTGACTTTCTTAAGCCTCCTAGACACGTTGGAACAGCTAGAAATGCTACCAATATAACTAGAAATACTGCAATCACCCAGATTTCATAAAACTCATGTACAAACCTTAGAGATTAAAAATATTTCCATCAAACTCTTCTAATTCTCAAGATCATCTAAAGATGCAAGAGAAGAGCATACTTGGTTTTTTAAAAAACTGTAATAAGATTTATTAGCCGCCCCCCCCCCCCCCCCCCACCTGAATCTTTCAAATATGGAAACTAAAATGTACTCTTGCACATATAATAGCTCTAATACCATGCTAGATTCTAAAAAAATTATTAACCCAAAAAACTAGAACAAAAGATACAAAATACAAGCTAGGTAGCATGCTTATATAGACTAGGAAGAGGGAGGAGGTGGCAACACTGACCAATAAGGAGCAACCATCTATCGGACTAAAGATAGAAAAGTATCTTTCCAAGATAGCTAATGGATGCTCACATATAGGAAGGTGACACCTCGTAACCACTCACCTAATAAGACATGTTTTATTAACCTAAGAGAGATTAATAGAAGTGTAGGAAAAACCTAGGAATTTAGGAAAAAATAAATAACCCACTAGGAAATAAAAACCTACACTAATAGTTGTATCTTCTTGTTTGGAAGAATTTTCTATCTTTTTCCTTGATATTTGGAATCATTGGCTTCATGGATACCTTTTCAACCACACCATTTGCAATACAAGTGTTGTATATCATTCCCATTATCATGTTAAAACTATCCTTTACCATTTGTATCTCCTCTTCCTCAATTCTTCCATTATCCTCCATCATTTATATGATCACCACAACCACCTTTGGAATAAAATTTATTATTAGAAGGCTTGCTTTTTTTTTAGAAAGATAAATATTTTTACCAATGCTGTCAATTTTTTTCCCAAAAGTTTTTTTACATTTTACCAACCTTTCAATCAGTTGATTAAAAGTGATGTTCTTCAATTTATTTCTTTCATTTCAAGGATCTAAATAAGTTAAATGAGTTGAAAGGAGTACTTTCTTGAAACCTATGAGATAGATATCAACTTTTCCACAAGTAGCATCAACATATTATTTTATGGCTTAAATTTTAGAAGCCAAACTCATAGCATCACCATTCTTCAATTCAAGTTTGAATAACTTCAACTGGAGCTAAATGAACTCCAAATATATATAGAAATTATATAGATATTGTAATTTTTGAAGGGAATCATAAGACAATTTACAACCTTGTATGTGTTAAAACACATCTCAACTAATGGAAGCCCTTGTCAAAGTTGGGCCTTGAGATGTTTTATAATACAATATTTTTCTTTCTTTAATAGAATTTGGTATTGTAAGTTGGGTGTCTCTATGACAAATATTACACTAAAAACCATTTAAATTAAGTGTTCTCAATTTGTTTTACAATTCTATCCATGCATCTTTTCTAATTAGGGTTTCAACAAACATTGTCATAGTAAATTGGATTTTATTATTTTGATTTTTTACACAAAAAATTTATTTATTTGATTATTGTTTCTTTAATTTAAATTTTCGAAAGCATGTAGGATTAAAAACATTTTCCTTCCATTCTTTGTAGCATTATGAAATAAATAAAAAAGAAATTTCTACATGTCTCCAATGCTTGTTGGTTAGAAAAAATACTTCTTACTACATGTTCTTTATTGCAATAAAAAAATTAAAAAAATTCAAGTTTATCTTCAGTGCCAACTTTGAGTATGATATTGCCTTGAAGAATAATTTCTTGGATTTTATTTTCAAACCCTTTATTATTTGACAATTTGAAAAATACTAGCAATCTTTATGGAAGAATTTTCTACCATAACTTCTAAAAATTTTATTTATAATTTCCAAAATAAAATTTATCTTCTTATTCAGCTATAGCTTATAATTTCTATATTTTTTGGGCCAAATTTAAACCACTAATTTTTGCTGCATCTTTTGCAATAGATGGAACACTACTACAAATTTTAAATGGTTGATTTTTATATGCTACGATGCCACTATCAGAATAAGATTGAAAAAGTACAATAGAATGGTATTATTGTTGGAAATGAAGATTTTAAAAATTTATTTATTTTTAATAATGTAATAGGTTCTAAAGAAATTCTAGTAGGAGGCATAGTTAAGATCTTGTTCATAAGACATTATGTCATTTTTAAAGTAAAGTTACAAGGTGTATATAGGTTGTGCACCTCAAAGATACATTTCAAGATTACACCAAGATCTTGATTATTTCTTGATAGCCTTTTTGTCCTCTACTTATCAAACTACACACTGTTCATGAGACTCATTCTTTAACTAACTAAATCATCACAATAGGTTAATGAAAATTATCTATTCTAAGCATAGTATCAATATTCATATTAATACATCATCATAATCACAATCTCAAACATAACATGCAAATCTATCAATATCAATATCCAAAATAAGTCTACCAAGTGCAAATGAAAAAGAAAGGTTGGACCTCACACTATTAAAAATAGAAACCATGTTATTTTTTTATTCTTAGGTCAATCTTGAGTGCATTTAGTGTTTGGTAAATGTATTCATATTCCTATATCAACATTTCCTTCATGTTTCTCTACCACAATAATAGTATATTCCCAATGTGGTGTACTTTCCCTATATTTAAACATGAAACTTCTCAAGATGTTGGTAATATCTTTTTGTTTCTATTGTAACCAATTAAGATTTTGATGTAGTATAGGTATGTTATGTAATAGCTCATCATTGATATTAAAATTTGTGGACCCATTAGGCATGTGAAAATTGTTGATCTATTAAATTACTAGGACTTATAGTTTGATTAATAACAATGGAAAATCCCAAAAAGTTATTGAAATAGCTTCTATAGTAGCTTTAGTTTCCTTCTATTCTATCACAAACTACCACTTTTTTAGAAGAAAAGACTTACACAAATTATAAGATATAAAGTAAAAAAGAGAAATGCACCAAAATATATAGTTCATTTTTACCTTACTAGCATAGATATTTAAATACATTATCTAAAAGACACAAAGAAATATTAGTCTTGAGGTGCTTGGTGCAGGAGCACCTAGAAAATCATGTTTTCTTTTTGTAATAAGGTCTATTGACCAATGCATGTCATTTTAGTTTGTGTCTAGGTTCATTTTGTAAGTCCCAAGTGACTTAGGGCACACTTGTCAAATTGTAACCGCATAATGCCAAAATAGGGCAGTAGGGCAATTGGAGGCTATTTTAGACGATTGTCTCCTAGCCACTTGGATTGGTCTTCCAGCCACTTAGAGTCAGTTTGGTACTCCCCAGGGTGAGTTTATAAACCCAGAGGAATGAACCAAATGGATACTGGTAATCAGATCGAAGAGGAGAGGTTAAATGTAATCATGCATTGTGTTAAGGAGAAATCAAACTATTCTATGTCGTCAATTTGTTTTCTATTCTCTGTAATTACAAATTGCATAGTTGTAGATTTCTTTTCCTTTCTATACTTCTGTCGTTGCAAAATGTCGATGTGAAGCATTCCACTGGTGAGATTTCTATTGAAATCAGTGGAATGGCTTTGTTGTATGAATATTTGTTTTGCATTTTGTTTTGTTTTTCTTGTTTAATGGTGTAGAGGATCCAAACAAAGTGTTTCGTATAGTAGGATGACCTAGCATCTCCATGTGCTAGGGTTTGGGTGAAGGTAGACTATGCAACGACGTATCGGTGAAGTAAACCCTAGAGTGGCCGATAAGTAATTATCTCACCAATGAGAGAAGGTCAAAGGTGACATCGGGGACATTAGCGCATTGGCCAAAGGTTGCAAGTATTTACCAACAGAATGAGTCTCAATGAAGGCAAATGCCATCGGCGTATCGGGAGAACAAACTAGGAGTTCACCAACGAAGGCAGTCACATTGACGGTTGGAGCCTATCAGCACATTAGATGAAGGGTAAGAGATCTCGTTGATGTAGTAAGTCTCGCCGACGATGAAGAGTTGAGCTATCGGCATAAGGTAGATCCACGGTGAGACTTGAGAAAGTCATACCGATCGAGATGTATTGGTGGCTATTTTGTTGAGTCTTGCCGACTGTGAGGAATTAGGACCCGGTCTGTGGTATCTACTATGCGCTTCCCATCATATTGGTATCAGAGCTTGAAAAGATTTGGGTGGCAAGTTGAATTGAGGATTTGCAGGAGTGTTGGCTTTTGGGTGATGTCTATGAATAGTGTATGTTAGAAAGAAAGCAAAAGAGAGGTGGAGAGGATGCCTCCCAAAAGTATGTCATAGGACGCCATCATGGTGTTGATTGAGGAGATGCTTGAATCCAAATTGGGAGAGTTCAAGCAGTCTAAAAGCAAAGATAGGGAAGATGAAAGTGACAGTGATGAAGGTGATACAGAGATTGAGGAAACCAATAAAAAGACAGAAGAGATACCAGCAAACCAGAGGACATTTGTAAATGCATTGAAGTTAGTCAATAGGGACACCATAGATGGGTTACCTATGTATAGTGGAAGTATGGAAGTTGAAGAAGTGATTGACTGGATTGAAGCATTGAACAATCATTTTGAATACAAAGAAGTCCCTGATGATAAGAGGGTTAAGTTGGTAAAGGCAAGATTGAAGGGATCTGCTCTTGTATGGTAGAATTATGAGCAAGGAGAGAGAGTCAAGGAGAGGAAGAATATGATAACCTCCTGGGAGAGGATGAAGACCAAAATTAAGGCACAATTCTTACCCCTGGATAGAGAGACCTTGATGTGAATGCATACACACAAGAGTTTCATAAACTTAGTCTCAGGGCAAAGAGACAAGAAGAAGAGTCAGAGAAGGTGCCAAGGTATTTGAATGGCCTAAGGATGAACATCCAAGATGAGATCAGCAACTTAGCACCAGAAATAGTGAATAAGTGTTTCCAAATGGCCTTAAGGGATGAAGAGAAGATAAAAAGAAAGAGTGAGCAAAATAATAAATGTAGAGTTGGAAGAAATTTTAGAGGCAGAGGTAATTTTGGAAGAAGAAGTCCTAACCAGAGGCCTAGTGGTGAGTCTAGACAAGAAGAGCAAGTTGGAGACTCGAGTAGTAGAGGAGGCTACTAAGGAAAAAGGCCTAATGGAAGAGGTGGGACAAATGGACCAGGTAGAGGATCCAAGTTCTCCAATATGAGATGTTATAACTACAATCAGATAGGGCATCTGACATACAAGTGTCCAGAGAAGGCCTCAACTTCTCATGGTGGTGAGAAGAGAACCACTTTGATTCAAAAAGATGCAAGGAGCGTGACATCTCCTAAAGTGATTCTAGCATAAGAACTAGGAGAAAATCTGATGATCAAGAGGACGCTGCTCAAGGAACCAGTGCAGACTAAACCATCACAAAGAAGGGCTTTGTTTAGAATCAACTGCAAGATCTAAGGTAAGGTTTGTAAATTTATTGTTGACTCTGGTTCTACTGATAATATTATATCTTTGGAAGCAGTGAATAAGTTGAATTTAGTAAAGATACCCCATACCAGTCCATATAAAGTCAGTTGGTTAAATAAGGGACAACACATACTCATCAATGAACAAGCATGGGTAGAATTCAGTATTGGGGGATATAGAGATAAAATTTTGTGTGACATCCTTCCAATGGATGCTTTCCATTTTTTATTAGGCAGACCATGGCAGTTTGACAGAAAGGCTCATCATGATGGAGAAAAGAATACTTACTCATTCCAAAAGGATGGTGTGACTTATAGGATATAGTCATTGGTAGAAGAAGATCCACAACATGTAGGGTCTAGTGTAATGATGGTAGGAGAGAAAGAATTCATGGACACATTAAAGGAAGGTGATGGAGTAGGTTTTGCTTTGATTGTGAAGCCTAAAGGGGAAAAGAAGGAAAATGTGAGAGAAGTAGGGCCTAAGGAGGTCAGAGATTTGCTTGAAAGTTACAAAGGAGTGGTTGCAAAAGATATACCTGATTCCCTACCACCTGTCAAAGACATTAGCCATTAGATAGACCTCATACCAGGAGCAGTACTTCCTAATAAGGCAGCATATAAAATGACCCCTCAGCAGAATGAAGAGATAGCAAACTAGGTTCAAGAACTCCTAAACAAAGGGCTGATAAGGAAGAGCCTTAGCCCATGTGCAATACCTACTATTTTAGCCCCAAAGAAGGATGGGAAATGGAGACTGTGTAATGATTCTATGGAAATAAATAGGATAACCATTAGGTATAGGTTTCCTATTCCTAGATTAGAAGATCTAATGGATTGTTTAGGAGGGCCTACTTATTTCTCCAAAATAGACTTAAAGAGTGGGTATCACTAGATAAGGATAAGAGAGAGGGATGAGTGGAAGACAACATTAAAAACCAATGAAGGGTTGTATGAGTGGCTTGTGATGCCTTTTGGTCTTTCAAACACCCCTAGCACCTTTATGAGGCTGATGAATGAGGTGTTGCAGGAATTCATAGTGAAATTTGTGGTAGTCTACCTTGATGATATCTTGGTGTTCAGTAAGAGCAAGGAAGAACACTTGGAACATTTGGAGGTAGTCTTGAAGAGGATGCAAGATCAGAAGTTACTGATAAACTTCGAAAAGTGTGACTTCATGAAACAAGAATTAGTTTACCTAGGCTTTGTCATCTCTAAGGGTGATTTAAAAATGGATCCTTCCAAGGTAGATGCTATTTTGAATTGGCCTACACCTAGGACAACAGGAGAGGTTAGAAGTTTTCATGGCTTTGCCACATTTTACAGAAAATTTATTAAGAATTACAGTGATATTTGTGCACCGATGTTAGAGACCATCAAGGGTGGAGGAAAGATGAAGTTTGTGTGGACAAAAGAGGTAGATCAGAGTTTTGAAAGTCTGAAGCAGAAAGTTGCCAAGTTTCCTATTTTAGTACTTCCTGATTTCAATAAGGTTTTTACCATTGAATGTGATGCAAGTGGGTTGGCCATAGGAGCAGTGTTGAGTCAAGAAGGCAGACCAGTAGCATTTTTTAGTGAAAAATTGAATGAAGCTAAGAGGAAGTACTCCTCTTATGATTTAGAGTTGTATGCCATGGTACAAATTCTAAAAAAATGGAGGCACTACTTGCTTCCTAAAGAATTTATTGTATACATTGACAATCATGCTCTTAGTTTTTTGAATGGATAGGAAAAACTCAGCCATAGACACATGAAATGGGTGGAAAGTCTTCAAGCATACACCTTCATCATCAAGCATAAGAAAGGAATAACCAATAAGGTTGTCGATGCTTTAAGTAGAAGGGTGTTGACAGTCCAAGAAGTACAGCTACAAAGCATGGGTGTTGAGGCACTCAAAGGATTGTATGAAGAGGACCAAGATTTCAAGGAGATTTACAAGGTATGCAGTGAGTTTTCCAATGCTTTCCATAGTGAATTTTTAGATTATACATTGTAGGATGGACTTTTGTTTAAAGGAAGTCAACTATGTATCCCTAAGTGTTCAATGAGGGATAATATAGTAAAGGAGAAACATAGTGGTGGTTTAGGAGGACATTTTGGGCTCAATAAGACCTTAGATCTTGTCAGAAGGTTTTACTTTTGGCCAAGGATGCAATCTGATATCAGAAGATTTGTTGAGAGTTGTATGATTTGCCAAAGAGCAAAGGGGGTCTCAACCAATGTAGGACTGTACCAACCTTTGCCCATACCAAATAGACCTTGGGAAAGTTTGAGTATGGATTTTGTGATGGGATTGCCTAAGACAAGGATAGGTTATGATAGTATGTTTGTTGTGCTAGACAGGTTCAGCAAGATGGCTCACTTTATTCCTTGTAAGACCACCAATGATGCTAGTTACATTGCAGGTTTGTTCTTTAAAGAAATTGTCAGGATTCATGGGTTACCTTTGAGTATTGTATTTGACAAGGGCAACAAATTTGTGGGACATTTCTAGAGAACCTTGTGGAAAAGATTGGGTACAAATTTTTCTTTTAGTTCAGCATATCATCCTCAAACTGATGGCCAAACTGAGGTTGTGAATAGGTCATTAGGCAATCTACTGAGATGTTTGACAAGAGAACATGGCAGTAGTTGGGATGTGGTACTCCCACAAGTAGAGTGTGCCTATAATGATTCTACAAACAGAAGAACATGTTTAAGTCCTTTTGAAGTTGTCTATGGTAGTCATCCTAGAGGAATTTTTGAATTGAGAAATGTTCAAGAGTTGGACAAAAGGAGTGGACATCTTGATACATTTGCAGAGGCTATGAAAGAGATCCATCAACAAGTCAGAGATACTCTACACCAGAATAGTCAGAAGATCAAGGCTCGAGTGGATCAAAGGAGAAGGGATGTGTAGTACCAAATAGGAGATATGGTCATGGTTCATCTCAACAAGAACAGACTACCCATAGGAAAACATAACAAGTTGATGAGGAAAATTGGACCTTGTTAGATTCTGGAGAAATATGGTGCTAATGCTTAAAAAATTGAACTCCTTGATGCTATTGCTATTTCACCTATATTCAATGTTGTTGATCTAACATTATATAAGAGTCCTAATATAAGAGAAGGTGCAGACGATTTTGTCCATGACAATGCAGAGTGGGTGCAACATTTACCACCTAAGGAACCACCGGGACAGCCAAGAAGACCAAAAATCAGACCTATTTTGAGCACTTAGTCAAATGGCAAGGACTTCTAGACTCTGAAGCAACATGGATGCTAGAAGAAGACATAAAAAAGTAGGGTGGTGATTTACAATAGTTAGTCTCTAAGAGGACTTGAGACAACTTTCACCCAGGGAGTATGGTGTAGGAGCACCTAGAAAATCATGTTTTCTTTTTGTAATAAGGTCTATTGACCAATGCATGTCATTTTAGTTTGTGTCTAGTTTCATTTTGTAAGTCCCAAGTGACTTAGGGCACATTTGTCAAATTGTAACCGCATAATGCCAAAATAGGGTACTAGGGCAGTTGGAGGCTGTTTTAGATAGTTGTCTCCCAGCCGCTTGGAGTTAGTGTGGTACTCCTCAGGGCGAGTTTATAAACCTAAAGGAATGAACCAAATGGATATTGGTAATCAGATCGAAGAGGAGAGGTTGAATGCAATCATGCATTATGTTAAGGAGAAATTGAACTATTCTGTGTCGTCAATTTGTTTTCCATTCTCTATAATTAGAAATTACACAGCTATAGATTTCTTTTCCTTTCTATACTTCCATTGTTACAAAATGTCGATGTGAAGCATTCCATTGGTGAGATTTCTATCGAAATTAGTGGAATGGCTTCGTTGTATGAATATTTGTTTTGCGTTTTATTTTATTTTTCCTATTTGGCAGCGTAGAGGATCCAGACAGAGCGTTTCACACAGTAGGATGACCTAGCATCTCCATGTGCTAGGGTTCAGGTGAAGGTAGACTATGCAATAGTGTATCAGTGTATCGGTGAAGTAAACCTTAGAGTGGCAGATAAGTAATTGTCTCACCGATGAGAGAAGGTCAAAGGTGACATCGGGGACATTGGTGCATTGGCCAAAGGTTGCAAGTATTCATTGACAGAATGAGTCTCACTAAAGGTAAATGCCATTGGCATATCAGGAGAACAAACTACGAGTTCACCGATGAAGGCAGTCACACCGACGGTTGGAGCGTATCGGTGCATCGGAAGAAGGGTAAGAGATCCCACCGACATAGTAAGTCTCACTGACGATGAAGAGTTGAGCTATCAGTGTAAGGTAGATCCACGGTGAGACTTGAGAAAGTCATACCAATCATTGTTATCTGATCGATCGAGATGTATTGGTGGCTGTTTTGTTGAGTCTTGCCGATTGTGAGGAATTAGGACCCGGTCTGTGGTATCTGTTGTGCACTCCCCATCAGTGCCTATCTATCTTATAGATATGTACATCAAGATTGATATTTCTTGCCATCTTTTAGATAGATGTATTTAAGATATCGTTACTAGTTTACTTACTAAAGTAGATCCCTATTCCACTAAAATAATTTTATTCATTTTATAGTATTTAGATGGAGGATACCATGTTGCTACATTTTTATTTTATTCTTCAAACTTATAATATTTTAATGCATTTTAAATTGTAATAGTATTCAGTATTATTTAATTTTAATATCTTAAGCAAACATTTCAAATTTCTCTACACCCAATTAGAGTTAAGGTTCTACACAAATACAAATATAGAGGATTACTTTATTTTAAGAAATTAAATTTTTTTTGGATTTCAATTTTATTTATTCAAAAGTTAAAATTTGTACATGACAATGACTAAATTTCTATTTTTTTAAATTGAAAAATACAATAACACTATCAAAACATGTAATCTCAATATTAAATTCTCAAAGTTTTGCTTTATCGTTGTTTTATACCTTCTTACAACTTTTATTGTTTCTGATAGTTGGAATTGAAGAATGGGAAAGACAAGTAGAGGACTTGCTCCACATGACCACAAAAGATGAGCCATTCAGGGCCGTGATTATTTATGGCTTTGGTGGGATTGGAAAGACAACCCTTGCCAGTGCTGTTTATGCAAAATTAAATCTGAAAGGCTACAACCATACCAGAGTTGTATTGCATACAGATCCTCAAAAAAATGTCATCAGAGAGAAGCAGGAGCAGATTTTGAATGATGCCTTCCCCAACTACAAGCATGGAAAAGAAATAAGGTTGAGAGATGAAGTAGAGGGTAAGGAGCGTTTAAACAAAGCTTTTCAAGAAGCGGATACGCCTGTCTTTCTGTTTATTGACAATGTTCTGCGGGCACAGGACCTCAGAGAGCTTTTGCCAGATGACTTGGAACGCCTTGGCAAGCGTACGAGACTTCTTTTAACAACAAGGGACTTGATTGAGACAAATATCTTTAAGAAAGAGCTTTGCCATGAATATCTTGTCAAACACCTCCCGAACAGTGATGCCATAAAAATTCTGTGCAATGAAACAAACAATCTTGTTCATATAAAAAATGATGTTGAGAGGATCTTGAAGATTTGCGGCGGGGTTCCTCTTGTTCTAAAGATTGTTTGTGCTCATTTGGAAAAGCAGGGATACAGGGCAGACAAATGTAGTCAGATACTAAATGCTTTGGAGAGAGGAGATTACATTGAAGAAAAATGTCTGAGCGAATGTATGGTGAATTTTGTATTCAAGAAGTTTGAAAAATTTACCCAAGAAGCATTTCTGGACATATGCTGCTTCTTTAATGGTGTGAATCGTAAACGTGTGGAGTACGCTGTTGGATCGGTGGCACTCAAAACACTTGAAGACGCAGCATTGATTACAATTAAGCTGGATACAAAATACTATGCCCCCATGGAGGAGAATGATGAGGTCGTAGTTGTTCATGATGTGATCAAAGCAAGGGGGCAAAACATGGCACTATCCACCAGAATTAGAAATATTCGATCTTTTGAAGCCGCTGTAAGGGGAAAGGTATTCCTATTTCTCCATGGTTATAATTTTACTTTTAAACAATCCACTGCAGTCTCACCATTCTTTGTAATGGTTATATATTTTGCAGAGGCTTGAGAGAATCAAAGGAATTCAACTCTTTTCAGACAAAGATCATTCTTCTTACGTGATCAATGAAGAGCACTTAAATTCAATGAGCAAATCATTACGAGTATTCATGTTGGGACCTAATATCAGCGTCAGCGGTACAAGTAACAAGACATTTCCAGAATTGAGATATGTTTATTTAAGTCGCAAGATTCCTTGTGTACCTTTCCATTTAGAGGCCCTCCAGAAATTGAGGGTCTACGTGGCGCCTCTCCTGAGACAAGGTGTTAGCATTTACAAGGTAAGTCATTATATTTAATAGCATTAAGTAGTTTAGTTGCGGCTCGCATGTTGGAGATTGTATTCACAATGACAGAAATTTGCATGCAGTTACCAAAGAGTTTACGGCAGATCAACACATTCGAGTCCAATGTCGAATGCAGGAATTGGGAGCAATCAAAGCCAATGCAAGTGACTCCAAATTCTTCTCTAGAAGAGTTATATATATTCTCATTATCGATGAAGACGCTCCCAGAGGGACTTCACAGTTTCACTGCATTGAAAACTCTGAAGTTGGACAATTGGTGTGAAATGGAATTGTTGCCAGAGGTAATATGTGGACTACATTGGTTATGTACACTCAGTCTGGTGAAGTGTCACTTGAAACATCTTCCACGGTCGTTTGGAAAACTCGCAAGTTTAACGCATTTGGCGTTACAAGATTGTGACAGATTGGAAGAAATACCTTCCACCTTGATAAAACTGAAGACTCTACGGTATTTAAATCTGATGGGATGTACTTCTTTGAAAAAATTGCCTTCGACTTTTGGGGAACTTACGGCGCTGCAAGCTTTAAATCTGAGGAAATGTTCTTCCTTAGAAGAATTACCTGGATTTGAAGGACTTATCAGACTAAAATATTTGAATGTCCAGTCTTGTCCAAAATTAAGGGGCGAATTTACTAACGCGCGTAAAGACTTACAAATTAAAGTGTAAGGAAAAGATGAAGGTGAAGAGAAGAAAATGACGACTATTATTATTATTTTTAAATACTTAATTAGGACCACCGTGAAAATGAGTATATTGGTTTAAATTTTTATTATTATTTCAGAGTTGTTTTTTTAATATTTTTTAATTTTGATCTCATATAGATCTTTAGATATTTTAGTATTTTTGTCTAGTTGTAATTTAGATGTGGGTTTTTTTAATTTGGGATTCACTAGGTTATATGAAATTATGGAGTTGGTTCACTTTTTTTGTGCTTGTTTATTTAGTAAAATGATTAATTAGATATTATTAATTTAATTAAATGTTGAAATTTAAAATTTTGTTGATAAATGGATTTGTTGATGGCAAGATTGATACATGCAACACAGGTAGAGTGGAGATCACCTTATCTCTCTTGAAAAGACAATTGATCTTTCAATCAATTATCCCCAAGGTCCGGGGAGTTGGGTTAAAACCGTATTGTGCAAACTAAGTGGTCAATGTGGTATGTTTGTTCAAGGGCCCTATTTAACTAAATCACATTGGATTATTTCTAATATAAATCCTACTCTATTGTTGTGTGAAAAAAAGAACAAAAGACTTAAAGGTTATGCAAGAAAATGGTAAGTGCTTTCAAATCAATCCTAAACATTTAAAACCTGACAAATCAGATTAATTGTAATGCTAAGATTAGTTTATAACTCTATCTTTTACATCAACAATGCAAAATTCTAAAGAAATTTTAATGAGAAGCAACAATAAATACATATAACCACTATATTTCACACGTAGGTTTTATATATTAAACCTACAACTCATTCACATAAGATTTATCAATAATATCTAATACTTCCTCAAGCAATCAATTATTAAAAAAAGAGTTTAGGCACTACACTATGAGTGAGTATATAAATTTGACGAAAATTACAAACAACAAAGACACTCAAACTAGTTTTTTCTTTAAATTTCTCTCCTTGTAACTACTGAATGATAAGAAAACAAATCTAACTTATGCAATTCTAACTAAAATTCAAAATCTTCACTTCATGCAAATTATTTACAAGATAGGCGTGAGCCTCTTATAGAGTCAAGAAACTCAAACGGGTAAGTTTGGAACTGGAGTTAACTATCTTGAAGTACACATGCAATACTCCACCTTTTGCTTCACACATGCAAACTAAGAGAACTAGGAGAAAACATTTCCAACCTTAGATCATAGTCATGTGAATATCCTAACAATATAGCTCACTTCAAAATTAGCAAAAATATAGCTCACTTCAAAATTGGGAATTTGCTTTATAGTTATAGTGGGACCCTTTTTACAATGCTTGGAAAGAATAAATTAAATTAAATATTAGTCTAGCTAGAAATAGAGTTCCTAACTTGAAATTCCCGAAATAGAAGTGCCTTTCGCACATACTCTTTAAATTCTTCTAAACATTTGTTCAGTTGATATTCATCTAGGCCATCTAGCCACTCCATTCTGAACTTGCATCCTTCAAAAATTTTATGTGAAAAAATTATTTGGGTCTTCATCAATTGTGTATCATTCTCAATCTCCCTGAAATTATCTTTTGTTTCCATGCATTTATCCACAGTATTTTTATCAAAATCTAGAGCATCGTTTAGTTCATCCTCCATTTCCTTCTTGAGGATATCTTTGATCATTACTACTGTATCTAGCCTTTGTCTTTCTCTTAGTAACAAATTAGGAGCTATGACATCTTTTACAAAATCTTCATAATTACTTAGGATATGACACGTCTTTTTGTGCTTGTAATATTCTCACCTTGTACTCTGCCATCAAACCAACTGTTAGGAATTATTAAGATTGTCTAGAATGTTTCTAGAAGTCTTCCAAAGAACATTCTAGGAAGAAGCTTCTAGTTGTTCTAGAAAAGAACTTTCTAAGAGAAACTTCCAGCTGTTCTAGAAAAGAACATTCTAGGATTTTAGAATCATCTAGAATGCCAGAAGCTTCCAAGCCTCAAAGCTTCTGTAGCTATATATATGTGTTTAGAGAGAGCTGCCGGACAAGCATTTGGATGTAATCCAAGTTAGATGAATAAATATTTCTGAGTTTATTCAACTCTGTTTGCCCTATTTTCTCTTTGTTTTGCTGTTGCTGTTTTGTTTTCATTATCTTGGCACTGTTTTTACATGGTATCAGAGCCAGGTTCAACTAGATTTTTTTTTCCAGGTTCAGCTAGAGATTTAGTTAGAGGCTCAGTTGGAAGTATAATGTTGAAGTGATTTGTTTGCAGGGCATATATATTGTTGGAAGTGATTTGTCTGCAGGGCTCTTTATTTTTGGCTAACATGGGATCTACAAATGAAGTGTTGCCAATAATTGATGGAAGTGGTTTTGCAGATTAGAAGATTGCAATCAAGAATGCTTTGAGAGAAAAGGCTCTATGGAGGATAGTGAATAAAGAAATTGGAGAACCCCAAAGTGAAAAAGAAAAGGAGCTATGGAAATGCAAGCTGGAACAAGCTAGAGGTATTATTGGTAAAGCTTTATGCCCCAATCTCAATAGAAGATTTGTTAATACTGATAATCCAATAGAGCTATGGGAGAGTTTAGAAAAAGATTATAAAGATGCAGATATTGCTAGCATGTTTAGCATAGAAGAAATATTGATGAATTTAGATCCTTCTGATTTTGAAAAAATATCTGATTACTTTAATGAAATTACATTTTTAAATGCTCAGATGAAGAAAATAGGTGCTGAATATGCAAAAAAAAAAATTTCAGTTGATTGCAATGGTTGAAAGTAAGCTTCCCCAGCCATACAAGGTATTTAAGGAATCAAGGAAAAGGGTTCTCCAACTAACTCCTAATGCCCCCCAGCAAACTTTTGATCAATTTTGTAAGTCTGTTTTAGATGAAGAGGTTCAACTTATTAAAGAAGGGCATATTAAGAAGAATCATGCATATGCAGCTAAGAGTAAATTTTCTAGATATGATGGAAAGAAGAATTGGAAAGGAAATTATAAATTTTGAAATGACGGTTCTAACCATTTCTCTAGAAATGACTCTGTAGAAAAGCAAGTTGGAAGGAAATCGATTATTTGCAGGTATTGTGGAGGTGAAAATCACATGGAGAAATTTTGTTTGAAGAAGAGCGACAATGAAAGGCAGCAATACAAGCCCAAGCAAGAAAGGTTCAAGGATGGCAAGAAGGATAGGCATAGCTTCGTAGCCATCTCTCTAAAAAGGCCAGAGAAATCAAATAAGGAGGTAATTGCTAGACCTGAAAGTAGTGTTAAGGGGGGATACTTGGCTTCAGATTCTAATAAAGAATGGATTTTAGATTCAGGGGCATCATATCACATGACTGGGGATAGATATTTGTTTATTGATTTTTATGAAGGGAAGAATTCAGATCAAGAAATTACTATTGGCAATAAAATGAGACTTCCAGTTTTAGGAACGGGGACTGTTAATGTAACGAATGGGACTTTGAAAAATGTTCTTCTAGTTGAAGGATTAGGGGTGAATCTTATTTCAATATATAAAATTGTTCAAGCTGGATATGAGTTTGTTTTCACCGCTGATCAAGTTATTGTTAGAGATAGAAAAGACCCAAGCAATATAATTGCTATTGGTAGAGTTGATCATAAAGAGAGTTTATTTAAATTTGTCAAGTTTGTTGATGATGAATATACACTCTCTCATGCTTTTATTGCTCAGGCTGATTATATGTCAAAACTTTGGCATACTAGACTTGGACATATAAATTATAGAAAATTACAAGATATGGTTAGAATGGAGATGGTTAGTGGATTGACAAAAATTTCAGCTTCTGAAGGTGTGTGTGAAGGATGTGTGTTAGGAAAACATCATCGAGATCCTTTTGATTCAGGGAAAGCATGGAGAGCTAATTATCCATTGCAGCTCATTCATAGTGATCTATGTGAACTAGGATATCCTTCACTTTCAGGTGCTAGGTACCTTCTGACTTTTATTGATGATTACAGTAGGAGAGTATGGGTTTATTTTCTTGAAAGGAAAAATGAAGTATTTGAAGTTTTTCAAAAGTTTACGGCATTAATTGAAAATCAAAGTGGAAAAAGAATTAAGTGTTTAAGGACGGATAATGGGGGTGAATATTGCAACTATGTATTTGAGTCATTTTGTGAAAATTGTGGTATTAAGGTGCAAAGAACGGTTCCTTATACTCCTCAACAAAATGGGGTGGCTGAACGAATGAATAGAACTCTTTTAGAAATGGCTCGTTGTATGTTGCATTTTAAAAGTTTGCATAATCAATTTTGGGGTTTGGCTATTTCTTGTGCTGCATATATTGTGAATAGAATTCCAACTAAAGCCCTCCCAAATATTACCCCTGAAGAAGCTTGGAGTGGTAGAAAGCCCCACATTGGGTATTTTAAAGTATTTGGATGCATTGCTTGGACACATGTTCCTGATGAAAAGAGGAAAAAGTTAGAACCAAAGAGTCATAAGTGTTTGTTTGTGGGTTATAGTGAAGAATCAAAGGCTTACAGGTTATATGATTTGACAAAAAGAAAGGTCTTTGTTAGTAGAGATGTAAAGTTTGATGAGCTTTCACAACTTACAGCCACTTCCTCTCACTCTACAACAACAAATGTTTCTAATTTTTTAGATATTTTACAAAGAAATGAAGCCAATATTGATGAGGATGAGGTGAGCACTACTGATGACAATAATATTATTGAAAATAAAACTACTAATGCTTGTACTCAGCCATTTTCTGCAGGTAGTGATGATGAAGATGTCATTTCAGCTAGACAAAAGACAAGGAGTGTTGAAGAAATATATAGACAAGGCTCAAAGATCCAAGGAAGGAATGGTAGTGCTCTCATGGCCAAAGTATTACAAGTAAATGACCCAATCTCATATGAGCAAGCTAGAGGAAAGAAGGAATGGGAGCAAGCCATAAAATAGGAATATGATGCATTGTTAGAGAATAAAACTTGAAAACTTGTGCCCCGGCCCAAAGGTAAGAATGTTATTGGTTGCAAATGGGTTTACAAAACTAAATTTAAATCAAATAGTGCTATAGAAAAATTCAAAGCTAGATTGGTTGCTAAGGGGTTCAAAAAAAAAGAGGGTGTTGATTATGAAGAAACATTTGCTCCTGTCATTAAAATGAACACAGTTAGAATTATTCTTTCTTTGGCTGCAAGTCTTGGGTGGCATATTCATCAAATGGATGTAAAAAATGCATTCTTAAATGGAGATTTATATGAAGAAATATATATGGATCAACCACCAGGTTTTGTGGATCAGCAACATCCTAATCTTGTTTGCAGATTAAAGAAGTCACTTTATGGTCTTAAACAAGCGCCACGAGCATGGAATGAGAAGATTGACAGGTATTTTCAGCTTCATGGATTTAAGAGATATAAGTCAGATCCCAATCTTTATGTGAAGAAAGTTCAAGATGATATTCTTCTTGTTGCACTTTATGTAGATGATTTACTCATTGCTGGACTGAATATTGGGTTAATCAATGATTTAAAATCAGATCTTAAGAGGACATTTCATATGAGTGATTTGGGTCAACTAAACTATTTTCTTGGCTTACATTCTCGATTACATGATGGATTGTTCATCTCACAATCAAAATATGCTTTGGACCTTTTAGAAAAGTTTAACATGCTTGAATGCAAGCCAGCATCTACCCCGTTTCAATCCGGAGTCAAGCTTACTAAAGAATGTACTTTCAAGAGTGTCGATGCCACTTTATATAGACAGCTTGTTGGTAGCTTGGTTTATCTGACTCATACTAGACCAGATATTTGTTTTGTAGTCAATCTTGTATCTAGATTTATGCAGGCACCTAAACAAAGTCATTAGCTAGCTGCTAAGAGAATTTTACAATACATCCATGGAACCATACACTTTGGAATCTACTATGGCTATAAGTCTTCAATTTCTTTGGTTGGATTTACTGATTCAGATTGGGGTGGTGATATAGATGATCAAAAATCTACTGGTGGTTATGTTTTCAATCTTGGATCAGGCCCTATTACATGGAGTAGCAAGAAACAAACAACTACATCATTATCTTCATGTGAAGTAGAATATAGAGCAACAAAAGAAGCAGGCAAGGAAGTAGTTTGGATTTGGAATCTTCTATTTGAGATTGGTTTTCTACAAAGTTCAACCAGCACTCTGTATTGTGACAATCAAAGTACCATACAGGTTGCCAACAATCCAGTCTTTCATTCTAAAACAAAGCACATTGAGATAGATTCACTACATTCGAGATCTTGTTCAAGCATCTATTATCAATCTTCAGTTTTGTCCAAGTGAAGAACATGTAGTTGATATATTCACTAAGAGTATGACTGAAGCCAAATTCTTAAAATTAAGAGGCATGCTTGGTATGTTAGAGGTGAACATTAAGGGGGGATAGTAGTATAGTGTTCCCCTCTCCTTTTGTATTATGTTTGTATTATTCTAGCCAATCTTAAGGGGGGATGTTAGGAATTATTAAGATTGTCTAGAATGTTTCTAGAAGTCTTCCAAAGAACATTCCAGGAAGAAGCTTCTAGTTGTTCTAGAAAAGAACTTTCTAAGAGAAACTTCCAGCTGTTCTAGAAAAGAACATTTTAGGATTTTAGAATCATCTAGAATGCCAGAAGCTTCCAGGCCTCAAAGCTTCTGTAGCTATATATATGTGTTTAGAGAGAGCTGCCAGACAAGCATTTGGATGTAATGCAAGTTAGATGAATAAATATTTCTGAGTTTATTCAACTCTGTTTGCCCTGTTTTCTCTCTATTTTGCTGTTGCTATTCTATTTTCATTATCTTGGGACTGTTTTTACACCAACTGTAAAATTAATTATATTGATGCACTTGTTGACAAAGTTTAGTTCTTTGTCCTAAAGAATGCTTTCAATCTTCAATTCTGATGCACTCATTTTATTCAATTCTTTTAGTCTCCTGAGATCCTGTTCATATCTATCCTCTTTTGCACTTAGGTTATTCTTGAATGAATCTATCTCTTTCTCCAAATTATAAGCTTTCTCGTATAATGATTAGCTTTGGTTCAATAACTTGTTTGCCTCTTCCAAGAGTTGAGATATCCATTGATCAATTGCATTAAATGTTCTCTTTATTAACTGCAAAGAATCTATTTCTTGTTTGATCATCAAAATTGGTGTATCGGGAGACATTACCATATGTTGGGATGTAGGAGTGATGAGCTCCTTAATGAAAGTCTTCATTTGTTCCAACTACAGTTTAAGCTCCTCCTTTGTTTATTTCTCTTTATTCATCCTGGAGACCATTGTATCTACTGTAGATCCCAAAGAAGCAATTTATTCTACCCTTGTTTGCTTGCGAAAACTCACCCTAGATATCTAATAGTCTAAAATAGAGAGGTCTCTATCATCTTTATCCAATTACAGTGTGGCTATCTCTGTTATTCTTTCCCATAATTTATTAGTTTTGATGGTAGAGAGGGTTCTTGGTTTCTTTGGAGTTCTCCCTTTCTCTACCTGAATTGTTAAAGCATGTGGGTTTAATGGCTTAACCACTACCTCTTGTCTCTTCTCCAAATTTAGTTTTAGCCATGTGGGGCCAGCAAGATCTTCCTGAGAAGCTTGATCATGTTACTATATGAATTCTTTATCCTTATTTTTCTTATCTTGATCATGGGCTTCTTCATCCTCAGTTTCCTCTTCTTGATGGCCCTCTTGTTACGGAATCTTCTTAATAATTTCCTCTTCAGTAGAAACATTCAACAAAGGTGTATCTATATGCCTTGTTTCTTTCTCAATTATCCTTATCAATTCTTCTTGTTCTCTTAAAGTCAAATTTTCGTCTGCCTTATCCTCCATAGTTATTTATTCTTCTTGTTATGGTTTCTTTGTAGAGGTAGGCTTTGATGGGCTAAGATATGACTATTCTTGGTCCATTTATTTAAGCAAATCTTCCTCTGTAATTTATTTGTAGAGGTTTTCCTAAGGTATATAAGTTTACTTATCATCATTCATTTGTAAAACTTCATCCTCTATAGTAATATTCTCTTATTGATCTGAAATATCTTTCTTAATGGTTTCCTTCACCTCTTCTTGATCAAGGATTTCTTCTTCTTGGCGCTGCTTTGGAAGAGAAATGACATGTGTCTCAAGAGACTCTTCATGTATTTCTATAGTAGGAGTGGATGATGGAGGATGCAATATTTGAACTTCTTCAACTACTTTCTCAACCATCTTTTCTTGTGTCTCTATTTCTATTGGTACAGGAGTTGGAGTAGTACTTAGATGAGGAGGAAGAGAGGGCATCCTCTCTGGAGACTTAACTTTATCTCTTGTAGGTTCTTGAACATCTGGTGGTTGTGCTGATTTTGATTGGGAAATTGGCTAAGTGTAACCCAAATTGGGAAGACCTGCACTAGAGGGATTGTACCTTGGTCGGCTACTACACCTACATTTGTAGCATCATATGTTACCCTTGCCTTGAACAAGGCTTCTTGTAGTTGATCTAGATTTATGTCACCAACAAATCCCCTCATCTTTCCTTTCCCTACATCTTTCTTACTCTTCTTATAAACATTATGGTCTATGGGAGTTGGTTCTTCCACCCTTTTTTCTTTTATCTTTTTTTCCCTTACCCTTGGTTCTGTCTAATTGTGTAATTTTAGCATCCAACCATGAAAGGCTAAAATCCAAGATTGCTTGGCTAATTGACTCAATAAAAAAATTGTCTTTCAAGGACTAATTTATTCATGGAATAGGATCATTGTCAATTCTCTTCCGATCATATGTGGCATTCAAAACTTTGTCATCATCTCACAACTCTGGGGGAATATCTTTGACTTTAAAAAAATTATTTGAAAGGTAGTTAGCCTACAATAGATTTTCTTTCTTACCTCAAAGTCATCTTGCAGTTAGCCCAAAATTCCTCTAAAGAAGGCTCATGATCAATGATAGTGCCTAATAACTTCTTTATTCTACCATGAGGGTTAAAATTAGGTCTACGGGGATATACTTTGAAGTTGATGGCCTCTAAGTTCTCATCTTCTACCTTTGTAGAATCAATAGATGACATGAATAAAACACCAAATCAAATGGGAACTAAACACCTAGCTTATGCTTCTCTAATTTTTGGTGTACTTGAAACACTTTCCTAGAAAACTCTGACAAAATCACCTTGTCACTGTAGTACCTTGAGAGGAGGTAGGTTTCTTTGTTAAACTAGAATATTCAGATGTATGTAAACCTTGGGAATCAGATGAAGCATTGTCCCAATCACTTTATAAGTGTTGTTGCCTTAATTGACATTCAAGTTCATTGAAGCCTCTTGTAAAATTCCTAATGATTGCAATTAAAAATGCATCATTGACTCTTTTGTAGTGATATTGAGCTTCCTTGAACTCTAACTAGGGATAGAAATCCCATACCTTCCTTTGTCTTATAGTTGATAAAATTAAAAGGATGCAATCAATCCAAGCAAGGGCTCACTTGAGGTAGACTGCAACCTATTAACATTAGATTTAGGAAATCAAAACTAGATTTGTTTTATTTTATTTTAGTTTATTACTCTGTTTTAGTTAGAAAACAATTAATACAATTAGCTTTAAAATCTATAAGCTAGTTTTACCATTTTCAGTATTACATTCCTTTCCTAGTTCATAGAGAATATCATTTGCTAGCTATACACAACCCAACATCTAGAGATCTTTGGTTGTACACATAGTACTGACACCATACCAAGAGATACATCACTAGATTGATAAAGTAAATTTAGTATGTCATCACTCATTGAGCTTCTTGATCTAGGATGAAGACATCCATTGAGTCATATGCAAGTCTTAGTTGTATTAGGTTTACACTTGGGAATTGATAATGCTCAACAACCAGTAGGATGTCATCTTGGATATGGTTACAAACTTATAAGTGTTGGGCTTGATGCATTTTTCAATGTCTTGGAGGGGTTTTGGGTTTTCCTTGCCCCTTGGAATCTTCCCCCAAATATTCAAGTTTCCCCACTTTCCCACATTCCTGATTTGCCTCTTTTCTCAAGTGCCCGGGCTAGAAATTTTCCCTAGCTCAGACCCCCTTCCTCATCCTAACTTGCTTCCCTTTTTGGGGGGGTTTTTAGGTCTTTGTGGAACTCTGGAACTTTCTTCCAAATTCCCTTGGTTCCCCAATTCCCTGAAACCCCATATCCCCACATGTTCCTCAATTTTCCTTCAGTCCCTATGGGTTTTCAGGTTTTGAAGCAAAACTTTTGCACTTTGCATCTTGTTCCCTGGTTCCATTGTGGAAACCAAAAGTGATGCAGACCAACTCCATGTCTCTTCTTCATGACTTGTTCATTGAGTTGTTGTTCAATGTTCTTAGGATTTTTTCGTACTAATTTTAGTAAGTTGTTTTAGGTAGTTGGTTTGAGTCTAGTCTTTCTTTAATAGCTATCAAAGACTTTCTATTCTTTAGATGGCAGTTGAATATTAGAGGAGACTATGCTGGTAGTAGATGATAGATGGGAGTCTTTTAAAAGGGTTATTTTTTCTTATTTTCTAGGGATAGAATAGAGTTAGGCAAGAGGAGAGATAATAGAGATCATGTGAGTTATTGGCTATAGAGCTAGAATTGAATATGATCTTGGTTGTACATGTCATTGACTATATTTTTCCTAATGCTATGTCTAATCCTTTATTTTATGATTACTCTAAAATTCTATGAAAATTAGTTGTTGTTCTCATTTGAGTATAAATTGAATGTGTTTGTAGCTCTTTAGCTTATGCTATTATAAGACAAAACATTGTTTATATTCTACCAATTAAATTGCTGAGAATAGGGTACTTTTGTGAGTTTAACTTGCAGGCACAGGAGCGATTCTACATCATTTTGGTATCAGGGAAAACTTGAATGGCCCGGAAGGGAACTCATGTGGTATGGGGAAGAAGAGGTAGGAGGAATTCTAGATGGAGTGGTAGTGCAGATGATGATGTGCTAAGAAGGTTGTAAGCCCTTGAAGCTAGGTTGACTCATGAGTATTTTGAGGAAGAACCAAAAGTTCAAAGAGGTTGAGGAGGAGCTGTATATCCCATGGAAAGACTTATTGAAGCTATAACCAAATAGGGTACTATTGTGATGTTCACAACACGCCCCATTTTACCCTCTAGCAAAATAAGGACCCTATTTGCTTTTGCTTGTTTGTAGTTTGTCTTGCTTGGGGGTAAAGGGAAAAGGTACTTAGTGCTGGAAATACATGAAAAATCAAAATGCATAGTACTAAAAGAGAAGAAGGGGTTACTAGTAGGTTCTGTTTGAAAAATGATTTAGGGTTGCTTTTTGAGCCAACTGTTAATTCCTTATTTTTAGTGAGATAGGGCAGTTTTTGTGAAAATACAATGTTTAGTCAAATTTGTATGTCATATACAAATTTTTATGCATTTGAGATGCTATTGTTGTTGTGTTGAGATACAAAAAAGTAGGTTGTCTTTATCATTGCTTGCATATGTATCTCAAATGTTTAAACTTAAGTATGCGAGCCCAGACCTGATTGTATTATGAAATAAATTGACTAAATGTAGAATTCCGCATTTGTTTGTATATTGTGTTGTATGCATGAACTTGTGCATTCAATATACAATCAAGAAGTATACATGCTAGAACCTGAAAGAATATATGGCCTAGTTTTTAAAAGTCAAAAAATCTGAATAAATGTTATATTGTATATTTGGATGTATCTAAAGCATAGATATAAGTTTGGATTCCAAAGAGGAATTAAAAGTGATTAAATTTGGTGGGACCCACAGGGTATTATCATAAGAGGTTTTTGATATATAAGAGGTAATGCACATTGATATACATACAAAAGTGGAACCGACAGTAATTCAAATATGGTTCATAAACAAAGTAAGGTATGTGATTTGTATGTATGTTATGTTGTATTTGTTATGCAATGCGATATACAAAAAGGTAGAAAGCAAAGATACAATGTCAGAATTGACATAAATTTAAAATCATTCAATGCATCCTTGAAGTCTGTGCTTGTATGTTTGTATGTATATGTTGCATATACATTGCGAAATACAAAAGGATAGATACAAAGCCTAACGTAGAATTAAATACAAAATGATTCATAAACTGTTGGGGTCTGGTTTTGTATGTTATGATGATTGTATTAGATATACATAGGAATATATAAAACTGGATAATACAAAGTTAAGATGTAGGATTTAACACATGCAAAGTTCAAAATACAAATTAAATGGAAAGTTAGACTTGGATTTGAATTGTGTGCATTAATTATAGTATTCAATGTGCATCTACTACTAAAACTTAGAATTTGAACAAATAAAGGTGAAATTTGATTGTGTTATTTCCATAATTGCATTCGAAAGTTAAAATTGTAGAGAATTTCATAGATCTAGAAAAGAGGTGATTCAAGAGCTAAACAGAAATTTGAAAATGGTAACGATGAGGCATGAATGGTAAATCTTCTATCAACATTTTTTAAAGTCAAACCAATTGCGAATATAGGTATGTACCTCAAACACCATTAGAATTTATTTAAATGAAATTGGGATTAGTTACAGTAATTTTCATTAAGAAAATGATGCAAGTTAGTGCACGTTACTATAGTTAATTATAGGAAATAAATTTGATATTGTTAAATTCTAAAATTCCAAATAGCGAAAATGACAAAAAACCCAAGGGTGATTGGTAAAAGAGTAAAAATTCATGGTGAAACCCTAGAATTATGAACAAGCAAGAGGGTAAAATGTATGATTTTTCTTGACAGGATGGCACCTAAACAAAAGAAAATAGATACCACATCGACTGGTGAAAAAGAGAAGGTTAAAAAGGAAAGGAAACTAAAGAAAGAAATGGTTAGGGAAGAATTTCCACCAGTCAAGGGATATTCATCTTTGATATATAGCACAGGGGTAATAGTCATAGACACAAGCATTGGTCATTATGATTTAGAAGATGTGCTACAAAAAATCATGACACCAGATGCCACTCTAGACATGAGGAAAATTTGAGAAAAGGGTTTGTATAGAGTTGTTGGTTTTTTGTTGGCAATGGAAGCCAAAGATTTGATGCTAGAATGCATAAGCTGATACAATTTGAGTACCGAAAAAGTAATGCACAATGGGCAAACTATTGTGGATTTGTCTATAGAAAGAATAGCCAAAACATTTGTCTTGGAGATTAAACATCAAATGATGGATGTTGATATAGATCAATATGCTTTGGATTTTACTAAAAATGAGAAAGAGTGTAAAAATGCAATTTTCTATTGGTGGTATACAACTGAAAATAAACCAAAGGCTGCAATAAGAGTGCCAAAGAATTTATACATGATTGACTTTAAAGAAGAAATACACATAATGATTACATTGCTGAGCAGGATGGCTAGACTAAATGATGCGACAAGGTTCGAACTATGGATATTCACCATCATAGAGTTTATCAGAGAAAAGCCTAGAACAATTCATTGGGCTAGGGCTATTAGTACAACAATATACAAACAAGTGATGGCATTTAAGAAGAATAGGAAATTCTATTTGTCTTCCTATGTGATTCATACATGTGCAGTTGAAATGCCACCATTGGTTGGAATTGACAGAGTGGATACCTTGGGAAATGGCCCAAGTCAAAAGTTGGTTTATGACCATTATCTTGATCTACAGGAGGAGAATGCACTAAGAAAGTATGCAAGAGTTAATGATGTATTTTATACATATTTGGTAAGAATTCTAACAGGAGATAAGGATAGAAGGTTATTAGAGGAGGCAACAAATGCCATAAGCCTTTTTGGTTCTTAGTACATACAATTCCCTACCTTCACATACATTAGAACTAAAGGGTTTGAGGGAAAACCATGCAAGTTACCAAGGTATCCTCTAGATAGATTGATTATATTAGAATTCTTGAGGTAGATCTTGAATGTGTTCAAAATGTATAAGGAGAAGTTTGGCAGAGGAAACATCAAGTTCCCTTGGATACTTGGTAATTATTCATGCTATAATGAGGATATAGCTCAAGAGTCAAAGAGAGAGCTGAGATACTATGGGTTTGAGGAAATTGATTTAGTTAGACATTTTGACCCTTTCCATAGAATTTAAAACTACATTGATAAGAAGTATAGACACCAAATCGACATTGAGGATTTTTGGTCAGATTGTGAAAATGAGAAAGAGGTCAGGAAAAGGCTCATCAGAGATTGACATTAGAGAAAATAAGAACAATGGGGGACATCAGTGTACCCCAGGAAATTACAAAAGATGATGATAAAGTTTTACACCACAGTTATGCAAGCAAAAGACAGATGCCCATTAGTGAACCAAATTGGGATGTGCCAGCAAAAACATCCTTGGAAGTTATATCCAAACCAGTTGTCTTATTTTCCAAAACATGGTTGAAATATAAGATAGAAGAACTTAAGGCTAAAGGTATTGTGGCCACATATCAAAAAGGGGGTAAGAAGAGAGAAAGGGAAAATGATGATGATTTACTCTATTTCTACAAAAGGAAGAGGAAACTGGTAGAAGATACAATTATTGAAAAAGATAAGAATGCCACACTAATGGATCCTTATGCACTGGGTGTCACAGTTGCAGTTGCCTCAGGACATTCATGGAAGAAGAATCATCTAGCCAAGGAGCCAGTGTAGAACAAGCACAAACCTCAAAGGTGACAATAGAACAATGTATATTAAAGGTTGTCCCTATAGACACTCCAAAAGGGAAGGCACCGATGTCCACTATAGTTGTGAATGCTCCATAGGTAGAAATAAGGCAAAAGCCTATATCCACTGATTCTACACATGAGGAGAGAAGACAAGGATACATAAAAGTCAAACAAGAATTGACTAAAGAGAAGTTACAAGAGTCAAAAAGCCAAGATGTCAAGAAGGTGGCTGAAATTGTGAATATTGATATGATAGTAGTGATGATGAAGAAATACAATTTGGAGAAAATATAGTGGTAGAGGATGAAGAGGAGAAGGAACATCAAAGAGCTCCCTTATACTAGAAGAACACAGTGCTCAGATATCTAGGGAAAAGACAAAAAACCAAATGAAAAAAGATGAAAATATACAAGAAGGCTTGGAGGTAGTGGACCCTTTTGTTCAGCTTGTGTTGCCAAAAATCATAAAAGTAGTGCAGGTTGTTGCACAATAGGTAGTAGAGCAAGAAAAAGTAGAAGAAAAAACTATAGAGGAGTTGGATGTATCTTCAGGTCATCCATAACTGTTAGAAAAGGCAAGCATGCCTAAAAATGTACAAGTTCAAACTGACGTGCAGACAGGGGAAGCAATGCCATTAGGCATTTCTAGTATTAATATTTCGAGTGTTCCGACTATTAATATTGAACAAAGAAAACAAGAAGAGAAATTAGAGGAGGGAGATACAGAGTAGGATACTGGAGAGGATACAAAACATGATGAAGAAGAAAAGGAGAATGAAGAGGAGGAGCCATAACAACAAGATAATGCATCACCATCAGCGGCACATGGGAAACCACCTATAGACCATAATCCTCCACCATAACAACCACTACAACAACAACAACAATAACAAGAGCAAATGGAGATAGAGAAACCCCAAGAAGAGGTAATTATGGAGACAAGGGGGCAGAAGTTAGCAGGGAAGCACCAGCCTGGATGGGCTCAGAAGTCAGAAGAGAAAAAGTAGAGGTGCAACTAGTCTCTATAGATATAAAGAGTTTATTGGGTGGTCATACTTCACAAAAAGAAAGAAGAAAGGCAAGGACCATGTCTACTATAAAGAGAAACCCATCTGGATCAAGAACTCTAGAGCTAGCCATACCCCAAAAGGACAAAGCCAAAGGAGAAATGAGCATGGATGATTATCAGTTGTTTAATATAGATCTTGGGTATGTGACTAGAGAACAACACATTGCAGAGTGGGAGGCCATGAACAAGGTGACCATAGAGATGATGAGAATGTTACCAATTTTTCACCTACAACTCAAATTGGCAGAGCTAAAATAGTTTCATTATATTTAAGGTGAAATCTTGTTGCTGATTTATTTTTGATGGTGTATCATAGCATGTAGTGTAAAGTGGGCTCCCACAAGGGTTGAGCTCAGCATGCTGTCCCCAAGTCTTAAGAGGATTGTGGAAAGAGTCTGAAAGAGCAACAGTATCACATAAAGACCCTGCAAAATAAAGACAGCTGTTACATGTTTCAATCATATATCAAAATATGTGATTTGTTTTTTTAGAGTTTTGGACACAAATCATACAACAATGAGATAGAAAAACCCTTTAGATGTCTCACCAACCCAGTTTATAGTTTTCGAGGAGCAGTCAAAGGCACAATACACAGCAAAATGAAGATAGCAGTCGCATGTTTTAATCATATCTCAACAACTATGATCAAATTTTTTGATATTTTTGGATAGAAATGAGAAGATTATAAAGTGCAAAAACCCTTTAAATTTCTCACCTACCAAGTTTTTAATTTTTGAGGAATCTTCCCAATGGTAGGCCCTCTTTCTATTTTGCAAATTTGAAGCTACAAAAAATTATTGTAAAATGATATTTAAAGCAATATCCTATAAATTGCTTATAAATATTCATTATTTATGTAGTTAAAACAAAGTAAAGCAAACAATATCTTTCTTTTTATAAGTCTTTTTTCTTTTGAGAAGATATGGACAAAAATAAGCCTTGTATTATTGTTTTGTAAAAGAAAATCAAAAGAGGTAAGATTAAGCAAATGAGAAGGAAAATCTGCAAGACCTATTGTAAGACAAATATTAAAGCAATGATCTTTATAAATTAATTTTAATATTTCATCATTTTAGGCAGTTAAAACTATTAAAGTAAATCAAATATCTTTTTTTGGATTTGCTTTATTTTGAGGCAAATGAAGACAATAAAAAAAAGAGCTTTTATTGAGCAAATAAAGCTTGTTTTAAAGCAAATTTTTGGTGAGGTCTACCTTGAGGAAGATTTTGGTAGCTTTCATATATAGATTGGAGGTGATTTCAAAGCTTTATTTTTGGCTTTTTAGTGGAGCTCAAAAATAGATCAAATTTGCTATTCTAGGAAGATTTCTCAGCTTTTTTTTTGTGAGATTTTTGGAGTTATAAATAGGGGAGAAAGAGTTAGTTTTTCTAAGTAGATATCTTTGTTTCTTCTTTCTTGTGCATAGGTAGAGATTTTATAAACTGATCTTGTCTCATATTTTTTAGAGTTAGATGTACCCCTTTCAGTTCAATATAGCAAAGCATTCTTGTTTCACATTTGTTGTCTCTTTTATAACTTTGATTTGATATTTTCACTGTGATTATGATGTCTAATCCTCTAATTATGTCTCGATGTTATTGAAATATGTTTAGCTATTGCCCATCTAATATAGGTTGTGTCATGTGTTTTAATTAAATCTTAATACAAAGTACTTTTAGATTGTTGGACCTAGGTGAAACTGAGAAGGTTACACGCTTGAGAGTTGTTTGTGGGTAAAATTTTAGATTTTTAGATCATCTTTAGATAAAATAGAATTTCATTCATGTTATTCCTCATCCCTTTTCTAAGACAAGTGACTAGTTTAGAAAGATCATAAGGAGAACCAACTCACTCTAGAGATTCACTCTCGCTATAGGGAACCGACATCCTAAGAGTGTTTGCATGTATCAACAAGTAGCTAAGTCTTTTGTGAGATTAATAGGGTACATATCTGATTGATAACAGTTTTTGACACACACGGTGGGACTGATTGGACTGTCTCGGTCCAATTACATGTTCATTTATCATTGGTATTTGGTGTCTATACCAGTGATCTCAGCCTTTAGAGGTAGAAAATTAGCATACCTGGTGACTTTGAATGTTAATCTTCTAGTTTCAAGACGATCAATTTGTATACTCCATCATATCATAAAAACATTGCTATTACACCATCTTATCAGCTATACTAGAGCAATCAAGCAATTGGTTTTATTCTGAACAGCCATGTAACAACCGTATACTAGCATGCACAACATGTTTGCAACCCACCCACCCCTGCTCATCTTCCTTACCAACCGTACAGAAGCAATCATACTGATGCTTTTAGTCCAAATACCCAAGATGCTTATTGCATGCCCATTCATGTCTAATCTCTGAATCATCCTTCTTGCCAGATAAAGTAGTATGAAATCAAAGAACTTAACGACATGATGAAGGACATTCTATCAGACTTAAATAAGTAGATGGAGGAGATTAAGAGGGAACATGAGTATAAACAATACCAGTAGGAGCTGGCTTATCAAGCCTATCTTTATGAGCAGGAGTTTGAGGCATAAAGAACACAATATGAGCAAGAGATTGCAAGCATAAAGAGTTATCAGTATCAACAAGGAGGGGGATTTCAAGCAAGGTAGTATGAAAAATCTTATTTATAGTTGCAAGAGTTGAATCACCATGTTTACCTTCAACTTCCAGAGAAACCACCCTATGAAACCTTTGTTTCTTATCAAGAATGGGAGACACAAAAGAGATAGTTCGAAGAGAATCTTGAGAGAGAGATAGTTGCACAAACAAATCTTTTGCTTGCTCGAGCCCAAGAAGCCCCTTCTGTTCTAAAGCAACCGACTCAAGAAGAGGTATGTATGAGCCTCTTAATGCCCCTAAGGTCTAAATCCCAAGTTTCAGAAGTTCTAATTTTATTGAGGAGCCTATTAGCATTCAAGACCAGTCCATTAACAAACAAAAGGAAGCTAAGAGGGTAAATTTACTACATATAGCTATGGAGCAATACCAGTTAGAGCAGCAGAAAATCAAACTAGAACAAACTTGTCCTGATGAACCTTTAGATATTTTCATTAATGATCCTCCTTGTTTTGTAAAAGATGATAATTTTTTTTTAGAAAGTCGTGTAGTGCAAGAGGTTGACTCACACAAAAAAGGTTGCTACTATTTGTGTAGGGCAAGTAGATTCAAATCTAATACTGAACCCCTTGAATTTTGATTCATTTAAATTTTTTTTTTATGTTGTTCATAAGATGCATGAAAGAAGGGTGCAGAAGTCACAAGGTGAAGCTCTTCAACTGCAAAGACTGAAAGCCAAAGCCTCATCCAAGAAGACACAAGATAATGAGGAATAATCTGTAACCTTGTTCAATTAGTTACCTAGTTTTGTAGAATCAGACGAAGAGAACATGCTCATACCAAAGGTAGAAGTTTTAGAGTAGCATGAGGATCCTCAATCATCTGGTGAGCTACTGATTTTAGTTGAGCAATCTGATGAAGAGGTCTTGGATAAAATTCAAAAGTGTGAAGATAAGACTGCTATGGAGGTTACACAGCTAACTAAAGACTGTCATGAGGTAAAATATAGCCCTCTTTTATCAAAAAATTAAGAGGATCGTGATGAAATTGCGTTTTGAGATGACCTTGATGATTTTGTTGCAAATTTAGACAATGTGGAAAAGGTTTCAGTTAGTCTGGATGATGAGCTTTCTAGATCTGATGTTGGAGATAAAAATAGCATGTCCATGCCATGTTTTGACCATCAAAGTATTGCAGAATATTCGGATAACATGTTGATTCATGGACATGTATGTGAAAGCAATCTTGTTTCAACTGAGGAGGATGACCCATTAACCAAAGAGGAGGAAGCCACATGGGGGGTTATCATGCAAAGTACAGATCATGTAATTGTTCCCAATCCAAAATCTTCGAGGGGATGTCCTATCAAATATCTGGCTGGTTTAGAAATCAACAGGGAGGGACAACCTCATAGTGACCCTAATTTGGATCATCAAGAAGGGTATTAGGAGGACTAGCTAGCAAAGTAAGTCAAGTGGTTAAGTGACTGTACCTTGTTTCTCAGATAGGTGTCACAACAATTTGATGAAGTTTTGATTGTTCTCCATGTTTTTGGGCTAATTAACAACCTTATGGAGTATTGCAAACTACAGAGGAAAGGTAGTTATTTTATTGAGCTAGTGAATGGGTTTGTTTGATCAGTGTCTCTGACGGGTTAGAGTAGGTTAGGGTAGTGTTTTCAATTAATAAGTTCTTCTTATACATTTGTTTTTAGTATTTTGTTTCCCTAAGTACTGCTGCAAGGGATTTTTTTGGCCACTAGGGCCTTCTAGTTTATTTTATTTTCTGATGTTGTTTGGAGTAGTTTGCGGTGCTGAGTTTCAATGTTTGTTTGAGTTTGAGATAAGTAGAGTATGACTCCATGCCCAATGGATAATTTAAGGCAACTAGTCTGTATGCTTAGTAGGTAAGCATTTAGTAGAAATTGCCAGAAACTTTACTAATTTTTCACCTACAACTCAAATTGGCAAAGACGAAATAGTTTCATTATATTTAAGGTGAAATCTTGTTGCTAATTTATTTTTTATGGCATATCATAGCATGTGGTGTAAAGTGGGCTCTCACAAGGGTTGAGCTCAGCGTGCTACCCCCAAGTCTTAAGAGGATTGTGGAAAGAGTCTAAAAGAGCAACATTGTCACATAAAAACCCTGCAAAATAAAGACAACTATCACGTGTTTTGATCATATCTCAAAAAATATGATCTAGGTTGTTGATATGATTGTACAAAAATCATTTGACAATAATATGGAAAACCCCTTTAAATTTCTTAGCAACCCAGTTTGTAGTTTTCAAGGAGCAGTCATGTGTTTTCATCATATCTCAAAAAATATGATCTGGGTTATTGATATTTTTGGGCAAAATTGAGAATATTAAAAAAATGCAAAAACCCTTTAAATTTGTCACCTACCCAAGTTTCAAATTTTGAGGAATATTCACAATGGCAGGTCCTCTTTCTATTTTACAAATTTAAAGGTGCAAAAAATTATTATAAAATGATATTTAAAGCAATATCCTATAAATTGCTTACAAATATTCATTATTTATGTAGTTAAAACAATGTAAAGCAAACAATATCATTCTTTTTATGAGTTTGCTTTCTTTTGAGAAGATATAGACAAAAATAAGCCTTGCATTATTGTTTTGTAATAGAAAATCAAAAGAAGTAAGATTAAGCAAATGAGAACGAAAAGCTGCAGGACCTATTGTAAGACAAATATTAAAGCAGTATTCTTTATAAATTGCTTTTAATATTTCATCATTTTATGCAGTAAAAACTATTAAAGAAAATCAAATATCTTTTTTTGGATTTGCTTTATTTTGAGGCAGATGAGGACAATAAAAAAAACTAAGCTTTTATTAAGCAAATAAAGCTTGTTTTAAAATAGATTTTTGGTGAGCTCTACCTTGAGGAAGATTTTGACAGCTTTCATATATAGATTGGAGGTGATTTGAAAGCTTTATTTTTTTCTTTTTAGTGGAGCTCGAAAATGGATCAAATTTTCTATTCTAGGAAGATTTCTTAGCTTTTTCCTTGGAACATTTTTGGACTTATAAAATAGGAGAAAAATACTTAGTTTTTCTTAGTGGATATCTTTGTTTCTTCTCTTTTGTATATAGGCAGAGAATTTGTAAATGGATCTTGGCTCATATTTTTCAGAGCTACATGTACCCCTTTCAGTTCAATATAGCAAAGCATTCCTATTTCACATTTGTTTCCTCTTTTATAACTTTGATTTGATGTTTTCACTATGATTATGATGTCTAATCCTCTAATTATGTCTCGATGTTATTGAAATCTATGTAAATATTGGCCATCTAATCTAGGTTGTGTGTTGTGTTTTAATTAAACTTCATACAAAGTACTTTTGGATTGTTGGACTTAGGTGAAACTAAGAAGGTTACAGGCTTGAGAGTTGTTTCTAGGTAAAATTTTAGATTTTTAGATCATCTTTAGATAAAATAAAATTTCATTCATGTTATTCCTCATCTCTTTTCTCAGACAAGTGATTAGTTTATTAAAATCATAAGGAGAACCAATTCAGTCTAGAGATTCACTCTCGCTATAGGAAACCCACATCCTAAGAGTGTTTCCATGTGTCAACAGATAGATAAGTCTTGTGTGAGCTTAGCACGGTGCATAATTGATTGATAACAAAGAAAAGATAAGATAAATTGATTATTTGAAGGGACACATTTTCTAGTTACATCAGTTAATTCACGGTATGTTTGACCCAAATATTATTATGCCAAATTTACCTACAAAGATAACTATTTTATGAAAAGATCAGATGCAGGAAATGGAAAATAAGAAGATTGAAGCAAACATCTTTGAATAGTGGCTTATTACATTCATTCAAAAGGGAGAAGATACAATTAGGCATGCAATTACCAATTGGGCCATTGCCCTTACTGAGAAAAAAAATTGTAATATCATTGTGTATCATTGCCAAACCAAAGTTGAAGAAAGCAATGATGAGCTGAAGCAGGTGGAGCCATGAATGAGAGAGTGGAATAGTTGATAAATGAGGGAATAATAACACCTCAAATGGCCAATTAGTTACCAAAGCATAAATTAGAGTTGAAATTTGAAGAGGAAATTCTAAAGGGTTGCATTGTGAATACTAGGGATTTGGAGGGAATGGCCGATGATTTAATAAGAAAACATATGAAAATAATATATAGGCTAGTTGGACATGAGTTCCAAGAAATACCTATGTATGATGTGGTTATGACAATAATGGAATTCAACACTATTTATCTACATTGCCTAGAGAGCCCTGCCACTAATTTGAGTACTGAAATGATTGATTCCATTATGGAATTAAATGCCAGGATAAGGATATATCAGAAGAATAGAGAAGATTTAGAAGAGAAAGAAAAGTTATTGAAGGAAAGAGTTTAATTACAACAATATACATGGGTAGAGAGCCAAAGGAGTACACATTCTTCTATTGTAGCATTGATAGCCAAGTATAGAAAATACTTGAAGGAATGATAGAAGAAGAAAAGGGGAGTATCAACAGCAATTTGTAATTCTTCAGTATTATTATTTGCACATGCTCTTGTCCTTTTCTTTTATATTGTTATCAGCAAGAGAAAGGTAAACAACAAGGAGAAAGACAAGGGAAAATATCCCCATGTTTTGAAAAGATCCTAATGGCATCCTTGAGCTAAAAGGAATATTCTTAAGACATATTTTGGTGAACAGTTGACAAGTATTTTCCACTGTTGATTTTGTAAGTTTGAATGTGAACCATTGATTGACTTTTTTGTAACCACAGTAGAGGGGGATTCAAATCTATATAAGGAGCCCTGCTACTTTTTTCAATTACATAGGGATTCATAACATTTAGCCTTATACTGTACTTAATAGTTTTGCTGCAAAAGGAAGTGATTCTTAAGTGAATACTTTGAACATTTAGTGATTTAGAGATGAGGTCACCTGTGTTTGCAGCAAGGAGCATGTGGAATGTCCTGCCTCCTTCATGTATCTGTAAAGACGTTTGTGAGTTCTAGTAATTTTGATCAATTTAATAAAAGTCATAGTTACATTGTAAATTTTAAACGATTTCATATATTAAATGAATGAAAACTTTAGAAATTTGCATATAATCTAGAGTGTTTTCTAATTGAGGTGTTTGTTTGATGTATTTTCTTTAAAAGATTGCAATTCTTTATGTATGTTCATGAAAATACTCAGGATTTACATATAGAGTATAATTGTTGTTGAATTGTTCAAGATCATTTAAACTTGTCATACGTGGATAGTAGAATGTTAGATCCTGTCTAAAATAGTTGTTTCTAACTCTATCTTTTCTAACTTTTCTCCAAACTTTTTAAATAATTAGCATACATGTAGTTATCTAAAGAAATTTGCTCTTGATTTGCATAAATACTAGTGAATTATAAAAATATTAGTAGTTTTCATATAAATTTGAGATACAACATGAGTTTTATCTATATTCATGAAGTGCTTTGTAGTAAAATGGTAAATACATGGAAGGGATCACTAATCATAATGTAATTTGTAGTTATTTGCAGAATAAAAGTGAATATAGTTAGTACACATATCTTAAGTTACCTAAGGCCCCTTAAAATAAAATAGCTTCACATCAAACATTGAATGAGTTCAACACAACCATGACCTGGTTAATGTAGCCTTGGAATTGAGAATTGTTTTTTAGATATTTCTCCATATTCTTTAAGATAGATTAAGTTCTTTGTGAATTTATCTCTTGTTATGCATGTGTAAAATCATACATCAATAATTTTTAGCACTGGAAGGAGGGCTTGATAAGATTTGAGGTAAGCTTTGTGCAAGCTAGCTAACAATACTGGTCAAGTGACTATGTCTTGGTCCAATTCAGGTGACATCTTCACACAATTACCTGGTAGACAATAGAATAAGAGTCACTTGATTTGGAATCCTAGAGTAGTTTAGATAGGAAGTTCATCAAGTACTCCTCTGAGATCACCATTGAGTATACTGAATATAGTGAGTCCTGATGGTTCTGCATTCAGATCGTTGAATCTTGGTCTAGGTCCTCCTAGAGGTCTCAATCCCCCTAGAAGTCCTTGTCCACCTAGAAATCCAAGTCCTCTTAGAAGTCCTAGTCCACCTAGAAATCCAAGTCCTCTTAGAAGTCCTAGTCCACCTAGAGGTCCAACTGTGCCATACTTCAATGTTAATTCTCCCATATTGTTCGCTGATTATCATGAGATTCCTAAGAATCAAGAGAAAATCTGTCCTAAATATTAGTTACATCAAGATCCTAAGGATCATATCCAAATTTTCAAAGAGCCTTGCTTTAGAGCAAGATTAGAACGTGATGATGTGGTTTGTAGGTGGTTTCTATTCACTTTCAATGAGCAGGCTTCCAATTGGTATGTAAATTTTCCAAATAGTCACATTACCACCTGGGAACTAATGGAAGAAGCCTTTTTATCCAGATTTAGAGGTCCAATAGAGCGATCGTCTCTATATCATAAACTAGTAGGAATTAAGAGAGGTAAAGGAGAACACATAGATAACTTAAATGATAGGTTTCAAAAAGCCTCTTCTAAGTTAGTTGATCCTTATACTGTAACTCCTAAAGCAATCTTAGCCATGTATTATGCTACCTTAGATCCTTTGACCGCAATGTTTGTCAAGAGACAACCTAATGTAGACAGTCTATCAAAAGCTTATAAAGAGGTAGTTAAGGTAAATCAAGAGATGAGATGGACAACATATAATCCTTTTTTAAGTATAGGAAATCTTGGAGTTTCTAATCAAACGCAACCATGGAATGGTGTTCCTATGCATCATACTCCATTATTAAATCTAGGGCCTACCTACACACCAGTATATAACCCTACCCCTACTAAAGCCATAGTTCCATACACATGTAATGGTGTTAATAGTAACTAGGCTAATGCTTAGTTGTTCTTTCAACCTCTTCAACATGCATACATGGCTAAAACACAAGACGATAGGGAAGAGATGAAAGAAATTACTGCACATTTGAGAAGATTAAGAACAGAGATGACTTAGCTAAGAAATGAAAGTTTCTATGGCAGAAATCCTTAGAGTTAGAATCAAAATCAAAGTCATAATCAAAGTCAGGGTCATAATCAAAATCAACATGAAAACCAAGGACAAGTATCACAAAATAGAGAACATAACAGAGATAGTAAAGCTTCAGGAAATGATAATAGAAATCTAAATCAGCCTAAACCCCCTAGGATGTGGAACACAAGGCTAAATAATGGCACTCTGGATTCTCCATTTGAGAGTCTAGATAATTAGGAGTCTAAACAACTTGCTAGAATACAAATGGCCAATGTAGCACTAAAAAATTGGTGTAGGATTCATAATGCTACTGCACATGCTGAGCTTGACTATCTACAGTTTCATTTGGTAGCTTGCATCTTTAATATGGAAGTACAGGCTCCTACATCTAAGTTCCTAATTCCAAAGGGAAATGAGATAGTACCTTTAGGATTTGAATATGCTATGGTCTTGGAGAGTTTTACCTTTGCAACTAGAGAGGAAGAAAATCAAACAACAAAAAATGAGCCATATTATTGTTAAAGCCTATATCCAGAATTAGCCTTAGTGCTAGAAACCTTTCAATTTCCCTTTGAAACTAAAAATGAGCTATTGTGTGAACCAGCTGAGGCACAAACCTTTCAATAGTCTAATAGGAATCATACCTATAATTTGAGGAGTAATAGAAAACCAGGGGATCCTTTTACTACCTCTACACCTCCAAACAACTTCAGCACTCCACCTGATCAGAATGCAAGCAACAACCCAGTGCCTCCAAAAGTTAGTCATCAAGGGGCTAGCATTTCTACAACATCAAAGGTTTAGATAGGAAAGATAGATTCTAATGAGGCTTCAAAACTAATGAATTATCTGTCTGAATATAAATAAAGAAGATAAAGGGTAATGTACCTTTATATGAGTTATTGAGGAGTCCAAGGGTATGGAATGCATTTATAAAATCCCTAGATGAGCCAGGACCTAGAGATAATCCAATAAGTTTAGATAATCATGGTAAAGATACACAGACCAAAGATAAAGTTAAGAATATTGAGCAACCTTTGAGCACTAATGTAGTAATGTACATAGAGAAGGAGTCTCCTCCTTTTCTATTAACCTTGAGGATTTTCAAGAAAAAATTACATATCTATATGGTTGATTCAGGAGCTTCGACTAATGTCATGCCATTATGGATACGTAAAACTTTAGGTCTTACCCCTACTAAGTTTGCCAAGGTTGTTACACAATTAGATAAATCTGAGGTCAATGTGGTAGGTGAACTGATGCATTTTCAAATGCAATTAGCTTATGATCCTAGATTAAATAAGTACATTCATATTTAGGTTGTTGATATTCCAGTCAATTATGGTATGTTATTGAGTAGAGATTGGTCCAAAACTTTAAACGAATATATGGCAACAGACTTCTCTCACATGTGGCTGCCTTGGAGAGGTATCCCAAATGAAATTAGAATTGAGGCTAAACCTAGGATGAAACACATGACCACAGAGTATAATAGGACAAATGAAGTATTGTATGCTTCTATCGAACCAGGTGTTTATACGGTTTCAAATAGAGGAGTCCAAATAGAGGTGATTTTAGTCCTTGATTTTAAAAAAAGACTTGCTGAGAGGGTAACTAGTATGTGCATTAAGTTTGATCATGGTTCTTCTAATGAAGAAGATAGTGCCATTAATAACTTTGGTCAAAACATAAGACAAGAAATGGAAAAATGTATACAACAGGGAGTTCTAATCCAATGTGGTTTGTAGAAGAATTGGTGTAGAGTTCACATGATTGCTCATTTTGAAGGAAATTGTGAAATATACAAACATAATTGAATATCAACACAAGAAATGTGTAGAATTAATAGGAATGGGAAAAGGAAAACATGTTTTGAATGAACCAATGTTACATTTTTAGGAAGATGGAAATAATGTGCTAAGGAAGCCAAGTGAAGATGTAGAAACAAAAGATATCAATCTGTTTGAATCTCACAAACAAATAGAAAAGGAAATACTACATACAGTTCAAATAGAAGCATATGAGAATAAGTATACTTCTACAAAATAGGAGATGGTTTTCTTTCCTTAGCTTAGACATTTGTTTTGCTTTCGTAGATTAGTTATCTATTGTTTAGTTTAGTTGGTTTGTTGTGTCAGGTTCCCTTGTTTGTAAGAAGGTGATGTTGTCTTACAGACTAGTTTCAATTTGTGATAACATGCTAGTTCATTTCTTAGACATCCATTCATGAAAGGCTTAGATTTCGAAGACAATTTTCTTTCAACTTATCATCTTGTTAGAATTTGGACTTGACTTGGAAGTTAATCATATATTGTGTCCTAACACTATTATCTTCTGATCATAATGTTTTAAAATGCTAAATCTAAATTTTATGAATTGTTATGTATTCCTTTGAGAAACTTGAGTCATGATTGATGGATTTCCTGTGGATTCCATCACTAGTGTCAGATAGCATGACTGCTTGCTCTTGGGAGATGAGTTAATTGTTCGATATTGCTTGCAGATTTTGAGATTTTATACTTTACATATTTTAATGATCCCAACCTTGCTAGGAAAGTCTTTGTGAGCCTGGATTAAGTACAAATCTCAAGGTAATTCATGTTTCCGTTCCGCTCCATAATAAGCATTCTGCATACTTTCATCCATTTCATTACACTTATGACCTCCATTTGAAAGCAATAAAGTTTCCATCCACTTTATCTTCTCCATCACATAATGAATCCAAGTCTAATGTTTGAATCATTTATTTAATCCTATTGTTCCTTGCATACTCCAAAAGGATAAATTGAAGTCCTTAATGAATCATTTGGAGTATTTCCATGTCAATATCCTTTTCAAATGGCCTTAGCCACTATGTAGAAAGTAAGGTCATGATGTTGGTACTTCCATCCATTTAGCATGAATACATCATACACCCATTTCATACGTATCCCCTTTCATCTCCATTACTATGCCAATTCCTAAAGCATATGCGTACACATACTTTCCACCAATCATCTTACCTCCATCTTTCTCAAATCACATTACCATATTTCTTTATCCATTTACCTATTTCCTAATCATGATTAATGAATGTAAGTGTCATCTAAATGAGAAGCTTGCAATCCTTCCACCCATCCCATAGTTCCATAAAATAAATATTCGGATGCTTTTACCCGTCAAGCAAATAAATTCCTAAAAATCATAAAGATCTTTATGCCTTAGATCATAGATGTAATAAGTCAAAGCAAAACATATTCAAAAAGCTATTTCATTTTCATACCTTTAATAGAGAAAAGCTTAAGAATGATATTCTGGGTACCTAAGTCTAGGAAGCCAAATCCAAAGAGGGTCCTACATCCAAAGAATCCACTTCCATTCTATTTCTATTCCATCTCAAATTCAAAATTACTTCATCCCATGAAATTAAAAAAAAGAACATTCTAAGTTCATGTGGGTCTTGAAGTTACCACTTCACCCATTCACTAATCACCTTTCCCATTCCCTTTATTCATTTCCCTTCCACTTGTAATATTCAAAGTTTAGGTCGATATGAACAAATGTTGATTATAGTTTCATTCCATTATGTATATCATCCATTTCCACTGCCTTTTTTGCCATCCAATATATCCCACCACTCACCTAGTTTATGTTTGGATATACTTTTCATTTATCTATTTTATATGATCCACATCATAGTCCATTGTTTCCATTCACTTTTTCATAATCCGTACCATATCCATCATTTCTTACCAACATCAGTGTGTATGCTGACTTGACATGGATTTTGTATGGACCATTGTGTTGTCTGCAAAATTAGACTTTGGATTTTTTTCTATTCGTTACCATGGTGAAAACCTAGCAAATAGGCACCATGTGTGATGGTCATCCTAGCTAAAAAGATAAAATAAATAAAAAATTTAAATTTAAATTTAAAAAAAAATAGTAAAGAGAATTTTTTTGTCCATAGGTGAAAACCACCTTTGGTGGCGCCTTGGATAAGTACCATGATGAAAACTTGGCAAACAAGCATAGTACGTAGAGACACACTATCTCATTTCATTTCATTTCCATTTCCATATCATACCCATTCCATCATTACTCCATTTAATGTCATCGTTGACCATTATTGCCCATTTCATCCATATACATATATTCATTCATTCACCTTCCATGAATTTACCTAGCTTGAGACAGGTGATTTTAGATGATCCTAGTTTCTAAGGGATGGGACTGAATTCAAGTGCATGCACTTGAATCCTTGAAATATGGAAAGTCATGCTAGAAATCAGTTTTGATTCTTTGATCAGGTAGTTGTGTTTATTTGATTTGGTGTGTGGGTATACATGGAAATGTTGAAACTTGACTTTTGTTTATTGTTGGGACACTTAAGAAACTATTTTAACTGAAACCTATCTTTAATCACACATCAGGAGATGTAGTGTCTTGATCCAATCTATGATTCTTTTCCTTTTTGATTTCGCCATCTAGTTAGTTGATGAGTAGAGGAGGAGCGTTTGAAGGTTCCACGTCTAGATTGAGTCTTTATCTCTAAAATGTTTAGGAACATTTATTTGGGTTGATGCTAGATGTTGTGACCTGATCACACATCACCCCATTGCAAATGGGGAACCCCCTTTTTTCGAGCTCCAGTGCTTTTGTTTAGTCTTGGATGATGTCCTAGGTTTTTTTTCATGATGAAGTCAATGGCAATGATAGGGTAAGTTGCATGATTCTAAGCAAGTGAGGATTTCTAAATCACAACCAATGACAAGCTTAAACCTTGATGCCTTAATAAAAAATTGATGTTTTGATATTTAAGTGACTTAGATAGTGAAGATCCTCTAAGAAAATGACTAAATGTTGACTAGGCACAGATTGTCATCTGCAACACCATCAATATGCGCCTTGGTAGAGAGAGATTTGAGATCATCACAAGCACCAATTCACATGAAAGAACACTTTAAGAAGGCTTGGGTGCATTCTTCTACCTCTAGAGTCTCCTTTGAGTGCCTTGAAATAAAATGGATGTTTTAAACTATAAAGGGTGAGCACCTTAAGAGATGTAATTCACCTTGACTTCTAAGTGAATCAAACACATCAAATTGAACATCATAGAGTCTAGGTACTAGTTTCCTCATGTTCAACATCACTTTTGTGCCTAGAGAGAAATTAGGTTGGAATCAATAAATAATGAATGTATCCAAGTTGGACAGGTTCACAAGAGCCCATGTGAGTCATAAGATCATGAAATTTGGAAGTAAACATCATATCAAAGCTAGGCACAATTCTTTATCTTGACCATCATCAGATTCTGCCTTAGAACCTTGTGAACACCTTGTTTATTCTAGGTGCAAATTCTTGTTGTTTTAGTCATTTTGGGTGCCTAGGAAGCTGATTGTTGAAGAAGTGAGTTTGAGCACCTAGCATCAAAGAGACATTCATCAAGCAACTTGAAGGAGTTTAAGCACCATGACACTTCTAGTGAACCTTAAAAGAGTCTGAATATATGAGAAATGAAGCAAGTACTCTTCAAGTTAAGGCACATTTCCTTGTCTTTTCCATCCAATTTTGGTGCCTTGAGTGTGAGGGGCATGAAATATTGAAATCTAGCACATGGAGGATAAGAGGAGCTCAGGGAAGTTGAAAAGAGTGATTAAGAGTGTTAGAATGTTAAGAAACTAGTTAAGAGTAAGGCGCAATTTCTGACTCCCAACACCTCAAAACAATGCCTAACCTTAAAGAGAACATTCATCACATGTAGGCATTTATCCATGATCATAAAACCTTCAAGTTGCACCTTGGACTCCTTTAGATGAATTGAAGTCTTCAAGAAGATCTAGGTGCTGATTTCACTTCAAGATAGATCATGAAATGCACTTAAGCCATTAAGAAGTTTCATGGACATATAGATCAGCCCCTCATTTGTATGATCATTAAGTCTAACATAAACAAATCTGATTGCAAGATGAAGAATTTATTAGATACATAAACATGAGCTAGGAATCATTGAAGGTTAAACATCAAACTAAGCATATAAGGTGCATATTTCAGTCTATTTTAACTTAAATCAACACCTAAGATGAAGACCACTTATCCAACACAAGGCACTTATTCTTATTGGTTTCACTCTCAAATTGTGCCTAGAAAACATAGAGGTTTTTGGAGTTGAAAATGTGTTTCAAATCATTGAGAAATAGCCCAATGACCTTAGGCACCAATTTACACCTCTAGATACTCAAATCTACACCTCAAGTGCAAAGAGTAAGAGCTCATCATGAAAGTCCTTGTTTTATCATAAGATTTGCATTAGACATCTTGGGCACACTTTCCTACTCTTAACAACCCAAATCACTACCTCAATAAGAATGCATAAATTTATATTGGGTAGTGAACACTTTGAAGAAAGGATGCATTCTAAGTCATTTCATATTGCTTGAAATCATTGAAGTAACAAATATAGAGCTAATTTAGTGCTAGGCGTACTTTCACTTCTGCAGAAACATAGATTTGTGCCTTAGGAAGAGTACTTGAATTCACATCTAGGAATGAGCACCTTGAGAAGGGGAAGCATTCTAGGACTTCCCAATGGCTTGAAATCACAGTAGTAATAAGTATAAGGCCAATTTGACCAAGGCACATTTTCACATATTTGCTGACTTAAATCTGTGCTTTGGCTAGAAAGATGTCTAATATGTTGGAAAGTATACAAAATGATTTCTATGTGTTTATGAGATTCAATATTTGTCAATACTCTAATATATGGTTTTCTCTTGTGTTGCAGGAACATCAATGATGCTGAGAAATCATTCAAGGAGCAAGATCTTGGAGTCACCTTCATGCAAGGAGTGAAGTAAAGACTGAAGATAGTTGCTCCAAAGGAACACTTCACCATCATCATGCTAGAACACTTCATTATCAATGACATATAGAGAGGACATCCATCTACCATACTTCAAGCTCCATCAATCTTCAATTCTTTGAGAATCCTCTTAGTCCATGAAACATTATCATCATCTACTCTACTCTCTATGAAGAAAGCATTATCATCATCTACACTACTCTCCATCAAGATTTATTCACAAAGAAGATCAACATATACCATGTCAAAAGAACAAGAAGTACACAAAGTTAGACAAGTGAGCAACATGTATCATACACATTGAACTTACAATGAACAAGTCGAGATCAACAAGGATACATTCCCAAACACTCAAGTTCATTCAAGCAATCATGTTTGAAGACATCACACAAGATGATGTAATTTGGGAATATGCTGAAATGGCACCTACGTGGTAGATATACATCATCATTCAATCATAATTCGCCACATCATTCAACAAACAAGAAGTCAAAGAGGAAATCCATATGGAAGATGCTCTAAAGATTCTATTTTATCCTTATTTTCTTGGAAAACATGCCTTCATTACCTCTATTGTGTACTAAAAATAGAAAGTTGTTGTAACAAATTGCTGAGATGGCATGATCTTGGCCCTTGGCTACTTGAATTGATCTGGGCCTTTGATTGTAATTCTGGAGCTCTATATAAAGGCCTTGTTGCCTCATTTGTAAAGGGAGATATAGTGAGTAGGCAATACAATAGAAGAGTAGAATAGAAGGAGACTCTCAAAATTATCTGAGAGTACTTGAAGTTGTAAATATTTCTCAAGATTAATGCAAAGACATTGGAGCTTCTTTGGTGTTAAGTGTTGTCTTGTGGAATAACATGGTTTCTTGTATCTTGATGAAATGGAGAGATGTTTCTAAGTAGATTAAAAGTAGAGTAGTAGATCATTGATGTAATGTATGTATGTATTGAATATTTGATTAACTCCTAGCTCATGCTTTTGATTGTTGCAAATAATTTTATTTTGTTATCTTTTCATTGATGACAAAAGGTTGGTGGTGATAAGTAGTGTCATGGGTCGTTATAGTTTCCATGGGATTATGCAGTGGCAATAGTTTGGTGACTTGATCTCAGTTACAGTTGGAATCAGATGTGGCAATAGTTTGGTGCTTTCAGTAGTAGTAACATTGGTTGGCTCATCTTGATTGGTTTGTTCTTCATCTTCTTAGTGGACATTAAATTTGATATTGTTAAGCACATGACATTATGAAGGCTTTCAAAAGGTTTATATTGCAATACAAGGAGTTTGATTTGCTCTTCCATAGCTCAGATGCAAGTGATCAAAATCAGTTATAAATGCAGATATAGGATCTTTTTGCAGAGGTTAGATGTTTTATGATCAAGGTTTCATGTTTATCCTTCAATGATCTCTAAACATTTATTCTTATCATCATTTAGATCCTATGTCATCATTCACTAATGTCTTGATTGCCCGTCATGCATTATATACACTTTATGTTATAATTAATTGTTGACTAGTAGAAGGGGTAAAAGTCACTTAAGTGACAATGTTAAGGGCTTCATTCACATGTTATTACTGGCACTGATGCCTAGGGTGCTTAGTTATCAGGTTTATGCCACAAAGCAAATGGCACAAAAAAATAGATTGGCGTCCATAGTTTGAAAGACATGTGGTGGGTATGAGTGATCGAGTGGATAAGATTTGAATGGAGTTGAAAGCCCAACGGTTGGGGAAACCTTCTAAATTTGATGGGCTATAGTGTATAAAAGCCAAAAATCAAGGTCTTTTTTTCCTTAGAGAATGCAGATTTCTATATAGAGATTTTCTATTTTTGAGCAGAGATTGTGATGGAAGTTCGAGAGTGACTGAGACATAATAAGGGAAAGTTTTCTTATTCATATTATATTGCAATTTTGAAGCTTTGTTTTGTATTGTGTTTGAATGAGAAACAATATGGAGAGCAAAGATATGGATGGGAAGAGATGAATTTTAAGGTGCAAAGAGATTTTACTTGCAAATGAAATATCAAGGACCATACATAGACACTTAATGTTTGTAGATATAATATTCCTTATGCACAGATAATTTAAGTTTTTATTATGCTTGTTCTTGCAGAGATAAATTATGTGCAATTGTTTGTGTATGATTGAGGTCATATTGACAACTTTATTGAAGTTGGTGTAGAGATAAATTGGAGTGCTAATGAATATTGGTAAGGTGAAATTCATTCAGTATTGCAGAGATGGTTGAATAGTTTGTTAAATAGAAAGGAGGAGATATAAGTTTTTGAACTTTATTAAAAGAGGGAAACCCTCTTGTTTTCATTTTGTTCATTGTTATTTTGGAGTTGACAATCATGAGACTTGTGATGAAAAACAATATGCTAGTGAGGCAAAATAGTTTATGTCAGTGAGACATTTCTAAACTTGAAGGTTTTAACATTTAAGCCAGTGAGGCAGTTTAAGTGATTTTTCTACCTCTAGAGGGTTTTCCACTCAGTAATATTTTTGTGTCAAAACTTCTTGTGTTGAGGTTCTTCATATTTTCATTAATCATATCTGTTTGAAAATTTGGTGATTGTGGAATCATTAATCAATTCAGTTTTGATAAAGTTCATTGATAATTTTGAAAGGTGATAAAAATTGATTTTTGTATCAACACTGATTCACCCCCCTCTCAGTATTGATTGTACTCCTACAATTGGTATCAGAGCCTGGTTCCCTGTAAAGGCTTAATCATCTTGGGTAGATCATTTATTTGGAGTACTTGTCATGGAAAGTCAAGAAGGTTATTCAAACTACAAATCACCTATGTTTGATGGGTCTAACTATGTGTTCTAGAAGTTTAGGATGGAGTCAAATTTGTCATCTTTGCGGTATGATGTGTATGCCACAATTGAAACTGAATATACTGCTACAAATCCTCCTTTAACAGTTGATGAGAAAAGGACTTATGAAAATAATGCTAAGGCCAAAAATGCAATATGTTGTGGCCAAACCAATGATATACTTGTCAAAATCATGGAGTGTAAGATAGCTAAGGCAATATGGGACAAGTTATCAAATATTTATCAAGGAGGTGAAAAAATCAAAGAAGCAAAATTACAATCATATAGGGCCAAATTTGAAAGTCTCAAGATGTATGATGTTGAGAAAGTGGAAGAATATCTTCTAAGAGTTCAAGAAATTGTAAATGCCATAAGAGGATTGGGTGATACTTTGGAAGAAAAGACAGTTGTTACAAAAGTCTTAAGGACTTTAACTTCAAAATATGAGTCCAAAGTGTTTGCAGTAGAGGAAAGAGATTTAAGCAAAGTAATCTTTGATGAACTTCATGGTACATTCATAGCCTATGAAATGAGAATTAGTAGTGATACATCTTCAAGCAATGAACCTGCATTCAAATCAGTCAAAAAGGAGAAAGAGGTAAAATTTGAATTAGATGAGTTGGATGATGATCAAGAAATATCCCTTGCAAGCAAATTTAAAAAGGGATCAGTTGGCAAGTACAAAGGTAAGCTTCCATTCAAATGTTTTGAGTGTGGATAGATTGGACACCATGTAGCTAAGTGTCCTTATAAGGATTTAGATAGTGATGAAGATGAAAGCAAGAAGTAATTCAAAAAGAAACAGTTTGTTCCTACAAGGAAAAACAATTTCAGAAAGAAAAGAAGTTTGTTTACTAAGAATACTAATCTGACTGAAAGTGATTCAGATGATTCTCTTGAGGAAGATGCAGAGACTTTGTTTATGGCTGTCCTAAATGAAGTGTAAAGTGAAAACTATGAAGAACAATCAAATAATTGTGAAGCTGTTATTGATCTTGAAGGAGAATTGAGGTGTGCTTTAAGTCAAGTCAAGAAGATTAAAAGGGAGACCATTGCACAAAGAAGTCAGTTTCAGAAAGAAAATGAAATCATGAATAATAAACTAACTGGTTATGAGAAGCAGATTGCTGATCTAAAACTGACTCTTGAAGAAAGTATGAGAATTATTGATGTTAAGAGTAAAGATTTGAATGACAAGGACAAGAAATGTCATACACTTGAATCTGAAATTGTGGATCTGAGAAGAAGACTTGATATGTGCAAAAGTAGTGACAAACTTGATGACCTCCTTGACAAACAAAAGGGATTCAAAGATAAATCAAGTCTTGGATTTGAAGAGGGACAAAGTTCTTAAACAAATGTTGTTCAAAAGGTTGATGCAAATGATAAATGAATCATAAGGACAACAAACTACAAAAGGAATGAATCCTTTAGGTATAATGCTCATTTTATTGGATATTGTTTTTGTTGCAACATGTTTGGACATAAATCCAGTGAATGCAGATTGGGAGTTATAAAAATGCATTTATTCTCAAGAAATCCATTCATGTTTTTAAGAATCTTGAAGTGTCGTAATTGTAAAAAATTTGGGCATATTGCAAAATTTTGTAGACCTTCTTTGCAAATGCAGCAAACTACAAGGAATACTACTCCAAGATTGTCTTATTTAAATCTTGATAAGAAGTTGCTTGTTTGGAAACCCAAGGTGATCAATAAGCACTTTGATGTCATGATTGCACAAGCTACTTTTCATGCCAAAAAGAAGAAATAGTGGATCATTGATAGTGGTTGTTCTAATCACATGACAGGAGACAAAGATAAGTTTGTTAAATTTGAAAACATTGATGAAGGGTCAGTTATGTTTGGGAATAATGATTGCATCATGATCAAAGGCAAAGGTACAATTGTTCTTGATGATGAAACACCACTACATTATGTATATTTTGTTGAGGGTCTGAAGCATAACCTGTTAAGTGTTAGTCAAATATGTGATAATGGATTTAATGTTGTTTTTGATGCACATGGATGTGAGATCAAAAATAAATTAGGTAAAGTTCTTGCAGCAGATCTAAGAACTAGTGGTAACATCTACAATATTCATGAATCTGAAACTAAAAGTGTTGATAGCCATATTTGTTTCATGGGTCAAAGTGAAGAAGGCCGATTGTGGTATAGGAGACTTAGTCATGTGAATTTTGACAATCTTGTGAGAATCAACAAGAATCACAATGTAAGAAACATGCCTCATATTTCAAAATCAAGCTATACTACATGCAAAGAGCGTCAGTTAGGTAAGCAAACCAAGGTTAGTTTCAAACCTAAGGAGTATTTCACTTCAAAACCTCTACAGCTTGTGCATTCAGATTTGTATGGTCCTACAAGGACCAAAGCATTAGGAGGTGAAAAATATTTCATGCCTTTCATTGATGATTTTTCAAGAATGACATGGGTAACATTCTTAAGGCATAAATTAGAGGGTTTTGATAGATTCAAAATCTTCAAAAATATGGTTGAAAAAGAATCTAATTTCAAGCTAAAATGTTTAAGGTCAGACAATGGAGGAGAATATAGTTCAAAGGAATTTGAAGAGTATTGTGAAAAACATGGGATAAGAAGGCAATTTTCCACTCCTAGAACTCCATAACAAAATGGAGTAGTAGAAAGAAAGAACGAGACTATAAAAGAAATCGCAAGAACCTTACTACACGATGCAAGTCTACGCAACATTTATTGGAGGGAAGCTGTTCATATAGTTGTGTATACTTTAAATAGAGTTCAATTAAGGGTAAAGTCAAATTATACTCCTTATGAACTTTGGTATGTCAAGTTAGCTAATGTTGGATATTTTAAATTTTTTGGAAGTAAGTGTTACATCAAGAAAGATAATGATAACTTGAGTAGTTTTGAGTCTAGATGTGATGAAGGTATATTTCTGGGTTATTCTACACATAGCAAAGCATATAAATGCTTTAACAAAAGACTCAAAAGAATCATTGAAAGTACTAATGTTAAGGTGGATGAGAATTTGTAGCATTGTATGCAGTTGATTCATGACAAGGAAGATGATCATCATTCACAAAAGGAAGAAGAAATTCAGGTAGAAGAAGTTTCTGAAAAATCAGTTGAAATTAAGACAAAGACTCCTTCAAAGGCATATCAAAGAGATCATCCTCAAGAGCTGATTATTGGAGACAAGAATAGTGGTGTGTTAACAAGAAGAAAGCTTGCTGCTGTAGAAAATCAAGCGCATATGTGTTTGATATCATAAATGGAACCAAAAAGTTATGTTGAGGCCAACAAAGATGAAGCATGTATTAAGGCCATGGAAGAGGAGCTAAGTCAAATAGAAAAGAACAGAACATGGGAAATTGTGCCAAGACTAGAAGGTAAGAATGTCATTGGATCAAAATGGGTATTTAGAAATAAGCTTGATGACAAAGGTAAACGTTGTTAGAAACAAAGCTATATTGGTTTGCAAAGGGTATTCACAAATTGAAGGAATTGACTTTGATGAGACTTTTGCACCCATTACTAGATTAGAAGCTATAAGGATGTTTTTGGATTTTTCAGTTTATAAAAATTCCAAGGTATACCAAATGGATGTGAAATCAACCTTTCTAAATGGTGATCTTGAAGAAGAGGTTTACATGGAGCAACTAGAAGGATTTGTGAATAAAGACAAACCGAATCATGTAAATAAGTTGAAAAAGGCCTTATATGGGTTAAAGCAAGCTCCAAGGGCTTAGTATTATAGACTGGATAAGTTTTTACAAGAACAGGGATTCACAAAAGGAGGTGTGATAGTAATTTGTTCTACGTAATTAAAGGTGAGGATATTCTGGTTGTTGAAATTTATGTTGATGATATCATTTTTGGTAGTAACAATGATGATATGATTCATTCATTTCCTAACATCATGAAATCAGAATTTGAAATGTCTATGTTGGGAGAGTTGTCTTTTTTTCTTGGTCTTCAGGTATCTCATCTTGAAAAGGGAATATTTATCTAACAAAATAAGTATGCCAAAGAGATGTTGAAGAGATTTCAAATGGATGATTGCAAACCTTTGGGTACTCCTATGGAAACAAGGCATAAGCTAAGTAAAAATGATGAATCACCTAAAGTAGAACAATCTTTGTATAGATCTATGATTGACAGCCTTTTATATCTCACTGCTTCTAGGCCTGATATTATGCAGGTTGTTTATTTGGTTGCAAGATTCCAAGCTTGTCCTAAACAATCACATTTGAATGCTATTAAGAGAATCTTTAGATATGTTAAGGGTACACTTGATTTTGTTCTATGGTATCCTAGACACAATGATTTCCCACCTCTTGCTTATACAGATGCAGATTGGGCTGGTTGTCCTGATGATAGAAAAAGTACAAGTGGGGCAGCTTTCTTTCTTGGTGGGAGATTGGTTGCATGGCATAGTAAGAAACAAGATTGTGTTTCTCTATCTACAGTTGAAGCTGAATATATTGCTGCTTCTTCATGTTGTACACAAGTGCTTTGGATGGTCCAATCACTTCATGATATCAAGGTTGAGGTAAAAAGGCCTATTTTTTTCCTTTGTGATAATACTAGTTCTATCAATATGTCAAAGAATACTATATTGCATTCAAGAGCTAAGTACATTGCTATTAGATACCATTTTCTAAGAGAGGTGATTGAAAATGAAGTTACCTTGGAATATGTGCATACAAATGATCAACTGGCTGATATCTTCACAAAACCTTTGCCTAAGGAGTTGTTTGAATCTCTTAGATAGAGATTAGGAGTTCTATCTTTTCCCTCTCTTCAATAAGCTACAAGGATATTGGATTAAGGGGGAGTAGTCTTCTATATCATTATGAAGTTCTGAATCTCATTTTAATCTTATCAAGATAGTTGTACATAGTTTGTGTATAGTTTTTGTACATATTTGTAAAATGAATTAGTGTATGGTTGTTATCAGATAGTGGTTTATTTTCTATATGATAGTGTTTTTTTGTAGTTTGACAGTGTTATAGTATTATGTATTTGTTCATTTCAAGTGGAAAAATTGTAGTTTATCCATTGATGACAAGTACAAACATGTTAATTATTGAAAAATACTATGTAGTAGAGCTTACTTTCAGATGGCAGAGGATTGCATTTAAGATCATTGATAGTGGTTTGTAATGAAGTATCTTTGTGATTGCAAAAGGAATACAGAGGCATACACAGGACTATGAATTCTATTAGCACTAGACAATATGTTTGCCTTTGACATTTTTTGTCAAAAACGGGGAGAAGATTATGATGTTTTACTTAGCTGTCTTGCATAGTTGTTTTGCCATCAATGTCAAAGACAAAGGGGGAGTTTTGTTGCAAGTAATTTTATATGTTGTGTTTTTATTGATGACAAAATGTTAGTGGTGATAAGTAGTGTCATGGGTTGTCATAGTTTCCATGGGATTATGTAGTGGCAATAGTTTGGTGACTTGATCTCAGTTGCAGTTGGAATTAGATGTGGCCATAGTTTGGTGCTTTCAGTAGTAGTAACATTTGTTGGCTCATCTTGATTGGTTTGTTCTTCATCTTCTTAGTGGGCATTAAATTCAATATTGTTAAGCACATGACATTATGAAGTCTTTCAAAAGGTTTATATTGCAAGACAAGGAGTTTGATTTGCTCTTCCATAGTTCAGATGCAATTGATCAAAATTAGTTATAAATGTAGATATAGGATCTTTTTATAGAGGTTAGATGTTTTATGATAAAGGTTTCATGTTTATCCTTCAATGATCTCTAAACCTTTATTCTTATCCTCATTTAGATCCTATGTCATCATTCACCAAAGTCTTCATTACCCATCATGCATTATATACACTTTATGTTATAATTAACTATTGACCGGTAGAAGGGGTAAAAGTCACTTAAGTGACAATGTTAAGGGCTTCATTCACATGTTATTATTGGCCTCGACGCCTAGGGTGCTTGGTTATCAGGTTTATGCCACAAAGTAAATGGTGTGAAAAAATAGATCGATGTCCACAGTTTGAAATACATGTGGCAGGTATGAGTGATTAGGTGGATAAAATTTGAATGGAGTTGAAAGCCCAATGGTTGGCAAAACCTTCTAAATTTGACGGGCTATAGTGTATAAAATCCAAAAATCAAGGTCTTTTCTTCCCTAGAGAATGCAGATTTCTATATAGAGAGTTTCTATTTTTGAGCAGAGATTGTGATGGAAGTTCGAGAGTGACTGAGACATAATAAAGGAAAGTTTTCTTTTTCATATTATATTGAAATTTTGAAGCTTTGTTTTGTATTGTGTTTGAAAAAGAAACAATATGGAGAGCAAAGATATGGATGGGCAGAGATGAATTTTAAGGTGCAAAGAGATTTTACTTGCAGATAAATTATCAAGGACCATACATAGACACTTAATGTTTACAAATATAATATTCCTTATGCACAGATAATTTGAGTTTTTATTATGCTTGTTCTTGCAGAGATAAATTATGTGTAATTGTTTGTGTATGATTGAGGTCATATTGACAACTTTATTGAAGTTGGTGTAGAAATAAATTGGAGTGTTGATGAATATTGGTAAGGTGAAATTTAGTTAGTATTGCAGAGATGGTTGAATAGTTTGTTGAATAAAAAGGAGGAGATATAAGCTTTTGAACTTTATTGAAAGAGGGAAACCCCCTTGTTTTCATTTTGTTCATTGTTATTTTTGAGTTGACAGTCAGTGAGACTTGTGATGAAAAACAATATGCCAGTGAGGCAAAATAGTTAATGTCAGTGAGACATTTGTAAACTTGAAGGTTTTAACATTTAAGCTAGTGAGGAAGTTTGAGTGGTTTTTCTACCCTTGGAGGGTTTTCCACTCAGTAATATTTTTGTGTCAAAACTTCTTGTGTTGATGTTCTGCATATTTTCATTAATTATATCTGTTTAAAAATTTAGTGATTGTGAAATCATTAATCAATTCAAATTTGAAAGGTGATAAAAATTGGTTTTTGTATCAACATTGATTCACCCCCCTCTTAGTGTTGATTGTACTCTTACATTGACATTCATCATTGGTGAAATGTTGTGTAAAGCTAGTTTGAGCTTCATTATATTTGCTTAAGTTCAATTGTGGATGCTTGTTTGAGCTGCGCCATTCAATGGGTGCTTATATGAGCTTTCATGATTTGAAAATCTTTCTCTATCCTTAGGAGATTGCACCAACTCCATGTAGTTGTAGGAATCCTTGGCAAAGTGGAGTTTGGTTGATTAAGGAGTTTGTCTATTCATGCATCATCATTACTTCATTGACCTTAGATTAGTTTCTCTAAACCCTCATCTTTTTTCTTTTCTTTGTTATTGAGGCATTGTATATACATCATCCATACTGAAAGGAGAAATAAGTTGAATGAAGTAAGAAGAAGTCTACGTAAGTCCCTTTCTAATTACCAACAAGATCACATCAAATCACTGAGTTTATCCAATGCAAATCATGAAGAAGGAACCTTGAAGTTACTTTTTTGGATCACATAGCTTAGGCTTTGAAGAACTTTATTCAAGAGAGAGTGGAATACTTAGTGTTTTACTCTATTGTTGAGTTGTTTAAAAACTATCATCAACAGAGCATATAAGACAACATCATCTTTAAGGCAAGATAAAAGCTTGATATTCATGGTCACTGCTTCACCATTTTGACATGATTCAATTGAGAAAGCATTCCTGGAAGGATGGTTGTAATCATATATTTTTATGCTCCTCATAGAACAAAGTAATGGCAAGAGACATCAAGTAGCATCATTTTTAGAGGGAGTTATCACAACTGAGGAGGCAGTCATAAATATTGAAGAACAACAAAGCTTAAATAAAGGTTGTAGCAATACAGAAAGAGAATAAGAGATATAGATAAACAAGGTCACTTGAAAGCTGATACAAAGGTCATGCAAAGACTATGAACAATCCCAAATACATCACCACTAGAGGTCATTATTGGAATAGTGGTCGCAAAGAAATTCTATAGGTAGAGCAAATATAGTCAACATCTCATTTTCAGTCATGTTTTACCATGAGGAAGTAAATATAAAATGCTTTCATCTCTATTAGAAGAGTAAATAATATGTAGTATCTACTACCATACAATGAGGCCAAAGGTATATTCTTAAAGGCTAATGAAATAGTAAATAGGTAATGCCAAAATGGTATTTTCCTCACAAATGCCAAAATCCACATGTATTTTGAAAAGTGCATAGATACAGGAAAAGTGAAGAGTTTCAAGTTTTTGCAGGCCCAAGTATTACACATAGATAATCATTATGCTACTATAGCTACAAAGTGGGTTGAGTTCTTTTTACATTGAAAAGACAAATACAAAGCAAGTTCCAAACAAGAATTGGTAAGGAGATGGATCTGCCTAGCACTCAACTCTAGGAAATAATGCTTAAGGTAGGAAGAAAACACTACATGTTTGAGATCGTGGAAAAAACCTAAATGAGGCTACTCATTACTATCTCTATTTCAAGGCAATATTGGAAGTTCCCACCAGTCAAAAGCTGGTTAGCACCCTCAGAATTCCTTTATAGCAAAATGTAAATGTAAAACATTTGTACTCTAGATGGATTGTTGTAGAGGAATGATTGAACAATGTGCATTCTATTGCATTTGATTCTATTTACTACTGGGTTACTAGAAAGCTGTTGAGAAAGGTCTGATTTCATATTGTGTGATGAACCACTTGATGATAAAAGCTAACTAAACATATAAGGATGGTTAGCATAATAATTGTGACAAGTTCAAGCTTGGCCGCAACCTGAGAGAGCATTTTCTCATGAAAGGGTGAAATCAACCTAGGGTTTGAAGGAAAAAACAAATGCAGAGAGAGAGATGGAGGGTTTACTCACAACTAAACAAGAGGAGAGTGGAATACACATAACAAGATAAGATACGATTAAAGAAAGCCAGTGTAAAAAACTGTCATTCTTTATACAAAAGCAGAGTAAACATGGAGGATCCATGGCCTAACATGAAGGATCCATGGCCTAACATGAAGGAGAATTTTCTTTTATGAATAATAAACATTTTCTAGAAACTCAGGAAATGGATGATGCCATGGCCATGGAATAGTATAGAGTTTCTAGAAAGTCAAGGCATGAGATAAAACAAAAACTTCCTATGTTGTTCACTGTGGAGCTAAAATCGAGCATGCTCATACAAAAGGCAAAAGAAAATATAGAGTTCAAGTGACAAGCACTTACCCAAATTATGCTGTAACAGATACATTTGAAACCCAAACATGAATTCTCTAAGAGATCTTCAGTGGCGGCCTCAAATACCAAGAAAAGTTTTATTAGAAGATAAAACAAGTGAAATGCATTAGAAAATGTGTTTATGGAACCGTGGCTTAAGAGCCAAAAAATGCTTTTGAAATGGACAACATTGTCCTGATTCATGTAATATGACATACCTCTATGTTTTCCTTCAAAATATTCATAGGAAAACACCCAGAAGCAACAAGAATTTTGATGATTTCAAGCTCATACTCCAGTTCATGGCAGCCACAGGTAGAGCCATTTTCATCCAAAAAATGAAAATGTAAATGATGAAAAAAGTTAGGGCTTCGAGACTTTTGTGTTAGGGTTTCATTTTAGCCTTAAGTCAAAAGTCATTTTTATCACATTAATTTCAAAATCAAATGCCTCAACTAATGCCATCGTGTTAAGTCCCTCACATATCTCATGATTAGGTTTTGCCTTAGGTTCCCCTTGCCATGTATATTTTTTTGCAAATCAAGTGAGCAAACCTTAAAGGTCTTATTTTATATTCCAAATTTTTATGATTTTTATAGAAAATCAAGATGCCAAATGAGATGTACTGTACTTGGCAAGATAAAATCAAAAGCCTTGTAATATTATTTTTTTCAAAAATCAAATTGAGAAAATAAAACTGCAAATCCATGTAAAATAATATTTAAAGTAATATCTTTATAAATAGCTTTTAAATATTTGTTATTTTATGTAGTTAAAGAGGAGTAAAGCAAAGTAAACCTTTCTTTTTGGGTTTGATTTCCTTTGGATGAAATTGGAAAAATATGGATGAAATGGAGCCTTTATTCAATAGATAAAGCCTATTTTTTAGGTGTTTTTGGTGGGACCATTTTGGAGAATAGTTTGGCATCTTTTCTCTTCATTTTGGAGGTAGTTTGGCTACTTTTTGGGGAGCTTTTATGTGGAGCTCGAAAATGGATTAGGATGACTGTTTTAAGGAGCTTTTCCCATCTTTTCTCTTGGAGATCATTTGCAAGCATATATTGGAGGAAAACTTAGTTTTTCTCTATAAGTTCTAATTATTCTATTTCTTTTTCTCTTGGTCACTTGCAGAGAGCATTATAAATTTTTGTACTCAGTCTCATTTTGCATACTCATTTCAGATAAATAAGACAACAAAGGTCCTTTCCCATTCATTTTTTTCTCATATTGTAGTGTTGATTTGATGTTTCATTATGATCATAATACTCAGATCCTTTGTTATCTCTCATTATTGCAAACTTATGTGTAGAAGTCTTGTGTAATGCATGTTGTATGTTGAGTTTAATTGCAAGCCTTCATACAAATGATTCATGTGTTGCATGTTTCAATTGGGATTGTGAAAGTAGATGTCTTAAGAGTTTGATTGTTAGTGAAATCATTAAATAAGTTAGATTTCTGTTTAATCATCCTTAGATTTTAGAATTTCCTTTCAGTTACCTTCTAACCTTTTTATCAAAAATTATTTAGATTAGAAAATTCATTAGGAGAACTGGCTCACTCTAGAGGTTCACTCCAAATTTTAGGAAATCCACAGGCCTAGGAGTGTTCCCATGTGTCAATAGGTAGCTAAGTTCGTATCTTAGCATAGGGTGCATACTTCGTTGATAACAGTATCCAATAACCAAACATCATACCATGATTCATTAATTAAAGTATAGAAGGCAAAATTTAACATAGAAAGCACAAGTTCATCATGATCACTAGAATATGAAAACTAGGTTGCTCCTAATGCTTTATCATCATAGTGGGTTGTATAATGTATCTTCTTGTTTGAAAAAAGTTTCTATCTTTTTGCTGATATTTGGATTCATGGGCTTCATGGCCCTACCTTTTCCACAACATCATTTGCAATACAAGTGTTATATATCATTCTCATTATCATGTTAAAAGTTTACTTTTCTATTTGTATATCCTCTTCCTTCATTATTCAATTATCCTTTATCATTTCTATCATCACTGCACCCACCTCTAGAAGAAAATTTATTATTAGAAGGCTTTCTTTTTTTGAGAAAGAAAAATATTTTCATCAATGCCATCAATTTTTCTCTCAAAAATATTTTCACATTCTGTCAAATTTTCAATTAGTTTGATGCAGGAGAATCCCTAGTTCAAGAGCAATCTTTCATCAACCAAAAACATTCGCATTTTAGTTTGTTTGTAGTTTAGTTTGCGTTCTTTCATTTTTTAGTTCAGTCCAGGCAGTTCAATCAATAACAATTTCTATATTTTGGTTCACATTTTGCTGCAATTGTATTTTAGATCTTGTGGAGATGGACATAGAATCTAGAGACATTCATGCACAACATATCTAAATCTCAGAGCATTTGGTTAAGGTACCATAAAGATATCACTATCAAAAGATCGACTATTTTCTCAGAGCAGAGCATCCGGACAGTCTCAGTAAATCAGCTAGAGAAGGAGACTTGTAGAGCATTTCACAACCTTTGAAGTTTAATGACACATCATTCCATGTTGTTTGGTTCATGGTTGACCTTCCTCGAGATTTGTACATCATTCCATTTATTTGTGGAGGAGTTCTACTCATTTAGGGCTGACCTATCCATGTACACACGTTATAACTCTTCATTCGAAATTGTGATCTTCCTTGGTTGACGTGGAGGAATCTTATGATCTAGAGATGATATATAAGGATGTAATAGATCCCTAGGAAATTAGTTAGCATAGTGATGATCATTAGCATAAGTTCATAGTTTGGATTCTTTGCGAAGTAGCTTCAAAGCAATGTCTTGTGCATATTTGATATTCTCTAATCAGGCCTTTGAGCCCTAATTGGAAGCCCACATGTTGCGGACTGATTTGTATTCAAATTCTATGATATACTAAAGGACTAAATCTACATTTGTTTCATATAGATTTAAGTTGTTTCTGTTGTGTTTACTCTAGCTACATGGTCTGGATAGTTCATTCTATGAACCCTCCTACTGTGACTGCACCAAGTGGTATTAGAGTGAAAGTTTGAATCTCTAGAAGCTAGCAAAGGAAATCTATAAGATCATGTTATAGACAGATCTTTGAATCTGAGGTCGTTGTAACCTTGTAGCTTGATCACTAAATTGAGGTAGTTTGCATTTGATCCTAGGAAGAATGCCGCCGAGGAGAATCCCTGTTGTTGGAACAATGGCTGGTAGAATGGATGGGATGATGGAAAAAATGAAAACAATGAGAATTCGATTGGATGCTATTGAGGAAGATAGCTGAAGAGGATTGACACCTAGACCTAATTTTGAAAGTGATGATGAAGAGGAATTTGAATATGTTGAACAAATTGGTGAAATCCTAGGAGGTGATGAAGAAGAATCAGATCAAGTCAAGATGTTGTGAGCTATTTCAAAGATTGGAAAGAGACCTAGAGTTGATGTACCTAATTACACAAGCAATTTGAACCCTAAAGAGTTGATTGACTAGATAAATGACATGGAAGAATACTTTGAATATGAAGAAGTTGAAGATCCGGAGAAGGTGAAATTTGTAAAGACAAAGTTGAAAGGACATGCTACTATATGGTGGAAAGAAGGTTAGTTGGATAGAAATAGAAGAGGAAAAGAAAAGATTACAAAATGGGACAGGATGGTGACAAAATTGAAGAACCAATTTATACCTACTGACTATGACTTGGAACTGTTGAAGAGATTGCAGAACCTGAGACAAAAGGAGAAATTTGTGAAGGAGTATACTAAAGAATTTCATAAGATGATCATAACGAAAAGACATAGTGAACAAAGAAAAGAGAAAGTGGCTATATACATCAATGGACTAAGATTGAATGTTCAAGAAGAATTGAGTTTGGTGAGGATGACAACACTAGAAGAAGCATATTAGTTTTCCCTGAAGGTTGAAGAGAAGTTGAATAAGAACCATGATCAAGGATAGAGAGTTAGAGGAGGTAAATTTTAGAGAGGTAGAACATTCTCTGGAGGAGAGAGATCATTTGCAGAATACAATAGACAAGAGAACACATGCATACCAAAGAGATGACATAAATTTTTACCGTAGAGGGAACCCTAGCCTACACTAGAATGAAGGATATAGAAGAGAAGGAAGAGGAATTGATAGGAGAACATTTAAAGGCACTATAGAGCATTTGAATGTAATCAAGGGACTAAAACCAAGAGGATAGAGAACATTGGAAGAGCAGCCTATGTGGAAGAAGAACCTGTTGGATCACCAAGTTCAGTTGACAAACCTGAGAAAGGAGAATCACTTGTGATGAGGAGAGCACTATTTCAAGCAAAGACAACTAGGGAACTAATGCAGAGGAAGGGTTTGTTCAGAACAAGATGCAAATTAGGAGGTAAATGTTGTAAAGTTGTAATTGATAGTGGTAGTTCTAATAACCTAGTTTTAGAAGAGATGGTGACTAAGCTAAAGTTGGAGAGATTGAAACTTCCTAAGCCCTATCAAATAGCATGGATTCAAGATGATCATAAGGTACTGGTGAGTGAATAATATTTGATGAAATTTCATATTGGATCTTATCATGATGAAGTCTTGTGTGATATTATACCTATGGATGTTTGTCATATTTTGTTGGGTAGACCTTAGTAGTATGATAGAAAGGATATACATGATGGGAGAAAGAACACATACACTATAACAAAAAATGGAATGAGAATTACTTTTATTCCTTTGGAGGATGATCCTAAGAGTGAAGTATGTGGGAATGCTAGAATTTGTTTGGTAGATTGAAGAAAATTTCTAGATAGTTTAAGACATGAGAACGTGTATTATGCCTTGATTCCTAAGAAGCCTAAAACATTGAAGGAGACTAAAGAATCACAATTGGAGGAGATAGAAGAGTTGCTGAAAGAATATGAAGACATCATATTGGATAATGTATGTGAAGGATTACCACCAATCAAAAGTATCAGTCATCGCATGGATCTTATATCGGGAGCTAGTTTGCCTAACAAAGTAGCACATAGAATGACATTGATAGAAAATGAAGAATTAAATAGGTAAATACAAGAGTTGTTGAGTGAAGGTTTGATTAGAGAAAGTTTGAGTCCTTGTATAGCACCTGCAGTGTTAGCACCAAAGAATGATGGAGAATGGAGAATGTGTACAGACTCTAGAGCAATAAACAAGATCACAGTTAAGCATAGATTTCCTTTACCTAGGATGGATGATAATATGGATTATTTTAATGGAGCAAAATGTTTCACAAAGATAGACTTGAAGAGTGGATACCATCATATTAGAATCAGAGAAGGAGATGAATGGAACACTGCTTTTAAGACAAATGATGGATTGTATGAGTGCTTAGTGATGCCTTTTGCATTGACAAATCCATCGAGTACTTTCATGAGATTGATGAATGGTGTTTTGAAGAAATTCTTGGGTAAGTTTGTTATTGTGTATTTGGATGACATTCTAATTTTCAATAAGACAAATGAGGAATATTTCTAACACCTTAGACAAGTTTTACAGATATTGAGAGAAGAGAAATTGCTGATAAACATTAAGAAGTGTAGTTTCATGAAGGAAGAATTAGTATACTTGGGATTTGTGATTTCTGTGGAAGGGTTGAAGATGGATCTTGAGAAGGTAAGAGCAATTTTTGAATGACCTACAATGGAGAGAATTAGAGAAGTTAGATCATGGTGTAGGAGCACCTTCTCTATGGTGTAGGAGTCATGTTTTATTTTTTAATAAGGCTTCTTAAGCCACTTCATGTTTGTAATAAGGTTTTTGTGTCAATTTAGTCACTAGACCTATGTAGATCATGTTTTGGTCAAGTTGATGTAATAACACAATGAAAACATGTAGTTTTCTTGTGAGAGGAGAAAGCCAATGGCTAACTATCTTTCAAATCAGTTTGCACGGTTGCAAGGAATGTAACTGATGTTTTCAAGCCTCTATAGGTGAAGAAGTAGGATGTAATGAAAGGGGAATGAAGGAATGAAGAATTGGATCTTTGGGTGTGCTACAACATTGTTCTTTCTGAGTATCTTTCTGTAACAATCTCTTTGTGCAGTATGTACGGATAGTTGATTGTCTGAAACTATCTGGAACTGTTCATGTATTGAGATAGCTTTCATTTGGAAGTAGTCTAGTGTCTTGAAGTGTTCCAGTTTTTCAGATATTGTTCTTTTGCAGAGACTAGTCTGAAAACCTAGAAACTAGGGTTTTGTGAACAAATGGATTGTTATTCCTCTGTCCACTAAAAGCATTCTCATTCTTAGTGTGATGGAGGAATAAAGTGTACATTTAGTGGATCCATGGAGTTTGGGCATGAGTTGACTAGGCATCTCTATGTGACTAGTCATTGAAACAATAGGAAAGGTGCTATTGTGGAGTGGCCAAATTGATGGGGTGATCAAGAGTTTGAAGAGGATTGTAGACCTCTTATGTTCTATTGAGTTCTCATTTAATGTTTGTGATTTGCGAAGTTACAGAGTTACCATCGGTGTAACATAACCTTCAGAAAAGCTGTTGGAAGTCACACTGATCAACGGTGTTAGACCGGTAGGAGATATATCGGTGGAGAAGGACTTAAGTCTCACTGAAGACAACATATATCGGCGTAAGTTTTCTATTGTTTCACTGAATGTACATTGCAAATGCATATAACAAATGTATGTTGAGAATGTACATTTTGTTGGATACAAAAGGTGACTGGTAGTAGCAGTGAAATTAGGGTAAAGGAAAACATTACTCCACCGGTTGTAACAAGTCATGTCATGCATTTACTAAGTTGGTATATCAGTGTGGTGGGAGAACATTCAAGTAGCTCACCAATGAAGGAGGTCTTGCTGAAGGCAAAATAACGCATTGGCATATCGGCTGAAGAATTTAAGGCTTTGCCGATGTTTGGAGTCTCATCGAAGTGTCAAGAGTAGTTAGGTGAAGTCAAAGGTATCAGTGCATTGGCCAAGCCTCACAAGTGGTCTCTGATGATCAAAGTTTGGCCAACAGGGTCATGACTAACCGTCACAGTTAAAGCGAGTGTAAAGCTAACCACCATCGAGGTATCGGCAAGAGGCCAGAAGATGTCGACGATGGAAGAAGTCTCTCCGAAGACAAGGCAAAGTTGACTATCAGGAAGAGTTGATAGATCAGTCAGAGAAATAGTAAGGTGGCCGATGGGATATGTTTGGCTAACAAGGTTTGGTCACCAAGACATAGGTCACATCTCACCAATCAGTTTATTGATAAGTTTTGAACACTTCCTCTATGTGCTCTGCATCATATTGGTATCAGAGCCAATATTTGAATTGGAGCAGTCTATGTTAGATAGGGAGATAGAAACTGAGGCTAGCACAATGCCTCCCAAGTCAATGAGCAAAGAAGCCATCAAGAAGATGGTAGAGGAGATGCTTAAAGAAAAGTTAAAAGAAGAAAGACACAAGGGTAAGAGTAAAGAGGATGGAAGTGCTTCTAATACAGAAGAAGAAGAAGAGGCAGAGGAAACCCCTCAAGAACAAGGTATGTCTGTAGACCAAAAGGCATTCTTGAAAGCACTCAAAGGTGCTCGTGGAGATAGTGGTGATCTAAAGATGGATGTTCCTACATTCAATGGGAAACTTGGTGGAGATGTCCTCATGGATTGGATTGAAGCCATGTGTAATTATTTTGACTTCATGGAGTATAGTGATAGAAAGAAAGTCAAGTTTGCTAAGACCAAATTGAGAGGTTCTGCCCTAGTTTGGTGGAACTATATGCAAGGTGAAAGAGAGAAAGTTGGAAAGAACCCTATCATCAAATGGAGTAGAATGGTGGCCATGTTAAGAAACAAGTTCATGCCAGCTGATTATGAGTTACAGACCATTAGGAAGTTTAATCATCGTAGACAAAAGGATATGGATGTGGCTACATATATTGACGAATTTCATAGATTGAGCATGAGAACCAATCACAAGGAGGACAAGAAAGAGATGCTGGCCAGATATCTAGGTGGTTTGAGGTATAACATACAAGATGAATTTAGTATAGTGGTTCCTAAAACAGTGGATGAGTGTTTTATATTAGCCTCTAGGGAAGAGGAGAAGTTGAAAAGGAAGGGTGATCAAAACACCAGAGGAAGAGGTGGCAGAAATGATAGGGGAAGATGCAATTTTGGTAGAGGACAGTCAAGTAGAAATGAAAATCCAAGTCAACAAGAGTCTCATTATGATGTAGATCATAGAAGTGGTGGTTTCAGAGGTTGGAGAAGACCAAATGGTAGAGGTAGAAGTGGTGGTGTAGGAAGAGGACCTAGAGTTTTCACTGGTAGATGCTATGGCTGCAATCAAGTAGGCCATACTATGAGCAAATGCCCTGAGAAGGCAACTAGTTCCCATGATAGTGGAAGAAGGAATCAGTTGTTGAAAGATGATGATTGTCAAAGTGTGAATTCACCCATTGGTAGTGCTGCACCAGTCCTTGAAGGAGAGAACATGATGATCAAGAGAACCTTGATGAAGATGCCATTGAAGCAAGAGCCCCCACAAAGGAAGACTCTCTTCAAAACCCAAGGTAAAGCATATGGTAAACTTTGTAAAATTATTGTTGATTTATGTTCTACTAAGAATGTAGTGTCTACTAAAATGGTAGAGAAGTGTAAGTTGAAAAGGATTCCCCATGTTAGTCCTCATAAGATCTCTTGGTTGAATAAGAGTCAAAATTACAAGGTAGAAGAACAAACTTGGGTTGAGTTTGAGATAGGTGATTATAAGGACAAGATACTATGTGAGATTATTCCCATGGATGCTTGTCACCTTCTTCTTGGACATCCATGGCAGTATGATGTGAAGGCACAACATGATGGTGAGAAGAACACATACCTCATCACCATGAATGGAAGGAAGTTTAGGATGGATCCTATGCAAGAGCATGTTGGAGAGAAGAGTAGTGACACCAATGTCATGCTGGTTAGTGGCAAACAGTTCTTACACCTCATGAAGGGGAAGGATACCCAAGGGTATGCCTTGGTAATGAAGCCTAATGATGAATCAAGTCAGTAAGACAAAAAGCAGAAAGAGATTCCACTGGAAGTACAACAATTGTTGGATAAGTACCAAGATCTTGTGGTGGAGGATACTCCTAACTCCTTACCACCCATGAAAGATATAAGTCATCAAATTGACTTGATCCAAGGTGCCACATTGCCCAATAAGGCTGCTTATAAATTGACACCACAACAGAATGAAGAGGTGAGTGGACAAATTCAAGAACTCTTAGAGAAAGGACTGATTAGAAAGAGTCTTAGTCCATGTGCAGTCCCTAGTGTACTAGCTCCAAAGAAAGATTGGAAGTGGAGGCTATGTACGGATTCAACGGGCATAAATAAGATCAAAATAAGGTATAGATTCCCTATGCCAATGATTGAGGATCTTTTGGACTATCTTGGAGGGTAATGTTATTATTCAAAGATTGATTTGAAATTTGGTTATCATCAAATCAGAATTAGATAGGGAGATGAATGGAAGGCTGCCTTCAAGACAAACGATGAGTGGCATGTCATGCCATTTGGCCTTAGCAATACCCCAAGCACATTCGTGTGCTTGATGAATGAGGTACTTGTTGAATTCATTGGCAAATTTGTAAATGTTTATCTTGATGACATACTTGTTTTTAGTAGGACAAAAGAAGAACATGTGAAGCATCTTGGACAGGTGATCAAGAAGTTGATGATCAACTTGGATAAGTGTGAGTTCATAAAAAATGAACTTGTGTACCTAGGTTTTTTGATTACTAATGGTTGTTTGAAGATGGACCCCACAAAGGTTGAGGCCATTCTCAATTGGCCTACTCCTAGGACAATGGGAGATGTTAGAAGTTTCCATGGCCTAGCAACTTTTTATAGGATGTTCATTAGAGGATTCAGTCACATAAGTGCTCCTATTCTCAACACTGTCAAGGGTGGAATGAAGTGCAAATTTCAATGGACAAAGCAAGCATATGATAGCTTTGAATTGTTAAAGAAGAAAGTGGCTGAATTACCTACATTGGTGCTCCCTAATTTTGACAAAGTTTTTGTAGTGGAATGTGATGTGAGTCAAAAAGCAATAGGCATTGTTCTAAGTCAAGATTGACATCCAGTAGCTTTTTTCTTAGAGAAGTTGAATGAGGCTAAACAAAGGTATTCTACCTATGACCTAGAGGTTTATGCAATGGTGCAAGCCTCCAAAAGTGGAGACACTATTTTCTGCCCAAAGAATTCATTGTTTTCACTGATAACCATGCTCTTGCCTTCCTCAATAGTTAGGAAAAGTTGAATTAGAGGCATGTTAAATGGATATAATAATTGTAGGCCTATACCTTCACTATTAAGCATAAAAAGGGTGTTGCCAACAAAGTGGCTGATGCTTTAAGTAGAAGTATGCTTGTCATACATGAAGTGTAGATGGAAAGCATGGGGATAGATTGTTTAAAGGAGTTATACAAGGATAATGCAAATTTCAAGGCTACTTATGAAATTTGTGCAAGTTTGGCTAACACTTTTCATGGTGAATATTCAGATTTTGTGTTGCAGGAAGTTCTCCTATTCAAAGCCAGTTTTCTATGTGTTCCTAAATGTTCAATGAGGGATAACATCATCAAAGAGAAACACAATGGAACCCTAGGAGGACACTTTGGGTTGGACAAGACTTTGGAACAAGTCACTAGATTCTACTATTGGCAAAAAGTACAATCAGATGTGAGGAGATATGTTGCAAGTTGTACCATATGTCAAAAGGCCAAAGTTATGTCTTGTAATGTTGGTTTGTAACAACCCCTTCCTATTCCCAATAGGCCTTGGGAAAGCATTAGCATGGATTTTGTACTTGGTCTTCCTAAGATAGCAAGGGATGTTGATAGTGTTTTTTTCATTGTGGATAGATTTAGTAAGATGGCTCATTTTGTGTCATGCAAATGCAGAAATGATGCATCTCACATTGTTGGTCTCTTTTTCAGAGAATTTGTTAGAATCCATAGTTTGCCCCTTTCAATTGTCACTGATAGAGACTCCAAGTTTGTTAGTCATTTTTGGAGAACCTTATGGAGAAAATTGGGAACACAATTGTCTTTCTCATTAGCCTACCATCCGCAAATTGATGCTCAGATTGAGGTTGTTAACAAGTCCTTAGGAAACCTTTTAAGATGCCTTACCAAGTAGCATGGGTTGGCATGGGACTTGCTGATCAGTCAACCTAAGTATGCTTACAATGAATCAATGAATAGGAGCACTGGGAAGAGTCCATTTGATATTGTTTATGGTTTCCATCCAAGTGGACTGCTTGAACTCAAAGACCTACAAGGTTCAGATAAGAGGAGTACTCTAGGAGAAGTACAAGGAAGATTGGAAAAGGAGAGATGTACTGTTCAAGGTGGGAGATTTGGTGATGGCCTATCTAAGGAAGGAAAGACTACCTAAAGGATATCCAACCAAGCTTCTGATGAAGAAAATAGGACCGTACAAGGTAGTCCATAAGTTTCATCCAAATACTTATGAAATAGAATTACCATCCAGTCTTGGTATTTCTCCCATATTCAATGTTTCAGACCTGTTTCCATTCAGACCTCCATTAAATGCTAAAGATGGATCAGATGTTGTGATTGAAGATGAAGATTGGGTCAAAGATCTACCTCCAAGTAAGCCTTTACAATTGGAATGCATCTTAGATTCTAAGGTTGTCAAAAAGATAAGGAAGGGTGTGTACAAAGAGTACATGGTCAAATGGAAGGATCTTCCTGATTGAGAGGCTACCTGGATGAGTGAAGCAGACATTCTGAAGCATGGGAAGATACTTCAATAGTTGGCAACTCAAGGGACTTGAGTTTTTCTTGTAGGGGGAGTATGGTGCAGGAGCACCTTCTCTAGGGTGCAGGAGTCATGTTTTGTTTTTTTAATAAGGCTTCTTAAGCCACTTCATGTTTGTAATAAGGTTTTTGTGTCAATTTGGTCACTAGACCTATGTAGATCATGTTTTGGTCAAGTTGATGTAATAACACAATGAAAACATGTAGTTTTCTTGTGAGAGGAGAAACCCAATGGCTAATTGTCTTTCAAATTATTTTGCACAGTTGTAAGGAATGTAACTGATGTTTTCAAGCATCTATAGGTGAACAAGCAGGATATAATGAAAGGGGAATGAAGGAATGAAGAATTGAATTTTTGGGTGTGCTAAAACATTGTTCTTTCTGTAACAATCTTTCTACACGGTCTGTACGGATAATCAATTGTCTGAAACTGTCTAGAAGTGTTCATGTATTGAGATAGCTTTCATTTGGAAGTAGTCTGATGGCTTGATGTGTTCTATTTTGTCAGATATTGTTCTTTTGCGGAGATTGGTCTGAAAACCTAGAAACTAGGGTTTTGTGAACAAATGGACTATTATTCCTTTGTCCATTGAAAGCATTCTCATTCTCAGTGTGATGGAGGAATACAATGTACATTTTGTGTTTTTTGTTGTTTTGGGTCAATACCTTGGGATCCATGGAGTTTGGGCATGAGTTGACTAGGCATCTCTATGTGACTAGTCATTGAAACAATAGGAAAGGCATTGTTGAGGAGTGGCCAAATTGATGGGGTGATCAAGTGTTTGTAGAGGATTGTAGACCTCTTCTGTTCTATTGAGTTCTCGTTCAATCTCTATGAGTTGCAGAGTTATAGAGTTGCCATCGATGTAACATAACCTTCAGAAAAGCTATTGGAAGTTACACCGATCAATGGTGTTAGACAGGTAGGAGCTGTATTGGTGGAGAAGGATTTAAGTCTCATCAAAGACAACATATATTGGCGTAAGTTTTGTATTGTTTCACTAAATGTACATTGCGAATGCATATCACAAATGTATGTTGATAATTTATGTTGAGAATGTACATTTCATCGGATACAAAAGGTGACTAGTAGTAGTGGTGAATTTAGGGTAAAGGAAAACATTTGTCCACCGGTAGTAGCAAGTCATGTCATGCATATACTAAGTTGGTATATCGGCGTGTTGGGAGAACATTCAAGGAGCTCACCGATGAAGGAGGTCTTGCCGAAAGCAACATAATGCATCAGCATATTAGGTGAAGAATTTTAGGCTTCACTAATGTTTGGAGCCTCCCCAAAGTGTTGGGAGTAGTCAGGTGAAGTTGAAGGTATTGGCTCATTAGCTAAGCCTCACAAGTGGTCACCAATGATCAAAGTCTGGCCGACAGGGTCATGACTAACCGTCATGGTTAAAGCGAGGGTAAATCTAACTGCCATCAGGGTATCAATAGGAGGCCAGAAGATGCCGGCGATGGAAGAAGTGTCTCCGAAGACAAGGTGAAGTTGACTATTGGGAAGAGTTGACATATCGGTTAGAGAAATAACAAGGTGACCGATGGGATATGTTTGGCCAATAAGGTTTGGTCATAAAGACATAGGTCACATCTCACCAATCAGTTTATTGATAAGTCTTGAACACTTCCTCTATGTGCTCTATGTCATATTAGTATCAGAGCCAATATTTGAATTGTAGCAGAGTATGTCAGATAAGGAGATAGAAACTGAGGCTAGCACAATGCCTCCCAAGTCAATGAGCAAAGAAGCCATCAAGAAGATGGTAGAGGAGATGCTTGAAGCAAAGTTAAAAGAAGGAAAACCCAAGGGTAAGAGTAAAATGGATGGAAGTGCTTCTGATATAGAAGAAGAAGAAGAGGCAAAGGAATGCCCTCAAGAACAAGGTATGTCTGCAGAACAAAAGGCATTCTTGAAAGCACTCAAAGGTGCTCATGGAGATAGTGGTGATCTAAAGATGGATGTTCCTACATTCAATGGGAAACTTGATGGAGATGCCCTCATGGATTGGATTGAAGCCATGTGTAATTATTTTGACTTCATGGAGTATAGTGACAGCAAGAAAGTCAAGTTTGCTAAGACCAGATTGAGAGGTTCTGCCCTAGTTTGGTGGAACTATATGCAAGGTGAAAGAGAGAAAGTTGGAAAGAACCCTATCATCAAATGGAGTAGAATGGTGGCCATGTTAAGAAACAAGTTCATGCCAGTAGATTATGAGTTGCAGACCATTAGGAAGTTTAATCATCGTAGACAAAAGGATATGGATGTGGCTACATATATTGAAGAATTTCATAGATTGAGCATGAGAGCCAATCACAAGGAGGACAAGAAAGAGATGCTGGCCAGATATCTAGGTGGTTTGAGGTATAACATACAAGATGAATTTAGTATAGTGGTTCCTAAAATAGTGGATGAGTGGTTTCTATTAGCCTCTAGGGAAGAGGAGAAGTTGAAAATGAAGGGTGATCAAAACACCAGAGGAAGAGGTGGCAGAAATGATAGGGGAATATGCAGTTTTGGTAGAGGACAGTCAAGTAGAAATGAAAATCCAAGTCAACAAGAGTCTCATTATGATGTAGATCATATAAGTGGTGGTTTCAGAGGTTGGAGAAGACCAAATGGTAGAGGTAGAAGTGGTGGTGCAGGAAGAGGACCTAGAGTTTTCACTGGTAGATGCTATGGCTGCAATCAAGTAGGCCATACTATGAGCAAATGCCCTGAGAAGGCAACTAGTTCCCATGATAGTGGAAGAAGGAATCAGTTGTTGAAAGATGATGATTTCCAAAGTGTGAATTCACCCATTGGTAGTGCTACAACAATCCTTGAAGGAGAGAGCATGATGATCAAGAGAACCTTGATGAAGATGCCATTGAAGCAAGAGCCCCCACAAAGGAAGACTCTCTTCAGAACCCAAGGTAAAGCATATGGTAAACTTTGTAAAATTATTGTTGATTCAGGTTCTACTAAGAATGTAGTGTCTACTAAAATGGTAGAGAAGTGTAAGTTGAAAAGGCTTCCCCATGTTAGTCCTCATAAGATCTCTTGGTTGAATAAGAATCAAAATTACATGGTAGAAGAACAAACTTGGGTTGAGTTTGAGATAGGTGATTATAAGGACAAGATACTATGTGAGATTATTCCCATGGATGCTTGTCACCTTCTTCTTGGACATCCATGGCAGTATGATGTGAAGGCACAACATGATGGTGAGAAGAACACATACCTCATCACCAAGAATGGAAGGAAGTTTAGGATGGATCCTATGCAAGAGCATGTTGGAGAGAGGAGTAATGACACCTATGTCATGATGGTTAGTGGCAAAGAGTTCTTACACCTCATGAAGGAGAAGGATACACAAGGGTATGCCTTGGTAATGAATCCTAAAGATGAATTAGGTCAGCAAGACAAAAAGCAGAAAGAGATTCCACTGGAAGTACAACAATTGTTGGATAAGTACCAAGATCTTGTGGTAGAGGATACTCCTAACTCCTTACCACCCATGAGAGATATAAGTCATCAAATTGACTTGATCTAAGGTGCCACATTGCCCAATAATGCTGCCTATAAATTGACACCAAAATAGAATGAAGAGGTGAGTAGACAAATTCAAGAACTCTTAGAGAAAGGACTGATTAGAAAGAGTCTTAGTTCATGTGCAGTCCCTAGTGTACTAGCTCCAAAGAAAGATGGGAAGTGGAGGCTATGTATAGATTCAAGGGCCATAAATAAGATCAAAATAAGGTATAGATTCCCTATGCCAATGATTGAGGATCTTTTGGACTATCTTGGAGGGTCATGTTATTATTCAAAGATTGATTTGAAATCTGGTTATCATCAAATCAGAATTAGGAAGGGAGATGAATGGAAGACTGCCTTCAAGACAAATGGAGGTTTGTATGAGTGGCTTGTCGTGCCATTTGGCCTTAGGAATACCTTAAGCACATTCATGCATTTGATGAATGAGGTACTTGTTGAATTCATTGGCAAATTTGTAATTGTTTATCTTGATGACATACTTGTTTTCAGCAGGACAAAACAAGAACATGTGAAGCATCTTGGATAGGTGATGAAGAAGTTGCATGAGAATAAGTTGATCAACTTGGATAAGTGTGAGTTCATGAAAACTGAACTTGTGTACCTAGGTTTTGTGATTTCTAATGGTTGTTTGAAGATGGACCCCACAAAGGTTGAGGCCATTCTCAATTGGCCTACTCCTAGGACAGTGGGAGATGTTATAAGTTTCCATCGCTTGGCAACTTTTTATAGGAAGTTCATTAGAGAATTTAGTCACATAAGTGCTCCTATTCTCAACACCATCAAGGGTGGAATGAAGTGCAAATTTCAATGGACAAAGTAAGCAAATGATAGCTTTGAATTGTTAAAGAAGAAAGTGGTTGAATTACCTACGTTGGTGCTCCCTGATTTTGACAAAGTTTTTGTAGTGGAATGTGATGCAAGTTAGCAAGAAATAGGTGCTGTTCTGAGTCAAGATGGACATCTAGTAGCCTTTTTCTCAGAGAAGTTGAATGAGGCTAAACAAAGGTATTCTACCTATGGCCTAGAGCTTTATGCAATGGTGCAAGCTCTCAAAAAATGGAGACACTATTTGTTTCCCAAAGAATTCATTATTTTCACTGATAACCATACTCTTACCTTCCTAAGTAGTCTGAAAAAGTTGAATCAGAGGCATGTTGAATGGATGGAGTAATTGTAGGCCTATACCTTCACTATTAAGCATAAAAAGGGTGTTGCCAACAAAGTGGCTGATGCTTTTAGTAGAAGGATGCTTGTCATACATGAAGTGTAGATGGAAAGCATGGGGATAGATTGTTTGAAGGAGTTATACATGGAGGATGCAGATTTCAAGGCTGCTTATGAAGTTTGTGCAAGTTTGGCTAACACTTTTCATGGTAAATATTCAGATTTTGTGTTGTAGGAAGTTCTCCTATTCAAAGGTAGTTTGCTATGTGTTCCTAAATGTTTAATGAGGGATACCATCATCAAAGAGAAGCACAATGGAACCCTAGGAGGACACTTCAGGTTGGACAAGACTTTGGAACAAGTCACTAGATTCTATTATTGGCCAAAAGTACAATCAGATGTGAGGAGATATGTTGCAAGTTGTACCATATGTCAAAAGGCCAAAGGTATGTCTTCTAATGCTGGTTTGCACCAACCCCTTCCTATTCCCAACAAGCCTTGGGAAAGCATTAGCATGGATTTTGTACTTGGTCTTCCTAAGACAGCAAGGGGTGTGGATAGTGTTTGTCATTGTGGACAGATTTTGTAAGATGACTCATTTTGTGCCATGCAAATGCAGAAATGATGCATCTCACATTGTTGGTCTCTTTTTCATAGAAGTGGTTAGAATCCATGGTTTGCTCCTTTCAATTGTCACTGATAGAGACTCCAAGTTTGTTAGTCATTTTTGGAGAACCTTATGGAGAAAATTGGGAACACAATTGTCTTTCTCATCAGCCTACCGTCCCCAAACTGATGCTTAAATTGAGGTTGTTAATAGGTCCTTAGGAAACCTTCTAAGATTTCTTACCAAGTAGAATGGGTTGGCATGGGACTTGTTGATCAGTCAACCTGAGTATGCTTACAATGATTCAATGAATAGAAGCACTGGGAAGAGTCCATTTGAAATTGTTTATGGTTTCCATCTAAGAGGACCGCTTGAACTCAAAGACCTACAAGGTTGGGATAAGAGGAGTACTCTAGGAGAATATTTTTCTGCCACTATGAAGGTAGTACATGATCAAGTCAAAGTCTATTTGGAGAAAATAGTATCCAAATACAAGGACAAGGTAGATTGCAAAAGGAGAGATGTACAGTTCAAGGTGGGAGATTTGGTGTGGCCTATCTAAGGAAGGAAAGACTGCCTAAAGGATAGCCAACCAAGCTTCTGATGAATAAAATAGGACCGTACAAGGTAGTGCATAAGTTACATCTAAAATAGAATTGCCATTTGGTCTTGGTATTTCTCCCATATTCAATGTTTCAGACCTGTTTCCATTCAAACCTCCATTGAATGCTAAAAATGGATTAGATGCTGTGATTGAAGATGAAGATTGGGTCAAAGATCTACCTTCAAGTAAGCCTTTACAATTGGAATGCATCTTAGATTCTAAGGTTGTCAAAAAGATAAGGAAGGGTGTGTACAAGGAGTATGTGGTCAAATGGTAGGATCTTCCTGATTGAGAGGCTACCTAGATGAGTGAAGCAGACATTCTGAAGCATGGGAAGACACTTCAATAGTTGGCAACTCAAGGGACTTGAGTTGTTTTTGCATGGGGAGTATGGTGTAGGAGCACCTTCTCTAGGGTGCAGGAGTCATGTTTTGTTTTTTTAATAAGGCTTCTTAAGCCACTTCATGTTTGTAATAAGGTTTTTGTGTCAATTTGGTCACTAGACCTATGTAGATCATGTTTTGGTCAAGTTGATGTAATAACACAATGAAAACATGTAGTTTTCTTGTGAGAGGAGAAACCCAATGGCTAATTGCCTTTCAAATCAATTTGCACAGTTGCAAGGAATGTAACTGATGTTTTTAAGCCTCTAGAGGCGAACAAGTAGAATGTAATTAAAGGGGAATGAAGGAATGAAGAATTGAATTTTTGGGTGTCTTAAAACATTGTTCTTTCTGTAACAATCTTTCTATGTGGTCTGTATGGATACTCGGTTGTCTGAAACTGTCTGGAAGTGTTCATGTATTGAGATATCTTTCATTTGGAAGTAGTCTAGTGTCTTGAAGTGTTCTAGTTTGTCAGATATTATTCTTTTGCAGAGACTAGTCTGAAAACCTAGAAACTAGGGTTTTGTGGACAAATGGACTGTTATTCCTCTATCCACTAAAAGCATTCTCATTCTCAATGTGATGGAGGAATACAATGTACATTTTGTGTTTTCTGTTGTTTTGGGTCAACACCCCATGATCCATGGAGTTTGGGCATGAGTTGACTAGGCATCTCTATGTGACCAGTCATTGAAACAATAGGAAAGGTGCTGTTGTGGAGTGGCCAAATTGATGGGGTGATCAAGTGGTTGCAGAGGATTGTAGACCTCTTCTGTTCTATTGAGTTCTCGTTTAATGTCTATGAGTTGTAGAGTTTTAGAGTTGCCATCGGCATAACATTACCTTCAGAAAAGCTATTGGAAGTTACACTGATCAATAGTGTTAGACAGGTAGGAGGTGTATCATTGGAGAAGGATTTAAGTCTCATAGAAGACAACATATATCGACATAAGTTTTGTATTGTTTCACTAAATGTACATTGCGAATGCATATCGCAAATGTATGTTGAGAATGTATGTTGAGAGTGTACATTTCGTCGGATACAAAAGGTGACTGGTAGTAGTAGTGAAATCAGGGTAAAGGAAAAAATTAGTCTACTAGTAGTAGCAATTCATGTCATGCATATACTAAGTTGGTATTTTAGCATGTCGAGAGAACATTCAAGTAGCTCATGGATGAAGGAGGTCTTGCCGAAGGAAACATAAGGCATCGGCATATCAGGTGAAGAATTTAAGGCTTCACCATTGTTTGGAGTCTCACCAAAGTGTTGGGAGTAGTCAGGCAAAGTCAAAGGTATCAGTGCATCGGCCAAGGCTCACAAGTGGTCACCGATGATCAAAGTTTAGCCGACAGGGTCATGACTAACTGTCACAGTTAAAGCAAGTGTAAATCTAACAGACATCGGGGTTTCAGCAGGAGGCCAGAAGATGCTGATGATGGAAGAAGTCTCTCTGAAGACAAGGTGAAGTTGATTATTAGGAAGAGTTGATAGATCGGTCAGAGAAATAGCAAGGTGGCCAATAGGATATGTTTGGTCGACAAGGTTTGGTCACCAAGACATAGGTCACATCTCACTAATCAATTTATTGATAAGTTTTGAACACTTCCTTTGTGTACTCTACATCAGATCATTTCATGGTTTGGCTAGTTTCTACTAGAAGCTCATCAAAAATTTTAGTTTAGTTTGTGACAAAGACAATGAGAGGTGATAGAAAAAATTTCAAGTGGACATGAAGAGCAAATAAAAGTTTCAAACTATTAACATAGAAAGTGACAAAGCAACATGTTTTAGCATTACCAGATTTCAATAAGGTAGTTTAATTTGATTGTGATGCAAGTGGGAATGCAATAGGAGCAGTGTTAAGTCAAGAAGGTAGAACTGTAGCATATTTTAGTAAGAAGTTGAATGATGCAAGGAGAAGATATTTGGTCAATGATCAATAGTTCTATGCCATAATTCAAGCCTTGAAGAAGTGGAGACATTACATGTTGCCTAAGGAGTTTGTGTTGTATATGGATCATCAATCTTTGCAATATTTGAATAGTCAAGGTAAGTTGAATCAGAGACATATGAGATGGGCAGAGTTCATGTAGAGTTATACCTTTGTCTTGAAGCATAGGAGTGCAAAATCAAATGAAGTTGTAGATGCATTGAGTAGGAGAAAGAACTTGTTGACAGAGATGAGAGTTGAATTGACAGGATTTGATGAATTGAAGAACCTGTATGAGGGAGACACTGATTTCATAGAACCTTGGAAAGCATGTAAGGAACCTTTTGTGATAGATAGAAATAAGTCTAGTTAGATTATTTCATTCAGGAGAATATGTTATTTAGAGGAAACCAATTGTGCATACCTAGATGTTCAATGAGAGAAATTTTGATCAAGGAGAAAAACAGTTGAGGATTGGCAGGACATTTTGGCATTGACAAGATAGTGGCTTTGGTGAGAGAAAACTATTTTTGGCTTTAGATACACAAGGATGTTAGGAAATTTGTGCAAAGTTGTAGAGTTTGTCAAGTTGCCAAAGGGAGTAGTCAGAATACTAGATTGTATAAACCTTTGATAGTACCAAAGAGACTTTGAGAAGACATAAGTATGGATTTTGTAATGGGATGGCCGAAGACATAGAGAGGACATGATTCAATATTTGTAGTGGTGGACATATTCTCAAAGATGGTACATTTCGTACCTTGCAAGAAGACAATTGATGCAGTGCATGTAGCTGACCTATGTTTTAAGGAGATTGTGAGATTACATGGATTACCTAAGAGCATAATTTCAGATAGAGACACCATATTTTTTTGGATATTTTTGGAAGACACTTTGGAAAAAGATGAAGATAGATTTGAAGTTCAGTTCAACATTTCATCTACAGACTAATGGATAGATAGGGGTAGTGAATAGGAGTTTGGGAAACTTGTTGAGATGTTTAGTTGGAGAAAAGGCAGGAAGTTGGGATTTGATTATTTCACAAGAAGAGTTTGCATACAATAATTCAATGAATAGTAGTACCAGAAGAACACCTTTTGACATTGTTACTAGAGTAAATCCTAGAGGAGTAGTAGAGTTGAGAGATATCAGTATGGAAGAAAAGAGAAGTGCAGAAGTAGAAGAATTTGTAGATCACATGAGGACAATGCATGATTAGGTGAAAAAGCATTTGGAGGACATGAACAACAAGTATAAAGAACAAGCAGATGAGAAGAGAAGACATAAGGAATTTGAAGTTGGTGATGATGTAATGGTATACTTGAGAAAAGAAAGATTTCCATTTGGTAAATATAAAAATTTGAAGATGAAGAAGTTTGGACCTTGTAGGATACTCAAAAAAATTGATTCAGGAAATGCATATGAAGTGAAGCTACTAGAGACATTGGGTATATCAAGTCTATATTCAACCTTGTAGACCTTTATCAATGTCATGAAATAGAATTCAGTGATAGCATTGAAGAAGACTTGAAGAAACAGTTACCACAACAAGCACCAGAGTAGATTGAAGACATTTTAGAAAATAAAGTTAGATGCAGCACTAGAGGAAGACAATAAACAAAATATCTTGTGAAGTGGAAAGGTAGACGAGAAGAAGATTCATCTTCAATTTCTTAGACTGAGGTAGACCGCCTTGGTTTTCCTCTAGCCCCAGCAAAAGTGAGACTCACTTTTTTTCAATAACTCTAGATGTCTGATGCAAGAGAATCCCTTGTTCAAGAGAAATCTTGCACCAACCAAAAACATTTGCATTTTAGTTTGTTTGCAGCTTAGTTTGCTTCCTTTCATTTTTTAGTTGAGTTCAGGCAATTCAGTCAGTAGGAGTTTCTGTATTTTGGTCTACATTCTGCCCCAATTGTATTTCCAACCTTGCGGAGTTGGACTTAGCATCTAGAGACATTAATGCACAACATATCTAAATCTTAGAGAATTTAGTTAAGGTATTGGAAATATATCACTATCAGAAGATTGACTATTTTCTCAAAGCAGAGCATCCTGATAGTCTCAGACAATTAGCTAAAGGAGAAGACATGCAGAGCATTTCACAACCTTCATAGCTTAATGCCACATCATTCCATATTGTTTGGTTCATGATCAACCTTCCCTGAGATTCACACATCATTCCATTCATTTGCAGAGGAGTTCTACTCATTTAGGGTCGACCTATTTGTGTACACAAGTTACAACTCTTCATTAGAGTTTGTGATCTTCCTTGGCTGACACAAAAGAATCTTGTGATCTAGAGATGATATATAAGGATGTAATAGATTCCTAGGAAAGTAGTTAGCATAGTGATGATCATTAGCATAAGTTCATAGTTTGGATTCTTTGTGAACAAGCTTCAAAGCGATGTCTTATGCATATTCTAATATTCTATAATCAGTACTTTGAGCACTAATTGTAAGCCCACGTGTTGCTGGCTGATTTGTATTCAAATTCTATGATATACTGAAGGACTGAGTCTGCATTTGTTTCATATCTTTGAGTTGTTTCCATTGTGTTTACTCTAGTTGCATGGTCTGGATAGTTCATTCTATGAACCCTCCTACCATGACTGCACCACAGTTGATCAAAAGTGATGTTTTTCAATTGACTAATTTCCTTTCAAGAATCTAAATAAGTTACATGAGATAGAAAGAGTACTTTCTTGAAACCTATGAGATAGATATCAATTTTTCTACAAGTAGCATCAACATCTTATTTTATGGCTTAAATTTTAGAAGACAAACTCATTGCATCACCATTCTTCAATTCAAGGTTAAATAACTTCAATTGGAGCTAAATGAACTCCAAATCTACATGGAAAATTTTATATAGATCTTGTAATTTTTTAAGTGCATCAGATGACAATTTACAATTTTGTATGTGTTAAGACACATCTCAATTAATGGAAGCCCTTATCAAAGTTGGTCCTTGAGAGGTTTTATAGTATAATATTTATCTTTCTTTAGTAGAAGTTGGTGTTGTAAGCTGGGTGTCTCTATTACAAATATTACATGAAAAATAATTTAAATTAAGCATTTTCAAAATTCTTTTTACATTCTATCCATTCATCTTTTCAAAATTAAAGTTTCAACAATAATTGTCATAGTAAATTGCATTTTATTATTTTGATTTTTTTACACAATAAATTTATTTCATTATTTTTTGTTTCTTTAATTTATATTTTCAAAAAGAAGTAGAATTGATAAATACTTCCTTCCATTTTTTTAGCATTATGAAATAAATAAATAAACAATTCCACTTGTCTCTAATGTTTGTTGGGTAGAAAAAATACTTCTTATTACATTCCTTATTGCAATAAACAAATTAAAATATTCAAGTTTATCTCCAATGCCAACTTTGCCAGCTTTGAATATAAGTATTTCCATGAAGGAAAATATCTTTTCAAACCCTTTATTATTAGACAAGTTGAAAAATACTAGCAATCTTTGTGGAAGACTTTTCTACAATAACTTCTAAAACTTTTATTTACAATGTCCAAATTAAAATTTATCTCTTTATTTAACTTAGAATTTCTAATTTTTGGGGCAAAAGTTTAGACCACTAATTTTGACTCCATCTTTTGGATTATATTGAACACTATTGTATATTTTATATGGTTGATTTTTCTATGCTATAATGCCACTATTAGGCTAAGATTGAAAAAGTAGAATAGAATGGTAATATTTATTATTGTTGAAAATAAAGATTTTACAATTTTATTTAATATTAATAATGTAATAGGGTTTAACAACTTCTAGTAGTAGGCATAGTTAAGATCTTTTTCATAAGCCACTAAATCATTTTTACAGTCAAGTGACAAGGTGTATACAAATTGTGCACCTTAAAACTAGATTTCAAGATTACACCAAGATCTCGGCTATTTCTTTGTAGATTTTCTTTCCTCTACTTATCAAACTATTTGTGAGGCTCATCCTTTAACTAACTAAATTATCACAATAGGCTCATGAAACTTATCTATTCTAAGCATAGTATCAATATCCATAATATCAATATCCATGATATGTAAAAACATAATATCCATAATATAAAACAAAATATGCAAATCCATGAATAATAATATCTAAAATAAGTCTATCAGGTGTGAGTGAAAGATGACAAGGAAAGTTTGGGTCTCACACTATTAGAAATAGAAACTATGTTATTTTTGTTATTAGGCTAACCTTCAGAGTGAATTTAGTGTTTGGTAAATGTATTCATATTCCTATATCAACATTTCCTTCTTATTTCTTTAACATAATAATAGTATATTGCCAATGTGTTGTACTTTTTCTATATTCAAACATGAACCTTTTCAAGGTGTTGGTAATATCCTCCTAGTAGTGTTGTCACCAATTAAAATTTCCATGTAGTATAGGTACCTTGTGTCATAGCCCATCATTGATATTAAAATTTGTGGACCCATTAGGTGTTGAAATGGTGAGCACAAAATATAGAAATTTAGATCAACCCATTTGCACAATAAAATATGAAATGATATATTAATGATTTAAGATTTTTACATGATGTTATATTGGCTTATAAAGCCAAACAATTCACATGAATAAACTACCCCAACTTATTACGGGAGTAACTCCCAGAAAACTAACTTCTAATTAATTTATTATTAACCTATTTACCAAACTAACTTACAACAAAGTAACTTACAAAACAACTAACATTTGTTTTATTTACTAACATAAATGATTGAATCTATGTAAACTTTATTATTCTAACACCCCCCCTTAAGGTTTACATGTAATAAACCCAACATTCCCCCCTTTATTACATTACCTCGGACAAAGGATGGAATACTGCAAGGAACAAACACAGCAGCCCTTCTGGAGACATTGATGAAACACCTTCACCAATCCTCCTTGCTCACCCAAGAAACACCAGACTAATGACATCAATCTCCTGACTATAAAAATTACAAACATCTACACAACATGAGAGAACATAAAGTGTTCCCAACCTCCTTGCACAATGACACAACAACTTTCCTTCGAAAGTCTACATCTCCTCCGAGTGTGTCAAAATATCTCTTCCAGTACTATAGTACTGCACATGAGAGAACAACTCTCCTTTGAGAGTTCACATCTCCTCTGACTGTGTCAATATCCCTTCTTTGCTATACAAAACCACTGTGAATACACAAACTTCCACAAACTATCAAGCCTCCCCTAACTCCATAAAGGGACAGATATAAAAAAAATGGGTGCTCCTCATGCAATGAATCATCCCTAAGTGAGAAGCTAGATTGGGATGACAAAAAACCTCCTACCTCTGGTGCCTCTAGCATCCAATTTGATGTGCTTATACTTTATTCATCTGATGTTACATATGAGCCTTCGAAAGCTTTATCAGGTGTAGCATAAATGGCCCCAAGAGTACAAGTATATGGTGATGCATACATGATTAATAGTAAAAAATAATAGGTTGCCAAGTTCCACCAATATTGCACCCAATTACAATGTCTACAATAACTCCTTTTATAAAACCCTTAGCAAGATTTAAACTTGAGATTACCAAATCACCATCAAGAAATTTTTTGCTCTTTTCTACACCAATCAATCTTGGCACAAGCACATACAACTCCTTATTACTACAAATAAAACACAAAAATTGTTTTTCACTTATCACTCCAAATAAATAAATTCCACACCTCTATAAAAAAAATACCCTTATTTCTCCACACAAATTGCTAGTCACCTTTATACTTGCTTAGGCTGGCATTCAAAAATATAAATATGAATCACTTCCCTAGTATTTTTATTTAAAAATGTAAATATGAATTGCTGGCTTCTTTCTCTCACTTAAGAGATGCCTTCAAATGACACACACATCAAATTTTTTTTTTCTAACCTGTATATAGTGTTAACATGTTGATTTACTCCTCTGTGATACGTTCTAGAATATCCAGTGGCATTTACCTTCTAACACATTTATCTACAACAAGATAAATTTATTATTGCTGGCACGAAGCTTTTGCGTGGCAATACTGATAAAATTCCCTATGAATTCCATCTACTCAAGGAGAACAATGGTGCCTCTCACCACAAAGCTGTATATCAAAGGTTGTTGCTTGTATTCTCCTTCACATGTAGGTATAGTCCATTCACCAAGTTTTATGGTGCCTTCAAATAACTATCAATATCCCTTCCTTAAGATCAATGCATAGATAGCCACCAATGTTCAATGGCCTTCAACAATTTTCAACCCCCAATACTCACATAGCCACAAGATCTAATTTCGCTCTGATACCATGTTGAAATGGTGAGCACAAAATATAGAAATTTAGATCAACCCATTTGCACTGCAAAATATGAAATGATATATTAATGATATAAACTACCCCAACTTGTTACAGGGATAACTCCCCAAAAACTAACTTCTAATTAATTTATTAGTGACCTATTTACCAAACTAACTTATGACAAAGTAACTTACATAACAACTAACATTTGTTTTATTAACTAACATAAATTTTTTAATCTATGTAAACTTTATTATTCTAACATTAGGCACGATAAAATTATTGATCTATTAAATTTCTAGGACTTATAGTATGACTAATAACAATGGAAAAACACAAATTATTGAAACAACTTCCATAGTAGCTTTGGTTTCCTTCTATTCTATGACAAACTATTACTTTTTTAGAGGAAAAGACGTACACAAATGATAACATGTAAAGCTAAAAGGAGAAATGCACCAAAATATATAGATATTTTTACCTTACTAATAGAGAGATTTTAATACATTATCTAAAAGATACAAAGAAGTATTAGTCTCAAGGTGCCTATCTATCTTATATATATGCACCTCATAGACTGATATTTCTTGGCAACTTTTAGATAGATGTATTTAAGATATATTTACTAGTTTATTTACTAAGGTAGATCCTTATTCCACTTAAATAATTTTACCAACTATAAAATTATTTAAAAGTATTTACTTACTATTTTATTTACTAAAGTGCATAGCTATTTACTATTTTATCTATTAAAGTACATAGTTATTTCATTGAAACTATTTTATTACTCATTATACTTAAATAAAAATAACTATCCATTTATATAATTTAAATGCATTTTATTTAAAATTAATTAATTTCTCTTTTAATAATTCCATTTGTTAAGAGGGTGAGATTTTTTTAATATTTATTTTGTCCATTAAAAAGTTTTTTTTTGTGAACATAGAGATGCTATTACACTCCACTTCTCACTATAAATTACACCTTCCACATAATAACATAGACTTTTACAAGAAAAAAATAATAAAAACCTCAAATTCAATTAAATACAATAATAAATTTATTAATACAAAATATAGGAAATTTAACACTATATATTAGATTTAGCCATTCATCAACATCTTTGATAATTAAAAAGGTTAAGAGCTCTAAAAAAAAGTCTATGTTCCATTGATCTATTTAACAACCACACGAAGTTCATAATTTGTTCTACTCAAAGTGTGAAGTGAACACGGCTAGGGATAGAAAGATAAGGAAGTATTCATTCTTTTTTGTTGACAATGAATAAATTTGTAATTTTTTGAAATTGAAGAATACAAGAACACTAACAAAACATATAATCTAACAAGTTAAACTCTAAAAGTTTTGCTTGAGCGTCCTTTTATACCTTCTTACAAATTTTAATGTTTCTGATAGTTGGAATTGAAGAACGAGAAAGACAAGTAAAGGACTTGCTCCACATGACCACAAAAGTGTTGCAGAGAGGGGAGATAGGGGAAGGGTAGAATGCTGTCCAGAAAAATAGTGTTATAGCAATATAGGACAACATTAAAACAAACACATAGAGACAAGAGAGTTAACACACGAGAGACAACAATATATATTTTATATATTTTCTTCCTTTAAGGTTACATTCAAAACCTCTTACAAAATTGATTCAGAGCTACTACTCTATTTTCCTATTCTGCCCCAATCACTGGAGCTGCACACTAAAAGATTCTGGAGTTGCCAGTAGGAACTCTGTAGCTATCTGTGATATTCTCCTTCTACTATTCTCTGTTCTCTACTGGAACATTCTCTTTTTCTTTTACTATTGCAGGTTCCCTCTTCCTTCTGTTCTTGTTTTCACTCTGTCCACCTCCATTCCCTCTCATTTTGTCTCATTTACACATGCCCAGAAAAATGGGCTCTCAACACAGTTCAAATTCAAATTTACCTACCTTAATTAATGTGGCAGGCCAACGGTGCGGGGGATGAGAATTTTGGAGATCCAAGCTCTGAAGCGGGGGCAAGGAGCAATTAATGCACTGATGAAGATTAAAGTTTCCAACAGTTCCCCTTAATTTGAAGTCAGATGTCATTTAACAATTTTCTTTCCGAAATTGATCTCTGGAGTTATACCTTTGCCTTTACCTTTCTGGAGCACATCTCTGGAGCTATTTCTGCCACTTTTTATGACATCCAAAGCTCTTCTCTCCATCTCTGGAGCACCATGTCTGTATCTCCGGAGCTGACTTCCTCTAGAGTTCTTTTTTTGTATCTCTGAAGCACCTTTGGAGCATCTCTAGAGCTGGCTTCCTGCATCTCTGGAGTTATGTTTCTACATCTCCGGAGCATCTCCAGAGTAGCACGTACCTTCCAGAGTTGAACCTCTAGAGCTCTCCTATTGTCTTTCTAGATCTGAACCTCTGAAGCTTTCCTCATTCTGGGGCTGCACATCTCTGGAGCTATCAACAATGCCTAGCCTATCCCTTAGGTGTTCAAAAGAATCTTTCGGTAATGCCTTTGTGAAAATGTCAACGAGCTGCTGCTCGGATCTACAATACTGTAGCTCAATCTCTCCTCATTCTACTAACTCCCTTATGAAGTGATAATAGATCTCAATGTGCTTGCTTCATCCGTGGAAGACTGGATTATTTGTCAGGGCTATTGATGAAACATTATCACAATGAATGGTTGTACCATCTTCTTACTGCTCATTCAAATCAGCAAGGATCTTTCTCAACCAAATAGCCTGACATGCTACTACATTTGCTGCAATGTACTTAGCTTCTACTGTAGAGAGAGAAATAATGGGCTACTTCTTGGATGCCCATGATATCATGCTTGAACCCATGTGAAATACATTACCAGATGTGCTCTTCCAGTCATCTACATTTCCTGCCCAATCACTATCCGTGAAACCAACCAACTTAAACTCATTTGATACATCATACAAGATGCCATAACCAGCTGTGCCATCCACATACTTCAAGATCCTCTTTCCTGCTTGCCAATGTGTGTCATTAGGCTTCTCTATGAACCTAGAAATCAAGCTTATAGCATACATCAAAACATGCCTAATTGTTGTCAAGTACATGAGGCTTCCAACCATGCTCTTATAGAGGGTTGGGTTTACTTCCTTGCTTCTGTCCTCTTTACTCAATTTCAGACCTGTAGCTATTGGTGTAGGGGCAGGTTTACTATTCTCCATTTTAAATCTCTTCACAATCTCTTTGGCATAGTTAGTTTGCAAAATAAATATTCCATGCTCTGTTTGCTTGACCTCAATGCCAAGAAAAAACTTCAGTAGACCTATGTCTGTCATCTCAAACTCATTCTTCATTACTTCTTTGAAATCAACAATGAAAGGATCACTATTGCCAGTAAAAATTAGATCATCTACATACAAAATAGCAATCAAAATTTTACCTTTAGCTGCTTTGATGTAGAGAGTGGGCTCACTACTGCTTTTTCTAAAGCCATTACTCACTAAATATGAGTCTATTCTGCTATACCATGCCCTAGGTGCTTGTTTCAGCCCATAGAGGGCTTTCCAGAGTCTATACACTTTGTCCTCTTACCCTGAGACTTCTTAGCCAGGTGGCTACTCCACATACACTTCCTCTTTCAGCACTTTGTTCAAGAATACTGACTTTACATCCATTTGAAACACCTTCCATTTGTGTTGGGCTGCTATTGCTATGACTACCTAAACTATTTCTAGCCTTGCAACTGGTGCATACATTTCATCATAATCTCTTCCAAGCTATTGTTTGTACCCTTTGACAACTAGCCTTGCCTTATGTCTTTCAATCTTTACTTCAGCAGTAGACTTGGTCTTATAGACCCACTTAACTCCAATCACTTGTATACCCTTGGGGAAATCAATTAACTATCATGTGTCATTCCTCTCTATGGCATCCAATTCTTCATCCATGGCCTTACATCATTTCTCTTCTTTCATAGCTTCTTCAAAGTGGATTGGATCACTAGAAGAAAATAATGCAAAATTCAAATTCTCATCATCATCAGCATACCTTCTGCTATCATAATCTCCTTCACACTCCTTCTCCTCCGTGGAATCAATGATGCGAGTGTGGGGTCTAAATTACCTCTAGAGTTGTTGCTGTTACTTCCGAAGCTATTGTTCTAATGACTTCTAGAGCTACTGATCTTTGGAGTTACAGACCTCTAGAGCTACTGATCTTGAGAGTTTCTATTCTCCAATGCTCTACGGTAGTTTCTCCCTAAGCTGTTGCTCTCCGTAGCTCCTCCAGAGCTTCTTCATCTTCAAGGGGTATTGTGACTAAAATACCCGTGGTGCTGTCCACCGTTCCATCCCATGCCTAATTCATTATGAACTCAACATCCCTGCTGATCATAATCTTTTTGGTGATGGGATTTTATAGTCTGTAGGCTTGTGATTCTTCACTATAGCCAGTGAAGATACATTTCTCACCTCTATCATCAAATTTCTACCTCTTCTCTTTAGGCATGAATGCATATGCCACACACCTGAAGATTCTTAGGTGTTCAACACTCCATTTGTTGTTCGTCCATGCATTTTGTGGAATCCTATCATGAACGGCCTTTGTAGGACACCTATTCAATAGGTAAACTGTTGTTTCTATAGCTTCACCCCAATAATCATTTGACAGTCCCTTTCCCTTCAGCATGCTTGCTACCATCTCTATGATGGTTCTATTTTTCCTTTCAGCAACTCCATTTTGTTGTGGAGTATACCTTCTCGTAAATTGTTTATGTATGCCTTCATATTTGCAGAAATTTAAAAAATGTGTGAAGGTATACTCTCCCCCTCTATATGTTCTCAGGGCTTTGATATAGCATCCACTTTGCTTTTCAGCCGATGCCTTAAACTCCTTAAATTTCTCAAAGGCTTTTGATTTATTCTTCAAAAAATAAATCTAGATTTTTCTGCTATAATCATCAATGAAGGTCATGAAATATATATTTCCACCTAGTGTGGGGATCTTCATAGGGCCACATAAACCTAAATGCACCAACTCCAATGGCGCTCTTGCCCTCCTAGAATACCCTGATTGAAAGGGATGCCTTTGTTGTTTTGCTAAAATGCAGGCTTCACATTTTCCATCGGGCTCTACAATGTTTGGTAGCCCTCTAACCATGCCTTTCCTAGATAGTAAACTCAAACTAGAAAAACTTAAGTGCCCATACCTCAAATGCCACAATTTGGATGGGTCTTTGATGACTGTCCTAAACATTGTTTGCTATCCCACTACTGTGAGTGCCGGAGGTAGTACTGGAGACTACGCCAAAGATAGTACCAAAGATAGCGCCAGAGACTCTGCATGTATTCTAAGAGGAAACATTTTGTTCCTCATCATCTGCACTATTGCAATGAATTTCTTACTGCCTCCTTTATCAAATATAGTGCACTCTCCATTTTCCATCAGGATTCTATAACCATTTTGGACCATCTGTCCAATGCTTAATAAGTTATGTTTTATGCCTGGTGCATAATATACATCCTGGATCTACATTTTCTCACCTTGCTTGCTAAGGGCTATGATGATGCCTCTCCCTATGACAAAAACCTTTTGACTATTCCCCATCATGATCTTAGACTTGACATTTCTGTCAATGGAGGCAAACAAATTTTCAGTACCACTCATGTGGTTGCTACACCAGCTATCCAAATACCAGACTTCAGGGCTGGTCTTCTCAGCAAGGTTACACACAATAAACACCTTAGATTGATTTTCATTTTCAGCTTGTTCTCATTTTCTATATTAGCATTTTGGCTTCCATGTTCACACTGTTTCTTTCTACACTCACTAGCATAATGACCAAACTTATGACAGTAATATCATTGAACATTGCTTTTGTCATATCTCTGATTAGAACTGCTATTCTTCCTCCTTTCTTGATAGCTTGGTTGTGAGGTGCTTGCCTCTTCTTGGCTGTTTGAAACTCCTTTTTTGGAGTTGCTTCTTACTCTACCTCTTTGACCTCTACCTCTGCTATTTCTCCCTCTTCCCCTACCTCTTGCATTGGTTTGAGCCTTGAAGGCTTGCTCAAGGGAAGGAGCAGATCTATTCAACCACTGTTCATGGCTTTGTAGAGAGCCCATCAACTCATCCACTATCATCTTGGATAGATCCTTTGTCTCCTCAATGGTTATGATGATAGGGTCAAATCTAGAAGGTAGACTCCTTAGGATTTTCTCAACAATCTTTTGATCATCCATGGTTTCTCCATTTATCTTTAGCTGATTCAGCATGGTAGAAGCTCTAGTGTGAAAGTCTGAAATAGACTCACTTTCCTTCATCTGAAGGGTCTCAAAATCTCTTCTAAAAAGCTGGAGCTTGACTGATCTCACCTTGTCAGTTCCCTTGTAGTTGTTCTGCAATATTTCCCATTCTTGTTTTGAGTAGTTTGCTATTGCAATGCGGGGGAAAATAGCCTTTGTCAAGGCTGCCTCAATTAGACCGAGTGCTTTTGCATCCTTCATTCTTGGTTCCTTCAACTGGTTTCTTTGAGCATTAGTTAGGGCTGCATAGGCTGTTGGGTCTGTGGTGTCTATGAACCCATTGGTGACCAACTCCCATAGGTCATTTGCAACCAGAATAGTCTTCATCTTCTTAGCCCATATATCATAGTTCTGCCCATCAAAGTTCAATGGCTGTTGCCATCCTTTGCTGTCCCCACCTGCCATGCTTCTCAAATTTGAGAAGGCTGATAACACCTAGACAAATTAGGGCTTATATAGAACACCCACAAAAAACTAACAGCCTAGAAAAATAGGGATCTGATACCACTTGTTGGCAGAGAGGGGAGACAAGGGAAGGGCAGAATTTTGTCTAGAAAAACAATGCTACAGCAATACAGGAAACACACAGAGACAAGAGAGATAACACATGAGGGACAGTAATATATATTTTATATATTTTCCTCCTTTAAGATTACATTCAAAACCTCTTATAAAATTGATTCAGAGTTGCTACTCTATTTTCCTATTTTGCCCCAATCACTGGAGCTACCAGTAGGAACTCCATAGCTGTCTGTGATATTCTCCTTTTGCTATTCTCTATTCTCTACTGGAACATTCTCTTTTTCTTCTTCTGCTTCAAGTTCCCTCTTTCTTCTGTTATTGTCTTCACTCTGTCTACCTCCATTCCCTCTCATTTTATCTCATTTACACATGCCCAGAAAAATGGGTGCTCAACACAGTTCAAATTCAAATTTACTTACCTTAATTAATGCGGCAGGCCAACAGTGTGGGGAATGAGAATTTTGGAGATCCAAGCTCTGATGTGGGGGCAAGGTGCAATTAATGCGCTAAAGAAGATTAAAGTTTCCAAGAAAAAGATGAGCCATTCAGGGCTGTGATAATTTATGGCTTTGGTGGGATTGGAAAGACAACCCTTGCCAATGTTGTTTATGCACAATTAAATCTAGAAGGCTACAACCATACTAGAGTTGTAATGCATACAAATCCTTAGAAAAATGTCATCAAAGAGAAGCAGGAGCATATTTTGAATGATGCCTTCCCCAACTACAAGCGTGTAAAAGAAAAAACTTTGAGAGATGAAGTAGAGGGTAGGGAGCATCTAAACGAAGCTTTTGAAGAAGCAGATAAGCCTATCTTTCTGTTTATTGACAATGTTCTGCAGGCACAAGACCTCAGAGAGCTTTTCCTAGATGATTTGGAATGCCTTGGCATGCGTATCAGACTTCTTTTAACGACAAGAGACTTGATTAAGACAAAATATCTTTAAGAAAGAGCTTTTCCATGAATATCTTGTCAAACACCTCCCGGACAGTGAAGACATAAAAATTCTATCCAACTAAAGAAACAATCTTCTTCACATAGATTATTATTTTGACAGGATCTTGAATATTTGTGGCAAGGTTCCTCTTGTTCTAAAGATTGTTTGTGCTCATTTGGAAAAGCAGGGATATAGGGTGGACAGATGTAGTCAGATACTAAATGCTTTGAAGAGAGGGGATTACATTGAAGAAAATTCTCTCAACGAATGTATGGTGAATTTTGTATTCAAGCAATTTGAAAAATTTACCTAAGAAGCATTTTTGGACATATGTTGCTTTAATAATTATGTGGATCGTAGACATGTGGAGTACGTTGTTGGATTGCTTCTGCTCAAAACACTTGAAGACGCGGCATTGATCACAATCAGGCGGGATACAAACTATTATGCCCTGATCGAGGATAATGAGGAGTTCGTAGTTGTTCATAATGTGATAAAAGAAAGGGGGCAAAACATGTGAGTATCCACTAGAATTAGAAATATTCGATCATTTGAAGCCGATGTAAAAGAAAAGGTATTCCTTATCCATAGTTATAATTATACTTTTAAACTATCCATTGCACTCTCACCATATTTTGTAATGGTTATACATTTTGTAGAGGCTTGACAAAATCGAAGGATTTCAACTCTTTTGCGACAAAGACCATTCTTCTTATGTGGTTAATGAACAGCACTTAAATTCAATGAGCAAATCATTACGAGTATTTATGTTGGGACCGAACATCACCATCAGTGGTACAAGTAACAAGACATTTCTAGAATTAAGAAATGTTTATTTAAATGGCAAGATTCCTTGTCTACCCTTCCATTTAGAGGCCCTTGAGAAATTGAGGGTGTACAAAGGTCCTCTGCTGAGACAAGGTGTTAGCATTTACAAGGTAAGTCATTGCATTTCATAGCATTTTGTAGTTTTGATGTGGGTTGGATGTTGGAGATTGTATTCACAATGGCATAAAATTTGCATGCAGTTACCAAAGAGTTTAATCGAGATCAAGGCATTCGAGTCCAATGTGAAATGCACGAATTGGGAGCAATCAAAGCCAATGCAAGTGTCTCCAAATTCTTCTCTAGAAAATGCTCCCAGAGGGACTTCAGAGTTTCACTGCATTGAAAACTCTAATGTTACGCAATTGGGGTGAAACGGAATTGTTACTAGAGATAATATGTGGACTACATTGGTTATGTACACTCAGTTTGGTGAAGTGTGACTTGAAACATCTTCCATGGTCATTTGGAAAACTTGCAAGTTTAACGCATTTGGCATTGCAAGATTGTGACAGATTGTAACATCCCAGCCTGCGAACCCTAGAGGGTAACGGTCAAAAAAGGACAAGATAACTTTTTTTTTTGACATGAAGTGATAACAAACACGTGATATGGTTGCCAATTCAATATGTCAACAACATTCATGGCCAAGTATGGACGAATACACAACCCACAAGAGAGAACTAAATCACTCTCCAGAGAAACATTAATAAACTACATTCATTTTAAACACCAACCCAAATGTTCATATAACCCATTCCAGATTATAAACATGAATCCATAATCATCACAGTGCAAGCGGATCTGATACCTACATCGGAATCTGTAAGTCAAATAAGAACAGCATCACATATCTTCTCATTACTATAATTTACATCATCTCTTGCAAGACAGTACAAAATTTACATAAAGGAATATACAAGAATAATGATATAGCTATGAATATGATATATAAGTACAATAACTGAAAGAGTAATAGAGAGAGAGAGAACATATCCAAATGGTGCACCCATAACCTGTTTGCTAGTCCCCAATGGCAGTGGCAACGCCTCCCAACCATGTGGACTCATGAGAGATAGTCACAAGGCCTAGACCAAAGTAACACAGTAAGGGTATACATGATGGTCAACACTCACATCAATCACGGAGCAGATACAGATATCAATGCATACAACCAAAGTCATAACATAGAGATGCTCATCAAATATAATGTCAGGTACTACTCACGACTACTAAGGCACTAGACACTAGAATTAAGATCGGATGGGGAGTCATCATGTGTGCTTGAAGGGATGGCACCACATAGAAACAAGTACACTACACATACCGATGAGGAGACTCAAACATGCCTAAATCAACGCCCTGCAAATAGATAACTCGACGTCCCGTAGACGGATAGGCCTTCTCATGTGCATCCTTAGCCTTCACAAGAACTGAATGCCATTCACAAGGACTCAATATCCTAGACCTAAGCTCATCTTGTTTAACCAAACGAGGTATACAAAATTGACTAAAACACTAAAGTATAAATTTGAAATAGCAAATATGAAAAATGTGATCTACAAGACCAAAACTTTTGATGACAGTATAATCTATTGAAAACAACCCTTTGATAGTTAGATCAATTTTGTAATAACTCCAGTGACCCTGATTTAATCACTCTTCACAAAGGAATGCACGTATCACATAAGAAAACACCACAAATAGTATTACAAGCCTATTCACAGCTGGAATTTTGCATATTGTCTACCATATTTAACATAACAAAATAAAGTGTTAAACTAATTTACAAAAAGAAAATCTGGATTTTCCTCCTACAGTAGTTCTCCTAGATTCTTGTATTGCATGGCAGATTTTCTTAATAGAAATTATGTGACTACATTTCAATGTATAAACCCAGATCGCTATAGCTAAGGTATTTTAGTGCCATAACATTATTAACTCAAGTGGACAGTTTCCACAAGGCTGGTGATTCAGTAGAAAATGATAGTAGTGACCAAAATAAAAGACCAATCTATTTTTGTTTAAGAAGAGTTGTAATGAAATTCTCTATAGAGAAGTCATCAGATGACAAAAGGGTTCCATGGGATGTTACACTTCACATTTGTAACTGTTGTGAAATTAACGCTCAAGTTATAAGGTCTTTAATTTATTTCATTTCAATAAAGCCAATTGGGTATTTATAAATCAAAACTAGTAGGCTTGATCATAGGCATTAATTGGAAGATCTATTCCATGGAGCACATTCTCATTCTCGCATTTTGCAATTAAGATTATGGAGAGTGATGCTTTTGTAATCTTTGGCTAGTTTCTTTATGGATTTTTGTCTACCTATTTTGTATCTCTATTAATTATCAACACACTCAGGTATATGAGTAGTAAGCATCATATTCTTATGAGATAGCTCTACATATGTTTGTGCTCCCCAAAACAATGCAACAACTACTTTTTATATCTCTAATAAATTAGAAATCTAACCTTTTACAGCTCATGCCATAACCACATCTTTACAAACCTTACATATTAAAAATAGATGGAAGATGAGGGAGAACAACTCTTACCAATCATGATCAGAAATTTCCAAGGGTTTTAAAATAATGCAGCGCAGTCCCCCTTTCGTGCATAGGTGAATACATAAATTGAAGATAATGTCTAGGGCATTTTCACTAAAAAGTAACTTACAACCTAACAATAAAAATCATAATCGTTCCAAATTCCAATTCAATGTTCTGCCTTGGAATTTGCATTTTATAACAAATGATTTTTAGAAAAACAAAAATAGGGAAAGCCTAATCAAAGATTTTGGAATTCCAACCAAACTTTAGAGTACCTAGAGTCTCAAAAGGGATCGAATATTGTGGGTGTTGAAAAAGATTTAACTGCTATGTAAAAATTGAAGATGGTGAAGTGAAAACCAACTTACCTTCACCTATCTTGAGCTCTGCGACATTTTCTTCTTCTTCTACTAAAGTTGACGCCATTATCACTGATAACTAACTTCAAAAGAAGACACTATTTTGTACTACTTGCCTTTTGATCGCACTCCCCTTCACCATGCCTCAAATCTTGCAAATTCATATGCTTGCCTGGGTGCTCTGCCTTTTTTCTCTCATTGTGAGTAGAGAATTTCCTTGGGCATCCATGAGAACCACCTCACTCTTATACCTAGAATCATAATTGTCAACTTTGAAGGCAAGGATCTCAGTTGAATTCAAACACAGTGAAACCATTGTAGTTGAATAGCAATGATCTCTTCCACACAGTCAAAGTTCTAACAAACTTATTACCAAACTACCCTGTCTTCCCTATATGCAAATGATGGAGGTAAAAATAGGGCACGCGAAATGCTAGACAAAATGCCTCAAAGAGATGTTGTCTCAAGGGATGATCGATTGCAAGATTCACACAAAATGTATTGTTAGAAACAACTTTAGAAACTTTTAAGTGATGCAACAAGTAGTTGTCAAGACAGAGTCCACAACCTTAGCCTGCATCCTCATTGCCCTCTATTATCGCTTCATTACAGACTCAATCTAGTTGATTGGAGCCTCTATTTTGATAGACATTTGTCCTCTTTCCAATCTCTTTCAACACACTGTAGATCTTGTCAATATTGGGCCATAATTCATGGTCCTTGAACCTTCATTTCAACTATTGGTAAGCCACCTTTATCTTTCAAGGACATGAGCAGCATTAGCATCCATCTAAGGCATGAAAGCCACTCCCTATCTGACACCATTGCCATTCCTTTCCCCTGATGTCATTCCTTCATGAATCCTCCGTCCTCTTCTCATCTGCCTCGCAGATATTTTTCTTCCCCGCCTTCAATATGCTCACCTCATGACAAAGATATCTCTGGTTGCAACAATTAATAAACTCATCCACCTCACCAACATTTTGATCACCTTTTCCAAAGATATTTTCTTGGGTTGTTACATCCTACCCTCTAGGACTAGGCTTACTCCTGAAAGCTTGCAAATGCTAAGATGTAGCCAAAGCACACACTAGTCCATGAAACTTGGTACAATTATAAAAATCAAGTTATCACATGCACAGTTATATTCAACTAGTCTTAGAACATGGTTAAGGAATAGACAAGACATTCATTCCTACAAAATATACATTAGCATAAAATAATTTTCTCCAATCAAAATAAATAATGATGCCAAGGGAGCCACATTGAACAATCAACGACAACCTAGGAGAAAAGCCTCAACCACTGCACTGACAAACTATACATGACCATAATGGGCAATCCGAACATAACCGTTAGGTAACCGGATGATAAGACAACAACATAGAAACACTGCACTAGCAGGGTATAGTGGCTAGGGTAGGGAACAAGGCCTGTGACTATCCCCAATAACCACCATCAGCAATAATAAGAGTACACTTAGGCCTGTGAGTCCAGGTGAAGTCGATACCCAATACCTACATCACTCCAATCACACGTCAAAGCACATGTGCATCTAACATACATCATAGCTGAAGCAATAGTAAGCATGTAATGCGGCATGATAACAAATCATGTCAACATCATAATAATATCAAAATCCATCAAGGAAAATCAACAACCATCAATTTGCACATATATACCATCATAATCCACACAATTTTCTCATAATTTGTAGCAAAATGCACTTTCAAGACATAAAATTTTCAATTCTCTAACTTTTCATATGTAGCTATCTATAAAATGGAGCATACATACACACATATCCATAATTTCAACCTTTGATTTCATAGAATGCATGACATCTCTTTACATATAGTACAATAGTTTGTCACTTTTCAAGGCATAATGATGCAAATTTTATTCTCTTCTATATTTTAATATGCAACTACATACATCATAGTTGTACCACCTACATGTAGCTACATGCTCATTCACATCACAAGGCTACATAGGGGTTCCCGTGGATATCATAGTACCATCCATATCCAAAGTAACCATGAGTCCATAATCAATAACCATGTCCAAAATCTATATCCATGTGTCTTGATGGAAATGACCCACCTAGTAAGCCCTTCCATACAAGTCACAACGACATATTTCTTGTTTGTGTAAGGGTCTTAGCCTCCAAGAGATAGTCAAACAATAGGAAGGTAGTGAATTAGAGCTTAGACTAACTCACACATACCCCCATCCTCAAGGGTTTCCCTACGTCTACTTCCTCATATACACTCAAACGGGTGGATCTCACCATACCTGATGAGGAATCACATCACAACACAAGACTAGCATTCCAAAATAGAAAAGTCAATTAGTTTAGCCACCAAGGATATAAATAATGAAGAATAAATCTCAATTCCAACAATAAGATAAGAAAAATGTGCATAGCTTCAACAATAAATCAAATGTAACCACAAGAGTTACATGCTAAAGAAAACCATAATCCATGGCTAAACCAATACAAGCAAGATAAACTAAAGTGCTAGTCCACACAAGCGAAATAAAAGTCACCAATAACCAAAAGGACGATTCACAATCGTCGAAATATACACATCACAACACTATGTGACTATTGCTAGTCACCACATGAGGAAGGAGGAAAACAAGTATGACTATCTCAAAAATCCTTCATGTGGGTATGGCCTACTCATGCAACCTCACATGGAAAGGTATTGTGTGGGACACCCAGGTCACATACCTCATGCGGCGCGATTGTGCATGGTATATGCCAAGCGGAGAAAGCACACAATGGTTGTATATCGCATGGTAATGTCATACTCATAGGAACATCCCGCATAGTGTGTACCCACTGAGAAAGCACACGCGGTAACACACCAAGCCAGAGGTGCACATGGCTAGGTTCCACTTGCATGCCAAGCAATTAGAATCAAGGCCCTCTTGAGAGAACCCTCTACTCTATGCTAGCACTCACTCCACACTGCACAAGTAGGATCATAAAATATACACTACTCCTTCACACATCTAAGTATGTGGCATCATGTCTTTGAGCTTGGCTCGCTACCATCAGCGACACAACATCCTCACCAGCACTGTGTCAGAACACTAGTGGGGGGGGGTGGCATCATATCTAAAATAATCACATCAGGGTAAGATCATAGCTATCAAGAGTGCTCATACCATAAACTAATGTCATCCTCAAGAACTGTGTAGATTAGGTTAACACTATATGAACCAAGTATCTAGTCCATTAATAAGGGGAAGTAACAAGTACTTTCATAGGAGGTTGAAACGATCACCATCATTTTGCCCTGCCACTATATGTACACCATGCAATTCTGTCCCAAGGAACTTTGTTGCTGCTACTACCCCTCCACATATTGACCTATCAACAACCCTCGAGTTGGCAGTCAATAGGGTGACAACAAGGAAACACATAGATGGTATGGTTTTCTCCCATACATATAATCCAAACATACCCTCCATGGATGGGTACACAGTATCACCATCATATGGGAACACATCTCATGTACTGGTTAATCACACACTCAACATGAATACATTAATGGATGCTCACATAATGGGGAATACAATTAGAATTTCTCTTACCCAGGCAATACCATAGCCCACATATGGCTATGCAACGTGATGCATAATATACAACTTTACCAAATAATAAGTACTCCCAAACATCCATACCAATTTTCTCTTTTCACTAGGGCAACTCATTACCCGTAACATCATAAATTCACTAGCAATGTTTTTAACATAATGCAAAAATGCATGAACATGTATAGCCTCATCACTATCACTTTTACACCAATGCATAAACATAAGTAACATTTTTCACAATCATTATTATAGTCGCTTCTAAAATCACAGAATGATATATATCTCAGAATGACACATAATGCGACATCATGTCACCAATCATAGGAATACCATTTGTTCACAAGAGAATCTGATGCTAATAACATAATGAAATGAGTTTTGTTTGAGGAACTCTAATCATTTCTCTACATTCGTATCCATACATATTAGCTTAAGTAACCATGGTCGCGTCAGGGCATGCAATTACTCATCAAGCAAGATATGCAACATTTTATTACTCTAACATACATTATTTTCAGTTTGCATTAAATACAAGAATTCACCTATATGATCTCATTAAAACCACAATGCAATTGAGGAGATCAAATTTCATCAACAAGATATATCCACAGACAATTACCATTCTCATGTAAACTCATTAAACAAGGAGTTACTCATAAACATGTAATCATTTTCAATTACATAACCATAACAAACATAAGTTATTCTTCACTAAGTCTTTTACTTATTGCATCTTTCACATGGTAATTAAATCCACTAACTATCAATCTAACATCTTGTCAACTATTGACAACTAAGAAGAGGAGAGAAAGATAGATTTCATCTCAAGTCAAGACATCACATGCCATCCAATATTCATTATACAAACATGCAAATTCTACTAAGGGAAAGTTTAAGGCACCATTAGTATTTCAATGACTTGGTAGCAACTCAAGCACATTAAGAGGTTATAACAAAAATCATCAATCATCCAACACTTACAAGAGGGCATGGAGAAATCAAACTAATATGTCCACATCTGCAAACAACTACATCCTATCATCCTTTACATCTATAATACAAGGAATGACAAGAGCAATCCAAACAAGGGTATTTAGGCAATCTAAGTTACTTTTAACCCACAAACATACAAGACTCAACACTCTAGTCCCACTAAGTAATGTAAGGACAAGGAAGCTATTTCCTCCATGATCTCTAAGCATGGGGTTGTAACATAACCCAATAATGCTATGCTAAGGCATGAAAGCAATCAATACTACGAAAACAATATAACAAGCTCATGCCACACACACCAAACACAGAGAAACATACAAGGATCAAGTACGCCAGAGCTCCCAGTGTGTGAATATGGGCTCTGATACAGATGTAACTTCCCGCCTCACGAACCTCGAAGGGTAAGGGCCAAAAAAGGACAAGATAATTTTTTTTTTTGACATGAAATGATAACATACATGTGATATGGTTTTTGATTCAATATGCCGATAACATTCATGGCCAAGTATTGATGAATACACAACCCATATGAGAGGACTAAATCACTCTTCAGAGAAACATTAATAAACTACATTCATCTTAAACACCAACCCAAATGTTCATATAACCCATTCCATATTTAAACATGAATCCATAATCATCACAGTGCAAGACAATCCAATACCCATATCAGAATCTGTAAGTCAAATAAGAACAACATCACATATCTTCTCATTACTATAATTTACATCATCTCTCACAAGACAATACAAAATTTACATAAAGGAATATACAAGAACAATGATATAGCCATGAATATGATATACAAGTACAATAACTAGAAGAGTAATGGAGAGAGAGAAAATCTCCAACTGGTGTACCCATAACCTATTCGCTGGTCCCCAATGGTGGTGGCAATGCCTCCCAACCATGTGGACTCATGAGAGACCACCCCACCATGCTCAGAGATAGTCACAAGGCTTAGACTGAAGTAACACAGTAAGTGTATACATGATGGCCAACACTCACATCAATCACGAAGTAGATACAAATATCAATGCATACAACCAAAGTCATACATAGAGATGCTCATCAAATATAATGCCAGGTACTACTCATGACTACTAAGGCACTAGACACTAGAATGCAGATTGGATGGGGAGTCATCATGTGTGCTTGAAAGGATGGTACCAAACAGAAACAAGTACACTACTCATACCGACGAGGAGACTCAAACATCCCGAATCAACACCCTACAGACAGATAACTTGACGTCTCGCAGATGGATAGGCCTTCTCATGTGCATCCTTAGCCTTTACAAGTGCTCAAGGCCATGCACGAGGACTCAATATCCTAGACCTAAGCTCATCTCATTTAACCAAATGAGGTATACAAAATTGACTAAAACACTAAAGTATAAATTTGAAATAGCAAATTTGAAAAATGTGATCTATAAGACCAAAACTTTCGATGACAGTATAATCTATTGAAAACAACCCTTTGTCAGTTAGATCAATTTTGTAATAACTCCAGTGACCCCAATTTAATCACTCTACACAAACGAATGCACATATCACATAAGAAAACATGACAAATAGTATTACAAGCCTATTCATAGTTGGAATTTTGTATATTGTCTATGATATTTAACATAAAAAAATAAAGTGTTAAACAAACTTACAAAAAGGAAATATGGATTTTCCTCCTATGGTAGTTCTCCTAGATTATTGTATTATGTGGCAGATTTTCTTAATAGAAATTATGTGACTAAATTTCAATGCATAAACCTAGATTGCTACAGCTAAGGTATTTTAGTGCCATAACTTTCTTAACTCAAGTCGATAGTTTCCACAAGAGTGGTGATTCAGCAAAAAATGACAGTAGTGACCAAAATAGAAGACCAATCTATTTTTGTTTAAGAAGAGTTGTAATGAAATTCTCTATAGAGAAGTCATCGGATAACAAAAGGGTTCCATAGGATTTTACACTTCACATTTGTAACTGTTGTGAAATTGACACTCAAGTTATAAGGTCTTTAATTTTATTTCGTTTCAATAAAGCCAATTGGGTATTTATAAATTAAAACTGGTAGGCTTGATCGTAGGCATTAATTGGAAGATCTATTCCATGGAGTATAATCTCATTCTTGCATTTTGCAATTAAGATTATGGAGAGTGATGCTTTTGTAATCTTTGGCTAGTTTCCTTATGGATTTTTGTCTACCTATTTTGTATCTCTATTAATTATCAACACACTTAGGTATATGAGTAGCAAGCATCATATTCTTATGAGATAGCTCTATAGATGTTTGTGCTTCCCAAAACAATTCAACAACTACATTACGTATCTCTAATAAATCATAAATCTAACCTTTTACAGCCCCTGCCATAACCACATCTTTACAAACCTTACGCATTAAAAATAGATGGGAAATGAGGGAGAACAACTCTTACCAATCATGATTAGAAATTTCCAAGGGTTTTAAAATAATGCAACCCAGCCCCCCTTTCATGCATAGGTGAATACATAAATTGAAGATAATGTCTAGGGCATTTTCACTAAAAGGTAACTTACAACCTAACAATAAAAATCATAATGGTTCTGAATTCCAATTCAACTCTCTACCTTGGAATTTGCATTTTATAACAAATGATTTTTAGAGAAACAAAAATAGGGAAAGCCTAATCAAAGTTTTGGGAATTACAACCAAACTTTACAGTACCTAGAGTCTCAAAAGGGATAGAATATTGTAGGTGTTGAAAAAGATTTAACTGCTATGTAAAAATTAAAGATGGTGAAGTGAAAACCAACTTACCTTCGCCTATCTTGAGCTCTGTGACATTTTCTTCTTCTTCTACCAAAGTTGACGACATTATTGCTGATAACTAACTTCAGAAGAAGACACTATTTTGTACCACTTGCCTTTTGATCGCACTCCCCTTCACCATGCCTCATATCTTGCAAATTCATATGCTCACCTAGGTGCTCTGCCTTTTTTTTCTCATTGTGAGCAGAGAATTTCCTTGGGCATCCATGAGAACCACCTCGCTCTTATACCCAGAATCATAATTGTCAACTTTGAAGGCAAGGATCTCGGTTGAATTCAAACACAGTGAAACCATTGTAGTTGAATAGCAATGATCTCTTCCACATAGTCAATGTTCTGACAAACTTATTACCAAACTACCATGTCCTCCCTATATGCAAATGGTGGAGGTAAAAACAAGGCACGTGAAATGCTAGAAAGAATGCCTCAAAGAGATGTTGTCTTAAGGGATGATCGATTGCAAGATTCGCACAAAATGGATTGTTAAAAACAGATTTAGAAACTTTTAAGCAATGCAACAGGCAGCTTTCAAGCCAGACTCCACAACCTTAGCCAGCATCCTCATCGACCTCTGTTCTACCTTCATTGCAGACTTGATCTGGTTGATTGGAGCCTCTATTTTGATAGACATTTGTCCTCTTTCAACGCACTGCAAATCTTGTCAATATTGGGCTGTAATTCAGGGTCCTTGAACCTTCATTTCAACTATAGGGAAGCCACCTCTATCTTTCAAGGACATGAGAAGCATTCGCATCCATCTGAGGCATGGAAGCCACTCCCTATCTGACACCATTGTCATTCTTTTCCTCTGATGTCATTCCTTCATGAATCCTCTGTCCTCTTCTCATCTGCCTCACAGATATTTTTCTTCCCTGCCTTCAATATGCTCACCTCATGACAAAGACATCTCTAGCTACAGCAATAAATAAACTCATCCACCTCACTAACATTTTGATCACCTTTTCCAAAGATATTTTCTTGGGTTGTTACACAGATTAGAAAAACTACCTTCCACCTTGGTAAATCTGAAGGCTCTACGGTATTTAAATCTGATGGGATGTACTTCTGTGAAAAATTGCCTTCAACTTTTGGGAAACTTACGGCCCTAGAATGTTTAAATTTGGCAAAATGTTCTTCCTTAGAAGAACTACCTGGATTTAAACAACTTATTAGACTAAAATATTTGAATGTCCAATATTGTTCAAAATTAAGGGGCGACTTTAGTAACGAGCGTAAAGACTTACAAATTAAAGTTGAAGGAAAAGGTGAAGGTGAAGACAAGAAAATGACGGGAAACTAATGACTAAGAATATTATTGCTTTTTAGTAAAAATATTTAATTAGGACCACTGTGACAATAAGTATATTGGTTTAAATTGTTAATATTATTTTTGAGTTTTTTTTTAATATTTTTAATATTGATCTCATATAGATGTTTAGATATATTAATTTGGATGTGGTTTTTTTTTTAAGATTCACTAGGTTATATGAAATTATGGAGTTGGCTTTGTTTTATAATGCTTGTTCATTAAGTAAAATGATTAATTAGATATTATTAATTTAATTAAATATCTTAATTTAAAATTTTCCTTATAAATGATTATTGTTATTATTTAATAGTACTACTAAGATATGTGTCAAGATGTGATGTGTGGTAAGGTAAAAGAGAAGATTCACTAGATTTGGTATATAAAGTGTGACAAACCTATGATTTAATATGTGAAGTAATAATTCCTTAAATTAATCAATTAAAATAATTTAATTAAATAAGTTTGGTAACTAAGGCAGGGGCCTTGGCTCGATTGGCTAAGTAATTCTGTTGCAGTAAAGATGGTCACGAGGTCCAGTCTCCCCCCTGCCCTTGCTTATTTAATTGATTCATAAAATAGTGTTTACTTAAACTAATTAATTTTGCTAAAAGTAATTTTTATTTATTTATTTTAGAAATAATAAAAGTGAAATTAAATTTGAATTGCAATTATCTTATTTAAGTTATTGAATTTGCAAACTTGGATTTTACAATTAAAAAATTAAAATAATTAGTTAAAGTAATTTTTATTTGATTTAAATAACAGTTTGCTCTAAAATTAGTTCTGAGAGAAATTTAATATTAAAATAAAGTTAGAAACTAATGTTTTATTATAATTGTTTTTGTAATGTTTATTTTTGTAGGTTAAACACTTTTGATCAATTATGAATGGGGTACATGAAACAACAATGCTAAGATAACTTTAGTTAGTGAATTAAATATTATTTTTCCAAATTATAGTTTTTGTAATAAGTCTTTGAGAGCTTTGAAATGAGATCTTTTATTAAAAAAAAAAGAAATTCTTTTAGAACATGTTATTGTTTGACATTCACAAATTCATAGCGATTTTGTTTAAGCGATTTAGAGATTTCCAAGTGCTTTTTAAATTCAAAAGTTTTTGCTTCAAGGGTTTTAGCATCTTCATTGAATTTTATGATAAGATTTTGAAAGAGGCTAGGGATTTCTTTCAACAGTGCCATTGGCTAGAAAAGATGATGTGTCAGTTAGTGGGCTCATAGTATTCAGTGTGTTTGTGGTATCTATTGGGCCCAACTTGTAATGATTCTTTATGCTCGCTGGTCATAATCAATTAGTATTAATCAATCAAAGCCACATATTTTATTTATTTGTAACCATTAGATCAAACTACATCATGTAAGAACTACTCCAATAAAACATTATTATAATAATTAAATAATACAAAACTAGGAATTAATTTTAAAAATTTTCCCAAATAAACTTAATTTATGAAAAGAAATAATTCACAATATCTCAAATAAAATATCCATTTAAAGAATAATCAAAAGCTAATAGCTTTGAGGTACAAATAGGACTATGTCCTTTTACAACAGTATACAACAATAAGTCGCACCATACAATGTCTTCAATACCATACCATATCTTTGACACTGAACATGGTCGAGAGAGAACATCATCAAGGTGATTTACTCCTGAATGGAGAATCCCAACACTTCATGAGGGGTCTAGTAAACTAAAGTTAGCATGCATGAAGGAATCTAGTTCAACATGATATATCTAACATCTCTAGCATGTATAAAATGCATATGAACTAATATAATGCTATGGTAGATAGAAATATAAAATAAAATAGTAACTACTACTAACATGATTGACAAGTTTTGGCCAAAGCATCTTTTTCAGCCGTGTTCGACAAATATGTTATGAATAGAAATCTACCCTTCTTTGTAGCCCTATATTCAGCACCTGTCCATGCTCTTTCTCTAATTGTAATAATAGAATTGTATCATAAAATTGCATTCAAACACACAACATCCAATTATGAATTCAACAGTGGTCATTCACATAAGCAAATTATATTAATTCCATGACTTGTCTCAAACAAACAAAGATAGTCTTCAATTAGTAGATATTAGCAGATCATGATTTACTTCTAAGATCTTATTTCCATTCAAAAGATTATTTTCATTTCTAATAATGGGAAACATGCAATGAAACAATAAATATCATACCATTTTGATACTACTCCTTTACAAGAAAAAATTGGTTTTTATGCCAAGCCAACTCTCAATTTAGTGAAAGGATTATTCATTAAAGGTCTAAATCTAAATTGTTATTCTATCCCAAAAACATAGATAAATTTACCTCTGACATGTAGGATCAACCTTATCCATGCAATGACTAGTTCCATAATATGATGGAAGGTATAACGAGATCTTTGAAGGTATTTTTTAGGTAATAGATCTAGGCTATCCTTTATTCTAAGCCTATACACCACTTTATAGACATTAGGTACATATTAATAAAAGACATAAAGTGAACTGAGAAACCATAGAACAATGATATTAATAACTCCAAGCTCTTATAACCTTAGGGAATAAAAAATATTACAATTAAATTACTAAAAATAAACTTAGGCATGGAAAATAGATCTAGTAGGATGCTAAGTGGCTATTCTATCAAAATCCCATCCCGATCATATCGAATACATGATAACTTCTTCATAATTTAACTATCCATTAGATTACGTAATAAAAGGATCACCTAGGTTAAAGAATATCATTCAAGAAAATATAGTTTTTGATTAGCAATCTAGATACAATACAATAGAAGCATCATAATTATCTTCCAAGGATTAAATCCATTTGATTCTTTCATGCCTAACTAGTTATATCATTTTATGAAATATAGTCTAACTAAAATCCTATTTTCCATTTAATAAAAATCATATATTCTATTCTTCAGGCAATAACAATATAAATTCTATAACTTAATTAGAAGAACAAGAATCTAATAAAGGTTCTACATCTTTCAAAACTTGCTTCAGTTTAGAATAAAATGAAATCATGATAAAGCTGATAAATATATATACATAAGTCAACACCACTATTAAGTATGTGTAATCTTTAATGATTTCATAATTTGAGTCTATGCTCTAGTGAATTCAAAGGAAGTCATTTAAAACTCAATAGAAAATTTCATTTGGTTTGATAAAATTATTTAAATAAATTACAGGAAAGGTTTCAAAGCAGTAGTGGATCTCCTTTCATCAACATAGTGTCCTCATTCTCCTTAGAGCGGACAATATTTAATACAAAATAAAAGTCTATATCAAGGTGGAAAGGTTTTTAATACCCCAAAAAAATGTAATGCCCTAGCTCTTACACTAGAGCATTAAACACAAACACATACAATTTTCTATATTTGAGTAACTATCTCACATTACTCTTCTTTACAGTGCAAGTACTTTGAGATAGCATGTCGACATCTCACCATAAAAACATGAAACTATCTAAAATAATTAGTTTAGTAGAATAGTTGTTTTTGATACATCTTCTAAGCTAAATCTTAAAACTAGCAATGTATGTTTAACATACATAAATTAGAATACAAATAAAATGACGGTATTCACCAATGCATGTTACAACTACATATACAATCATGACACCTAGCATGAAATATTTACCTTAACAAGAGAAATTACCAATGAATCTATTGAACAATTCTAATTTGTTTCCAATTTATTTCCAACTGATTCAAAATTTCATAAATACATTATGCAACTTTTATTGTAACAAAAACCACAATTATCAAATAACATCTTTGTCTTAGTGCAAGACATCCTTGTACACTTAAAGGATATAAAATGTAAACATATAAATTCTTTCATATAATTTCAAGTTATCTCCATCTATAATGCATCAAGCAAAATGATTAAATGTTCACCTCTTGCCTTAGAAATTAAGTTTCAAAAACATCAATGCATTACACAGAATAGGTTTGGAATCTAAAATTAACCATATGGAAAAATATAAATGTCAGTTGTCTTAGAATTTTCACTTCACCTTGTACCATTCCCAAATAGGCAGTCTTGCTTCGATACTTGTACTTATGTGAAGTTGCAATTTACACCATAATCGATTAATGAGTTAGTCTCACTAGAAATTAATTAACCATGTTAGATTTTCTATTGCATGAAATATTGCAAATATCTGCCTAAGTGGTGTTGTCATTGATGTCAACATATCCTTGTCATTGGTGTCAACTATATCCTACTTTATTGCCTGGTTAGAAGACTGAAATGTTGAGGATATTAAAAAAATTAGTAAAGATCAAAGTATGCAGACCATATTGCTGTGTAGAGGATTTTTTGAAGTAGCTCTAGTTAAGGTTTGAGAGGTCCACATAAAGATTTGAAGAAGTTATGACCATCTGAGTAGAACTGGGTTTTGCAGTGTTTAGAAGAGACAGAGTGATAGGAAATTGGTTTGGATTGCTCCACAAATGAAACACTATGAGCTACGAATCTAGAGTCATGTTTAGAAAGTCAGTATATATCATCAACTCAAGTGGTTCATCTTTTGGAGATCCCCAAGTAATCGTTCTAGTGTGACAGTCATGGAAAATAGTGTTTTTAAGGTATCGGATGAAGATGCAAGTGATTCTATTGATTTGGAGTAGTACGGATGTTACTTCTAAATTCAATGTGCTTGTGGAGGTCTCTAGATTATGTGCCTACTATGTTGGAGGTCCACATTGAAGATTGAGCTCGTTGTTGAAGATTTCTTGATTGGTGTTGCTATTTTTTCCAGTCTTGGCTGACCAGATGATTCAAGCATGTTGTAGATGATTTTAGAGCAATTGTCTAGAGTGTGGTCTATAGTTTGAGGAAGATTCAAGCCCCAGCTATGTTTGGCCGATGGTATATTGATCCGCATTAAGTCAAGCTAACCTTGATGTTCATTCCAAGGTTGATGAACAGTATAAATACTTGTTGATGAGTTGTGGAAATCATTCCTTGTGAGAAAATGATAAAATCATATGAAAGGTACATAGAGGTAGAGTAGAAGAGAGGAGAATTAGAAGAACAAGAGCAGTAGAGGATGAAGAGCTAGCGAAGAAGTGTTTGGGGCAGAGTAGAAGTTTTTGTGAGCTTTCAATGGGACTAAACTAGGCATAAAAAAGATGCTATTTCTTAGTTCATTCTTTCTGTATTAAACATAAAATCTTGTAGGCAATGAGCTCTGGGTAGTGTGCCCAAAGGCAAGTGCCTTCCCATTTCTTTTAAGTTTTTTAATGGGGTATGAATCTTGTGGGTTAATTTCCACAGTAGTTTTGCCTTAACTAGGTTTCCACATTAAAAATCTTGGTGTCAATTGTGTTAATTGTGTTTCTGCTCATGTGTTGTTGATTCATGCTTTAATGTTTACATCCTTAATTAGTTTGTATGTTGTGAAAGAAGATTAAAAGCAAAAAAGGTTAAATTTGTGTGACAACTAAATCATCCCCCCTTCTCAGTTGTCTGAACTAATTCTAACAATTGGTATCAGATCTTGTTCCTCTAGAAGAAGCTTGACCACTTGAGGAGATCTAAGATGTCGACCTAAAAGAAGGAAAGTTTGAGATTTGATGGAACAAATTACTTCCTTCGGAAGCTACACATGCAGTGTTATTTGCAATGTATGGGTGATGCATTTTGGTTGATAACTAAGAATGAGTATAAGATCTTGGAGAAAGGCCCTTCAACTATAAATGAACTCAAGGAAACTGTATACAATATTCAAGCTAAAGAAGCATTGTTAGGTGCCCTTACTGATACTAAAATGAAAAATGTCTTGGAATTAAAATAGCTCATGAAATTTGGGAAAAGTTGGAAATTCTGTATGAAGGTGATGAATAGGTCAAATGTGACAAGCTATAGAGCCTGGAGGGTAGATACGAAAGATTGATGATGAGTGAAGATGAAAATATTACTTCCTACATGCAGAAAGTGAATGAACTTGTGATCGGTGTCAGGAGTGATGGTGGAGCATTGGAAGAATTAGAGATTGTTGCCAAAGTGCTCAGATCCTTACCTACATCATACAAGCATAAAGTTGCTACCATTGAAGAGATCATGACTGTGACAACTATTACAAGGGATCAGTTGGTTGGTAAGCTTTCAACTTTTGAAATGAGTGAGTTTGGTAATTCTCTTCCGAAGTTTGAATCTACATTTAAGGCCAGGGTTTATGGAAAACAAAGATATGATCTGGGTGAAAGCTTTTCAAGAAGATCAAATAGATTTGTGAAGGCAAGGAAGGATCTTGAAGATGATGAAGTTGAGTTTGCAGAACTTGAAGCCCTTATTGCCAAAAGATTTCTAAGAGGATTCGGTAAGTATGAAGGAAAGTTGCCTTAAAATGTTTTTCTTGTAACAAGATTGGTCATTTTGCCTCAAGGTGTCTGGAGGGGGTTTCAAAGTCAAACCCTAACAGATCAAGGGCTCAGAAGAAATATTACTATTTCTAAGAAGCTGATGAAGGAGTCACAAATGATGAATCTGATATGGGAATTAACTCAGGAAATGAATGGGTGTTCATTGCCATCAAAGAAGAAGATCTAGTGTATAGTGAATCTACTGGCTGTGTGAATGTGGAAGTGCCTTGGCTACTTAGATTGAAGAAAAGGATGAATGGGTGATTGATAGTGGATGTTCTCATCATATGACTGGTGATAAAAGTAAGTTCATAAGTTTGGAAAGGTATGAAGGTGGAATTGTGAAGTTTGGAGAAAATTCAGCTGGTAGAATTTGTGGTAGAGGATCCACCTCATTTGATGGTAAGAATAACAATAATGATGTTCTATATGTAGAAGGATTCAAGCATAATCTTCTCAGTGTTGGATAGTTGGTTGACGAAGGATATGATCTCCGATTAAAGGATGGAAAATTTAAAATCTTAGCAAGGTCTGGAACTATGATCACATCAGGTACACAAAATAAAGGTAACATCTTTTATTTAAGTGGTACTAGAAAAATTTGTTTGATTGCTCAGATTGATCAGAGTTGGCTATGGTATAGGAGAATGTGTCATGTGAATTTTGATAATATTGTCAAGATAAGTTCTACTCGCGGTGTGAGAGATCTTCCAAAACTTGTAAAACTTGTTGATAGCATGTGTAGAGAATGTCAATTGGGTAAATAGAACAGAACTTCATTTAAGAGTAAAGAACAATTTTCAAGTGGACTACTAGAACTTGTGCATACTAATCTATGTGGTCTTGCTAGAATTAGAAGTGTGCAAGGAGACATATATTTTATGTTGCTAATTGATGATTACTTCCGGATGATGTGGGTAGCCTTCTTGAAAGAGAAATCAGAAGCTCTTGACAAATTCAAGGTGTTCAAGGTTATTGTTGAGAATGAGATTGGTGAGAAGATAAAGTGTCTAAGATCCAACAGAGGTGGAGAGTTTACCTTTGGTGAGTTTTATACATTCTATGAAAAGCATGGAATAAAAAGACATTTATCTTTTCCTAGGACTCCTCAGCAGAATGGAGTTGTGGAAAGGAAGAACCAGACCATTCAAGAAGCTTCTAGGACAATGATGATGGGAGCAAATGTTCCACAAGTCTATTGGAGAGAAGCTATGAGTACTATTGTCTACACTCTTAACTGGGTGTAGATCAAAGGCAATTCTGGTAAGACACCTTATGAACTATGGTTTGGTCATCCTCCTACTGTGAAATATTTTAGAGTTTTTGGTAGTAAATGCTATATCAAAAGAGATGAGGATCTAGGCAAGTTTGATGCAAGAAGTGATGAAGGAATATTTCTGGGTTACTCTACTCAAAGAAAGGCATACCGATGCTTCAATAAGAGATTGAAAAAGATTGTTGAAAGTGCTAATGTCAAGGTTGATGAGAGCAAAGAAAGACCTTCCAGGTCTTGTGGACATGATTTAGATTATCAAGATGAAAGTCAAAGTCAAGGAAAGAAAATTCAAACCCAGACTCAGATCTAGATTAATCTGGAAAACCCAGTGACTCAAGAAGTTAGTGTAGATGTTGAGAAACGAGCTCAAGAATCAAAAGTTCAAGAAACTCCCAAAACCCCTAGGTATGTAAGGTTGAATCATTCTGAAGATCAAATCATAGGGGACAAGAATAAATGTGTTCAAACTAGAAGAAGAATTGCTAAAGATCAAGTAGAGTATTGTTTGATTGTAAAGATTGAACCAAAAATAGTGAATGAAGCTTGTAATGATGAAAATTAGGCAAAAGCAATGTAAGAAGAATTAATGCAAATTGAAAAGAATCATACTTGGGATCTTGTTCCTAGACCTAAAAACAAAAATGTAATTGGAAACAAATGGGTCCTCTAGAATAAATTGAATGAAGATGGTGAATTTGTGAGAAACAAATCAAGATTGGTATGTAAAGGATAGTCTCAAGTAGAGGGAATTGATTTTAAAGAAACATTTTCTCCGGTGTAAGAATTGAAGCAGTCAAATTATTTCTTGCATTTGCTACTTTCAAATATTTCAAAGTTTACCAGATGGATGTCAAGTCAGCATTCCTGAATGGAGAGTTAGAGGAAGAATTCTACATTGAGCAACTAGAAGGATTCTAGCTATCTAATCAAGGAGATATGGTCTTTAGATTGAGGAAACCTTTGTATGGACTCAAATAAGCCCCAAGAGCCTTGTATGTAAGATTAGATAATTATCTGCTAAAGCTTGGATTTAGCAAAGGCATAGCTAATAGTAATATTTATTTTAAGATTGATCATGAGGACATCCTGATTGTTGAGGTATTTGTAGATGATATCAGTTTTGGTGGAAATGGAAGCATGTGTAAGAAATTTGCTAATCAAATACAAAGTGAATTTGAGATGTCCATGTTTGGTGAAATGAATTTCTTCTTAGGTCTGCATATCACTTAGTTAGATAAAGGTATCTTCATATCTCAGTCTAAGTATGTGAGAGAATTGTTGAAAAAGTTTGGAATGGAGGACTCAAAACTAGTAAGTACTCCTATGGTAACTCGATGCAAGTTGAGTAAAGATGATGATTCACCTAAGACAGATTAGAAAAGGTATAGATCAATGATTGGAGGACTGCTTTATTTGACTCAGACCAGACCTGACATTATGAATATAGTTGGACTTGTTGCTAGATTTCAGGCTAATCCTAAGGAATCCCATGTTGTAGTAGTCAAAAGTATTCTAATGGAACTATCCCCTTTGGGATTGCATTGGTTTTCATTTCCAATACTTTGTCCATATCCAACTCTTCTATTTCATTATTTCTTCCTTAATTATTTGTGTCTCAAATGCCCCCAAATTAGTTATAAAATCAACAATGTGCTTATCACCATCAAATACTTGAATGTTCTAGATGTCATCAAGGATTGATGGGGTTGAAACTATTCCAAATGTGAATTTATGTAACCCAACATCTAAAATAGGCTATAATGAACTTGTTGAGATGACTAGAGCATCAACCACATGGTTATATCATCATGGGATTGATTGATTATCAAAGGCATCGAAGTACTTAATTAGATTCAATGCTCAAATATGGTAGTAAGATAGTCTCTTGTCATGACAAGAGCATTGTGATATGATCAATCAGACAATCAATTTAGAGTCACCAAAGGCTCTCAACACTTTTACTCCTTTCTTTAGTGCCAACTTCATTCCTAAAATAAATGCTTCAAATTTTGCAGTGTTATTTATGTAGGAGAATTGGATTCTGAAGGTAGCCAAATAGCTTTTTCCACTTGGGTCAACAAGTTGAACCCCGGCTACAACACCTTGTTTTGATTTGGATCCATCAAACCTAGGTATCCACATGCCAATTATATTTTCTTCCAATCCTCTACATTTTGTGGGTGCTTGTTCCTGATTTTATTCTTTGATTTCCAAAGTGTACACTCCCAACTTAGGTACAATGATCATGGTTTCATTTGGTTTTTTATATTCTATTATGAGATGTTTCATGTGTGGCTCTTGATCTATTGCAAGTTGGTTTGGAATTCCTCTCCATGGAAGCCACATGTGAGAGAAATCAATTTCCATGTAACCATTCAATGTCATAGATGGTCAATCGTGACTCAATAGTATACCATATTCATCTGGGAAGTTGACTACCTGAATATCTATAAACTATTGAATATGTGGGTCTAATGCAAGTTACATATGAATGCTATTTAGTTATATAATAATGTTCACCATTGCTTTATTTAATTAGAGAACCTTTCCATTTAATTTCATTGGTGTGAGGCCTAATATTTGGAAACTTGAATGTGGTATGATGTTTCTAGATGCACTTGAATCAACTAGACAATTATGTAAATTCTTATCAAAAATTCTAATCGTCAACAAAAATGGAGATGATTCTATCTTTTATTTGTATATAGACACATTCACATTTGATGTTTTTCTTGATTTAGGTTTGTCTTGATGGTTTTTAGTCAATTATTCCATCAACATTTCCTTTTGTCTAGGGAATTGAGCCACTTTGAACAATAAAATATTGGCCTTAATTTTCTTTAAATTCTTGACAATGTTATGCCCAATTTTACTTTGATTAACTATCACTTCTATGTTGAATGGTTGGTGTTTGATAGTTGATTTTTTAGTTTGATTGGGACCTCATGGTGGGGATAGATTGTTGCTAAAATGAGGATCGGGTGGTGTGTGAAGGATATTTGGTGGAGTAGATGTTGTCAATGGCTACTTCCCCTTGCTTCTCAAAGCATAATTTACACCCTTTTTGTATTGTTGATATGTTTGGAAATCCTCTATACTTCCATCATGCTCATTCTCTTCTTCTCTAGGAAAGTCATATGTTTCCAACATGAATGTCATTCCAAGATTTGTGTGGTCTTTACTTGAGTTTTTCCCTTGTGGGGCTAATAATTCTTTGTGGTCTAGCCCTTGTTGGACTATGTCCATTGCAGCATGAGATTGTGGGCACTCCATTTCATTGTAATTATTTGTGACATGAATCCTACACCCATGGGATTGAGATAGACTAGCTATGTTAATGGATGTCTCATTCTTACTTCCAAGTTGATTTAAGTTTTTAGGTGGTGAATCAACAACACTATTATTTGGATGAGTACTCTATTGCCTACTATTGCATTAAAAATTACAATTTCATGCTTGGAACCCACTAGATTCTTGGTTCATATCACCTCATTTTTTAAGGTTCAGGACATCATTACTCAACCTTTGAACCATACTATGAATATTTTCAATTTATAGATTTGATGTAGAGGATTGATTTTATGGGACTTGACTAGCTTGTGCAAGAAGGTTATTCATATATGCTTGATTATTCAAGTAAGATGGGACATTTTATTTATTATCTATAGCATTGATCAAGTTAACTATTGTGTCTTTGGGTGCTTGATTATTTAAATAAAGAGACATACACAATTGGCAACTAGGCATGACCTGGCTAATTGATGTAGATTCATCACTTGGTTGGGATTGAAGACTTGATTATGATTGTAGGTCTAATTATAAGCTTGATCAAGGACACTTGAGATTAAATTGAGAAGTGATGTATGTTGAGCCAATACTTGATTAAGCATGGGTATCTGAATATAAGAAGTCAGTTGTCAAAACAAAGGGAGAGGTCCAACCCCATATCCTTGAGGCATGAGTTGTCTTTCCACAATCATGACCTTGCTATATGCTTGTGATAATGATACCAAAGTAGAAGTATGCCCTCTTACAAACATTGAAGTGAGGGGATCTAGGGATACTAAATACATTTGGGCCATAGATAGCTCAGATGATGGATAAGGGTTCATCAATCTCATGTATAATCAATGAAATCTTGTGTTAAACAAGCTCAAAGGCTCATTTGGTTCTCTTCAACAAGTGGAAAACTGATGATGTAACATTGTCGGATCTATGGGAAGTCACAAATAATTTATGAAAGGGTTCTCCATACAAAGCCACAAAGTAATTAACCTAGAAGGCATATTTATATGGATGAATGTGTTCTCCAATTGTTTGTTTCCCATTGTTCAAATTGGAATTTGGGTATGAAATTAGTTAGATTTTTTGATAGGTTATGGCCTTGTCCAAAAATGTTCAATGGAATACTCAGTCCAAGTTAATTAGGCTGGTTTGGAGCCATTTCTTGAGATGGATTCATTACAATTTGTTGTGTAGGTGGATTGGTCGATGTCATGGTAGGACTAGTTACTTGCAGAATTACAAATATATTATCAAATGGATTTTTTGTACCAATTCCCAAGTCAACAGATAAGACATGAGGATCAAAAGATAATTCCCTAGTACTAAGAGAGTCACTAATGAAATTATGTGTTTCAAAAGGTTCAAATAAACTCTCAGAACTTGACCTAGTGTAGCTATGATGGGATTCCAATTTGATGCCCTCCTTCTAGTGCTAGAGATGTTGACCTACAAAATAGCACAACATCAAACCTTAGCAGTCAAAAGCCAACTCCTCTCTTGGAAGGAGATCAAATGATATCCCCAAGGTCTTGTGGGTTATCGGGGGATAGTTGGATAGGATGACTTAGTGGTTCAATGTGTTTTCTTTAATAAGGGGCTTGAATTGGATTCCTATTATACTAGGTATTTAGCTCAGTTTGACGGGTTTTGAAATTTAAGAAACTAAATAAAACTATTATTTACAAAATTTAAACTAGCCACTAATTTATAGATATCAACTATATTAACTTTTAAAAAAAGATTCAAACTGCTAGCCAAAACGAGGGCAACTAAAACAAGAAAATATTAAATCTACTAAACTTTATTAAAATATTTCCATAATCTATCTATACCACTAATAGGAATTTAAACTTAAAATAAAATGTAAACTAATCTATTTAACAACTAATTCTAATCACTTAAACTAAACTTAAAAACTATATTCATACATATATTCGATAGATTACTTGATTTCAAAACTCAAAGTAAAATCAAAGTTTCAAACTAAACAAAAGCTACATGATGGTGGAGAAGAATCTACTCTAAACTACAGTAAATAAAATGTTTCAAAATAGTAACGGATTGGAGAAGAACAACCTATACTATCTGATCAAATCATCCTGAGATGTACGATGAAACAAATTGAAATGAACCCAGCTCTATCTAGTTTACAGGAGTAAAATCAGAAAATAGAATGGAGCTAACTCCGAAGAAAGATTGATATTGGAACTTTAAGTAGACTTCCACCATTTTCATGCGCACAAAAACACTCAGCCACCAATATAAGCAGAGGTACTTAAAGATTCTAGATTAAATTTCAATCAACTTGTAACAACCAGCGTTCACTAGATAGAATTTCACAAAAAATAGTGAAAAGGTAGATATTCATTTCACAAAATACATAAAATTGTTTTTACTGTAAAGACATTGCTATAGCCAGCAAGGTAGAGAACAAGAGAAAACTAAAAAACTAGAACTCCTACAAGCTATAGCAACCACTCTCTGAAAATATTAGGAATAAGAGTTTTAAAATAGTACTCCCTTCTCTTATGCCTCCCCTATGCTCATATTTTAATTAAGTTTTTGTTGTGTGGTTGTGGTATGCCTTTTTTGTGTACATAGGTGGCCTCTAACGAACTCTTAGGTGACCTTTATGAAACCAGGCACCTTCTATATGACACTAGGCAGTCCCTATTTCTTCATTTCCATGCCACTTTATTCCTTCATTTTTTTGTTCTTTAAACGTCATTACATTAGATCTAGCTCAAGTGCCTACTTCAGCCAGTATGTCCCTTAATATCTTCTTTTTCTTAAATCTTTTATATCCCTTTTGAATCTATATGCCCATCCATATACGCGCCTTTACTTGCAAGTTTTACCTTTTGTGTTTGTCCTTTACTTGGGTGATACATGTATGAACTTCCTCTTAAGCTCTCAACATGAGACATAGATGATTGTTTGCACTCATGCCTCCTCCCCATCTAGGTGCCTACTGTGCATAAACCTATCTCATTTTCCTCGTGTAAATAGGTGCCTCCTATTACTTTTACCTCATGCTTCCATTTGTCTTTGAATGTTGTCCACTGCAAGTTTGATAGGGGTACCTACATGTTTCTAGTACTCCAAGCATCTATCTTTTCCTTTTTAAAATGGTATTACAACAATCTAAACACAAGCACCTATTTTCATCATTAATATGTGAAGGAAAAATGCCTTTCAAATCTTTCCATGGTCATAATGGACAAATGTGCCTAGCAATCCTTTTACTCCATGCCTTGCCTGCACCTGTATTTTGTTTCTTTTTTTCTTTTTTAAATCTATTCCTTTTTGCAATTGTCGATATGCCTATCTCCACATAGGTGCCTTGCTGAGTAGATTTTGTTCTCATCTATTTTTAGATGATTCTACAATTAATTCAATACATGCACCTATTAGTATGCATTCATCCTCTAAAACATAGGCAGCTCTAGTCCATGATGATAGGCACCTATTATGCTAGGTGGCCTTTATGAAATTGTAGTTCTAAAAATTTCATTGAAATTTCATTTTTTGTCAAGGAATCCCCGTTCCTCATAGATGATCATGTATCCTCGAGGCCCTTTAAATGCATCCATCTCCTCAGTCACCTATGCAGTCCATGAAATTCCAATCTCCTTTCCACCTACACATGGATAGAATAAATTATATTTTTTCAATTTTCTAATAGAATTTAATAAATGACTTAAGAAATTTAAAAGATTAAAAAGTTAATGACTTTTAGATATCCACTCAAGCATATCATCGCAAATGGATATAAATTAAATCTCAAGTGATCTCAAGCATCCAGATCGACTAGTGGTTAAAATCAAGATTATATTTTTTTTTTATTAAAAAGATTACAAAGTTCATATTTTAGGCCTTGACTTGAATACGGTGGATTTATCATTATGCTAGTGCCTACACCAATGATGTTATCATAATATAATGTAAATCATATCTGAATAGTCCTAGGCATCTATATTTACAATAAGCTATGATGTTATCATAATATAATGTAAAATCGTATCTGAATAGTCCTAGGCATCTATATTTACAATAAGCTATTATTGAGCTTAAATTTATGCTTGTTATTGAACAATTCATGCTAAGTTGCAGGTAAGCCTAGAGTGTGTCATAAAACATATTTGAGCTTAGAAACATGTGGAGGATCCTTAGAGAGTGACATGACAAATAAATAAATAACAAAATATGTGTGGTGAAAAAATTCAGCACCTACAAATACATAATGATAACTTGTGAGTCAAAATTATCTATCTTAGATTGGTTATTAATGTGGCTTATGAATCGACATTGTAATCAATGAGGATATGCACATTCAATCAAAAAAATCAAGGAGGACCATGTTCAATGTGTACCACTAATAGCTAAAGAGCTGAAGGCAAAATAAACCACATGGCAAAGCACAAAGCATAGAGAGCTGAAGTGGCCAAGACACACCATGCATTAGACACAAAAAATTCAAAAGATAAACACATGATGAAAAAAGAAAATGAAGCAAAACAAACACACAATTCCTTGAGTCCCATGATTTCATGAGAAATTAGGGAGATGTTACAACATCGAAAACACAACTCTAATAGAAAATCCCTCTATATAATAGATATCTAAATTATAGTATACATATTAATCTAAATTATTATTGGAAGGGCTTTCAAGATACCCGATGACTCTTTTGAGTAGGGTTGTAGCATTACCAAAGGTGTCTAGTAATACTTTTAGGAAACTTGGGTGGGATTGTACTAAACTTGCATGACCTTCATGTGGTCATTTTTAGAGTTATTAATTACATTATATTTGGAATTAAGTAGGACCCTTGGGATTAGGAGGCTCTAAAATAATACACAACTATGTGGTGTAGAGAAAACATTGGTAAGATAAACATATTGAATAAGATTTTATGTGATTGACATGTGTAAAGTGATTTGTAGAATATTTGGAAACCTACTTACAAACAATCCAATCCCTTATGTGCATGCTTCACAACCCTCAATATCTAACCATATCACACTAATTAAATTATCCCTCTTCTTCCAACATTGAAGTGATATAGTATGCGGTATTTTGGTTATAAAACACCCTAATATGGATGTGTGAAGCCCCCTAGGGAGATTATGATCAAATGTAAAATTTAATAACCCTTGAAAACTTAGTAAAGTTAGGAGCTCTAACACGCTTAAGAACTTTGAGGTTTTCATGATCTATCATATCACTTGAACAAAACCAATAGACCATATGCAATCCACACTAACAACATATTGTGAACCTCCATTGGTCTACCTGATTAAATGATATCATCTTAGATCCCTAACCAACCCTTAAGCACTCCCTCAAGAAAGATCCAATGAATGACAAACAATGATCTCTCATTAATAGAATGAGCATCGAAACCCAAGCATTAAGAACATCTCTAACACCACAAAAATTTTGAGGTCCACATGATCACCTCGATATCAGATGATCCGTGATAGATCCAATAGCCACAATAAAATTAAGATCATCCACATTAACCCCTTTGGCAAAAATCACATGTATGATCATAGGTCTAGACTCCGTCTCCCAAATCATGTGATATTAGATGATCCAAAGCATGGCCTCTTGGTAAAAAATATCATAAGATCAAATATCAATTCCCCATTAACTCATACTATCAAATGATAATACATAGGTTGCTATGTTTTCAACATCAAAGATCAATAAAAATCACAAGGCCACAAAATATTAGATAGGACCAAGGACATAGACAAAGGCACAATTTGGAAGAATGGGAAAGAAAAGGAGCTTGGCAAAAGAATAAAATATGGGCTTACATGCAATTTCTCAAATTGATTATTATTAGGGAAATAGAGAACCAAAAAGATGAAAATATTTCACTCCAAGATTTAGGACCAATAGTGTGAATTCCCTAGAGTTATTCCTAGAGTGACAAAATGTTTAGTGCAGATATGAGATAGTAAGATCCACTTTATATTCATAATTTTTCTCAAGAGTTACAAAATAGATTTTTAAAAAATTTAAACCTTGACTAATGATATTTTATAGTTTGATACCAAAATATGAAACTTTACATAGTTCTAAGTAGGATCCCTAATTAGGGTAATCAAGATGGATCCATGTGTTCAATGACATTGATCATCCTTGTCTACCTTATACTAGGTGTAATAAAGGATTTCAAAGGTTTTTTGAACTAGATTGAAATAATTTTGATATTAAGAATATCCTAAAGGAGAAACATGGCTCCAAGGAAGAGTTTTTTTTTGCATAAACAAAAGTTGCAAGCTTAGTAAAATATTATCTCTCCTCTAAATTTACTATTAAGAAGACTGTAACCCCATGGATTATAGTGTTGTTTCTCGATGGTTAGCTTTTACTAAGGTAGCCCATAAATGAAAATATATTAAATCAAATTTAGTCAAATTGAGGTCCCTAACCATTTGACCTAGATACTTGATTGAACTAAAATACCTTGTATTTAAAGGAGAAAAGCATGTCATGTTACACATAACACCTAGTTTGAACTTGATGGGTTACATTAGGATAGAAGCTAAGAAACATAAATTAGCATTGTATCCAAATTTCCTAAACTTGGGCTTGGTTACTTAGTAAACAAAAATTAAAGAGATTCAAAATTAAACTTGTAAATTTGTATATAAATTTAATCATGAAGATAGTAATCTTGAATCAAACTATTTTTTTTTTTATTTGTAAGTGTTGGAGGTCACAAAGGGGACCTCCTCCCCATCAACATATCCACTTAACTAACTTAATCAACTTAGAAGCCACATAGAAACCACATGTTACTTGGGGTATTCAAACTTGGATCTCCATTGTGAGACCCCTATGGCCTTTTGTTGGAGTACAATACCACTGAGAGGGGAGGTGAATCAGTGGTATACTAATTTTAACAACACCTTAAGAACTTGAAAAATCACAACAGATTTGGTATGGTAGACTAATGTCAAGAATGCATCAACAATATCAAGAACATCAGACTTAGGAGTAAAGATGTTTGGATGTTAGACACTCAATCATGTAACTTGTATAATTTTGATTAACCATAATGAGACGAAATAGAGGATATCATCTCAAACAAAATATATGTTGAATATGTGTTCATGCAGATCAAATTGACTTAGAATAACCATAAAACTGAATGACACATGCTGAGTTAAAGAACATGAGGATAAAACACATCAGTGATAGCAACAACCCATAACACAAATATTGTCCTGAGAGGAAACCCTCTGTTGCAGAAAACCACTCAAAAAATGCCTCACTGGCTTATCAAAAGGAATCTCATTGATTACAGGCCTCACTAGCTTACACATTGCCTCACTGGCATACAACATTTAGAAGCATCCACTTCAAAGAGAACCAACCCCTAACACAGCCTTGCAGGAGAACCCACTCTCTGCATACAAAAAGATGAATACAAATACAGTGGGTTACTATGTTTCTCTTTATACTAGAGACTGATATAACATCAATAATTTATGTACACACGCTTACACATCCATCATTCATATTATATCAAGTTTTAGACACAACTTATTACATTCTATCCAATTCATTGTTTCTCTCTACAGATAGTTAGAGAGTCATAACTAAAACTGTTTGGTAGTTCACAACTAAAACTACATCTTGAATCATACTATAGTATTCAACATCTTTCCTTGTTAAACAATACCCAAGTATAATTGAACAAGTAAGCACTATCAACTGAAAGTTTCAACTATTTATAACGGTTTGCACTAGAATAACTATTTATAAATGTTTGCACCAGAATTTCAAATGCTCGAGAAAAGAATATATCTTGTGTCTTTATCATTGCACATGTTATAACAGTAAATGGTCTCTTTTGACAGGGTTCTATCAAGATATTACAGACCCACATGAGAACCTGAAAAGCTCTTTACCATTTCATTTTTTCAAACAATAAGTCTTCAAAAAGTTTTTGGGTAGAATAAAATTCCATCTTAAATGTTTTAAAGTTTTATCAGAGAGTAAAATAGCCACAATAATATTTGTGAAACCCTTGGCTAAAAAAGAAATTTCCACTTGAAACCCTAGTCACCATTTTGGAAACAGTCAACAAAGAAAAACATTCAAATAACATATATAATCTCTACTTATTTTTCAAACCTTAGCCACTGTAATAGGCAGCCAGAAACACTTTTATGTCCACTGAAAAAAAAAACTTTAAACAGTTTCAATCCTAAAATCAAACTCAGATACCTTCAAAGACCTTTATGCATATTAATCTAAAGCAAAACAGAGAGAAAGCACTTGATAGCTGACCAAATTTCTGATGGTCAACAGAATTTGCTAAGTCTAACCAACTTTGTCACTTCAGAAGATACCTCTGACGACTTCCTTCAAAGATTCATGTGGCCATTGTCATGTTCTTTCATGATTATAGTAGACTGAAAATGAAACCCTAAGAAGGCTTCATATTCAAAGCTCAAACTTTGCATAATGAATGCCGAAAACTTACTTTTACCCAAGTTTAACACATGCAACCAGTGTTACAGGTAAACCCTAAAAAGACCGGTGAAAAACTCATTCATTTTGCCTTATTAAATTTGCAATAACTTTCTTGAGAGGTAAACCACTAAAGCATGACGATGAGAAAAAAGGTTGTGATATTTGTAACATTGAATATGCTCACTAGGAGATCAAATACAAACATATTGTGGTCAACACTTAAACCAATATAACAAAAATTTCATGCCTTAGTCCTCAAAAATATTACATGTATTTAAGTGCCTTTACCACAATGCTCATGATATTAAACATTTGTGGCAAGAGAGAGAACAAGATTAAAACATCTTGTCATATGAGCTCATCATCATTAAGAAGGATGTCAATATGTAACGAAACTGAACATGATCATAATATGCCAAACCATATTAACATGACCAAGAGAACCAATGCCAATGAATGATGCTAAACTGAACACGATTACCAAAGGTGCCATAGTGAACATGACCCTAATGAAGAGTTTATACTTTTATTTATTGATTCAATGATGAAGAAAGATACAAGACATAGTTAAATATTGTGATGATATAGTTATGCAACAACGTAACCATCAAACAATTAAAAACTGAACCAACCGAACAACTGGACCAAACAATGTATTATGCTAATTTTGCATAATACTATGATGAATGACTTGAAGACTTATCAAAAACTTCTAATTTTGCATACCTCTCTATGTATTTTCTTAGGTCTACTTTGAATGCCTCTTCCTTCAAACTTCGATGCACAACCACATAAATTTTTTGTAGATCGAATGCCTTGGCATTAGACTAGGCCTGCATGAGCAGTGAAGCAGATTGCTCACCTATTCACATCAGCATGCCTCATGCTTCACATTGCATAAGTATAGAGTTACTTTGATACCAAATAATGAAGAGTTTATACTTTTATTTATTCATTCAGTGATGAAGAAAGTTACAAGACACAGTTAAATACTGTGATGATATAGCTATGTAACAGCGTAACCATCAGATAGTTAAAAACTGAACCAACCAAACAACCGGACTGAACAATGTATTACTCTAACAAAACCCACACGAGGTGCCAAACTGAACATGTGCCAAATGTATGCCAAAGATACCATATCATAGCCAATCAATGGAATTAATAATTTAAACCAAATGGTGTCAAAGTGAATACCCTTGTCACTTCAAGAAAGCATGAATATCATATTAATATCAACTGAGATCAACAGAGCATAGAGCATATGACAGCTGATCAAACCATACCTATATCAACTGATAGAGCATATCAAACTATACCAATATGACAAAGTTGTGGATTTGTCATTAGGGACAACAACTGAGGGCAAGTCAACACCTTTATCATTTAAGCACAACCTCGTTCACAATCTTGAATCAAACTATTAAATATAAAGAAAAAAATAGTTTAAATTACTATAGTTAAGTTGGGGTGTTACAATAGATCAAATTTGTGAGTCTAGATTAGATCTATAAGACATATCATATGTGCACTTGCAGGATCAAATTTATGATTGTGAAAGTAACTCAAAGTAACAAACATAGCATTCACTTATTAAAAGGTATTCATCTAAACTTCACTAGCATTTCTATATTATTGGTAAATCAATTTTATAATGTATAAAAAATTTCCTAACTAAATACTAATATTTTATTAAATTACATTTTCTATAACTCCTTAATCTAAAGTAGATTCTCAATATATAACTACTTATTTATTTATATATATAAAAAATATTCTCCCTCTTATTGAAATGGGGAAGTATTATTTTCCTTTTCACATTTATATTGAACTATATTATTATTTAAGTTTACTTTTTGAATTAAAAAACACATTTATGCAAGTTGTATTTAAATTAAACTTTTAAGATCTTATCAATAAAAGAAAGTCTAATATAAGAATTTTTTATTAATATAGAAAAATATATATTGCAAAATCTTGTTCTACCTAATTATGAAGATATTTTTAACTTAGTGAAGAGATTCTAGCATAAAAAAATTGTGGTAATACCTGGTCAGATAATTGGTTTTCAGCATATGCATCTACCATTTAAATAACACTTGTGTTTTAGTTTAGTTTCATAAAAATGTATATCTGAAGGGCAACTATAAATAATTAGTTTCCGGCATTTAAACAATAATTTTCTTCTGTATCCACAAGGGATGAAAGGGACATTAAATGTATATATTGGGCTGAGTGAAGTCAATTGTTTTCGGCATGTGCACATACCATTAAAAAAATCATTTGCCTTCTAAAGTCAAAGACCAAAATAAAAATTACATAGCTAACCCAGAAATTGAGGAAGAGCCTGGTCACTGGGTCAGATAATTAGTTTTCAGATATCCATTCTAGTCCTGAATTTTAGATCTGTGAATTAGGGAGTTTTCATTTTGTTTGTTTAGTGGAGAAAGTCTTGTGACGAGGAAATATTACTGTTGCTGATGCTCAGCGTTCTATTTCCTTTTTCACCATGGCCAATCACAAATCACCCTCGCTGGAAGAGGTGACGACAATCTTTCAAGCTGTAGACATTGTAAAAATCGATGATTTAATCAACACCATCAAATTGCTCTTGGAAACAAAGAAGGCTGGACAGGTTCTATGTTGGTGGTGGATGTCAAATCTACAAGACATTAAGACAAAATTTTAAACACAGAAACATGAAATACACAAGATGCACAAACATACTCAAATGTGTGCTGCTGCACAATATTCATTAACTCAGAATATCATTACAATGCTTATAACGAATGCTGCTGCATTCTAATGATCACTTGATCATTATCGGCTTGCCTCTTGCCTTGCTTACATTACATTATGCCTCTTTTATAGAGGGCTTTGGTACATGCCTATGCCTTCTAGGCTTTTCCATTCTTCATCTAGAAACAATCTGTTTCTGGAAACTTCCTCTAGAACTTTCTAACCTAGAACTCTCCTCTTTCTGGAAACCTCCATCTTATCCGGACTCCTTTAGGAACTTTCTATTTTCTTCTTTTGTCTTTTTGTCTTTTTGTCATTTAATTAACTAATTATGATTGTGGGAGAAATTACTTTCCAACACTCCCCCTTAATTTCGACCACAAGTATATGATTTCAAATTTTTCTAGTCTTCTGAGTCTGCGGACTCGATGCCTTTAAATTTTCTTCAAGATCTACTGATCTCCAGATCTCACCCACTGCTGTGGCAGTCATTCAATCCTTGAAAATCTTTAGAACAACAAACTGGAAGTCCTCTTACTATCTGTATCTTTCAACTTTGCATGATGCCTCAATCCTTCAAACTTTTCCTGCTTGTTATCATCTTTCACAAATGAAGATCTATACCTAAACAAACTTTTCAGCATACCTGTAATTTGTTGCCAACTCGATCCATAACTCCATCCACAATCCATTTTCATGTTTCCTGTCATATTTTTCCATTCTCTTTGCCAACACATCTTATCACAATGATTTCTCAAACCACATATGCTACATGGATGTAGATCCCAACACTTGTCCTTACTATGTCCTTGCCTATGACAATGAGAACATTGAACATTCCTCTTTTCTTGAATCAGCTTGTTTGTACCTGTAACATGATTTGCTTTTCCATATCCAAGACCTGCATACTTTGGCCTCACTATTGGCTCAATTGGCTCTTTTATTCCTTGTCCATACTTGCCTAGTCCTTTTCTTGTATATCCCATCTTCTTCATCATCTTTAAACCAACATTTTCTTCATTACAATGATTTTCAGATTCAAAAAACTTGTCATTTTCATCTTTACATTTTTCATCAATAATATCACAGCATGCAAATTTTGCTATTCCAACCTCTTCAACCTTGCATTCTTTATCTTCAGCTTTATCACATAAGTCATTTGTATCACATGAGACATCACAAACTAACAGTTTTGTCCTCAAACATTCATTCTCTTCTTTCAACTTTGATATTTCTTCTTTCAACCTTAACATCTCATCCTTTTGTAAACTACTTTCCTCTTTTAATCTTTTTATCTCTTCTTCCAATTCCTTATTATTTTCTTCTAATTCTTTATTCCTTTGTTTAATCTCATCAAACGATTTCAATCTTTCTTTTAACTCTTCTTGAACATTAATTAATTCAATTTTAAGATCAGAAATTTTTATCTCATGTTCTATTTTCTCTATTGAAACCTGCTTTAAATCCCTTAATAATTCCTTTCTTTTCTTTTCCCAATCATCTCTTTCTTTTTGGAAATCATTTTATGTCTTCTCTCTCTTAGCTTTTCCCATTGAAAATAAATAATTTGCTTACCTCGATCTGCTGTCCTGTACTGTGATTGTCAATTGGTTTCGGCGGCTTCGCGTTGATGTCTTTTGCAATGTCTTTTGGCTGCAACCTTTTTGTCTTCAAACTTCCTTCTGTTGTAATCTCTACAATATGCCTTCAGGCTTAATAACCAGGCTTACTCAAACATGCAAACTGATGCCCTCTGCTGTGATATTATCTTCAGATTACCTGATGTGCCTTCTTGCTGTATATTGTCTTCAGACAAAAATCACCTCCTACGGCACCGACTTTCTCACTTTTGATGGCAAAGAGCTACAGCTCCAATATCTCCTTCAGATCTACGCTTTAACGAAACAATGGAAAATTTTCAATAATTTTTAACATACCTCACATTGACAACAGCTTCATATTCAGATCTGGGCACTAATACTATTCCCTTCTTGTTGGTGACATGGGTGCAAATCAATCTCAATCCAAAACCCTTATATATTTTTTTTGCCTCCTTTTTCAAAATTTGTGCTTTCTTTCAAAACCCTCGAACCTTGAGAACCCTTATTCAATGACTTAGTCTCATAGCTATGCCTCTTGCAAATCCTCTATGCTGCGGCCTCTTTGATTTCAGTGGCTTTAACCTCTGCAACTTTTGGCAACGATGAATTCAACAACGGTGATTGAATCCTCCTCAGTAGCTGCGGCTCATTTGTCTCTCTATACTTTCTTTCAGCTATCCAAATCTCCTTCAAATGCTGCGGCACAAAATGACGACTTTTCACTCTTGTTTTTGGCAATCAGATCTCCTTTAATCGGCAGCTATCTTTTGCACCTGCCAAACTATTTCCTTGATAGGCGGCAACTATGACTTCGACTTCTTCTGAGACTTTGAGCGGCCTTTAGCGAATTTCGATGGGCCGATCTCCTTTAATTTTATATACAGCTTCTAGCAATCTTTTAACTGCGATTCAGGTCTTGGTGGATTGTAGCTTCAATTTGAACAGAGACCACTCTTCTATGCGCTGGTGTCTTCAGACCCTCGTTCACTTGTGGTGTTTAGATCCCCCCCTTTTTTTTTTGTGATGATACTTCGACTGCGATGGCATAAAACCCTCGAACATCAATAAACTTGCTTCAGACAACTTGCAATCTCAAACCCTTGACGGCGACCTTTTTAATCCTTCCTTAGCAATCTCACATTAAATTCTAGCAGCTTTTTTCATGATCTTCTCCTAGAGACAACCTCTGATTTTTGTAACCCTAGCTCTCTTCACACGAACATGATAACATGGCTTTGATTCTCCAATGCACAGCTCCAATCCCACGATCTGACCTGCTCTGATACCACTTGTTGGTGGTGGATGTCAAATCCACAAGACATTAAGACAAAATTTTAAACACAGAAACATGAAATACACAAGATACAAAAACATACTCAAATGTGTGCTACTGCACAATATTCATTAACTCAGAATATCATTACAATGCTTATAACGAATGCTGCTGCATTCTAATGATCACTTGATCATTACCAGCTTGCCTCTTGCCTTGCTTACATTACATTATGCCTCTTTTATAGAGGGCTTTGGTACATGCCTATGCCTTCTAGGCTTTTCCATTCTTCATCTAGAAACAATCTGTTTCTGGAAACTTCCTCTAGAACTTTTTAACTTAGAACTCTCCTCTTTCTGGAAACCTCCGTCTTATCCGGACTCCTTTAGGAACTTTCTATTTTCTTCTTTTGTCTTTTTGTCTTTTTGTCATTTAATTAACTAATTATGATTGTGGGAGAAATTACTTTCCAACATTCTACGCAAATAATACTACTGTTTTCATCACTATTTGTATGCTACCGTCAAATGTAATGTTTTCTAGTTTGTAAGCGTTCATAAAATTTCATGATTGTTTCAATTGTTTTGCAGACAACAGAGAAGCTGAACAAATGGACTTCATTTTTCAAGACTGGTGACAAAATATTGAATTTTATCAACGACCATATGGCAAAATTGGTCAAAAGGTATAGCAAACGTTAAAACTTAAATCTTTTCAAGAGCATTCTCAGATCACTGTCATTAGTACTGATTTTCATTTGGTTTTTTTGCTTCCGCTTTACAGGTAGATCTGTTCCAACCTGATGGCGAAGTATTCAACGTGGTATCAGAAATACTTAAACAAGTTGGACAGATTCATCCGATATTAGCAGGGCTGTCGATGGTAGGGCATTTACTAACAGAAATGGACCAAATGTTACACAATAAGGGTGAATGTTTGGCGCTCTTGCAAGATACGGTTGAACTTGCTAACCATATTAAAAATTTAAGACCCCTAGTCGCAGAGGAAGAGGAGAAGCTAAGAAATGCACTTGTATTAATTGTTCAGGGATCCATGCTCTGCGCCAAACAGCTATATGCTGAAAACCTTTTCAGGTTAAAATAATAATTGCACATTTCCCTAGTTGTTTCATGTTCTCTTATCATGTAATGTTCTTCTATTTGTCATGGTTAAATTCCGTATGTTTGAAGAACGTGTGGGCTTTATCGTTACAAATCCTTCGCATCTATCTGCTCTTATTGTGTAATTTTATGTTGCAGCTTTTTGAAAACATCCCTAGACGAAAAAAGTTTGAGTGAACTTCGCGCAAAAATAAAGTCTGTATCCAGATCTTGTGTTGACAGCTGTAATAGCAATGTTTCAGCAGCAGCGCGGAAGACTAGATGTCTCGCAGGAAGCACGTGCAGCTCGAGCAGGTATAAATAAATAAAACGTTTTTGTTTTCAACAATTGGATTAGAATTAGATATCAAGGATTGTTGGTGCATGATTTTTTTCTTGATCAATGTTAAGCAATGTGATTTTTCTGAGTAATTTCCTGGAACGTCATTTTCTATGGTGATCACTGGACATACGAATGCAAAATCCAATGATGTATATAATTAATGAAATTAACAAGAAAATAGTCCACCATATTTTGATTGGTTCTTTTGAGACCTGATGCTTTCTTTTGTTGTATTGCACGAAAATAATCAATGTTATACAAACCTTCTCATCAGAATCTCTAGGTGTTAAAACTTTAATAGCCCCTCTTTACACCATCCAACTAATTCATTCAATCGATTGGGCTTTGGAATAATGACTTCTTACATCTCTCTTTCTTAATAGGAGTGTGTGCAAACCGTTGATCTTATATTGATTAACATCAATATTTGTAGAAGTAGAACGTGCCAAATATTTAAGGCTACAACCATTTATCTATGGATGATACTAGTGACCTCTATGAACATTTTAAGGCAAGTTTCTTTCCTCCTCACTATATTTTATGCAAATTTCTAGGACTTCATACTTCAAAGAATGCAGAATTGAGAAACAATCCTTTGGGCATATAATAATTTTAGAAAATAAAGACTTTTCGAAGAACTATTGGCATAAAGAGTGAAACAATGCCAATTTTCTTTCTAATTTCCGGGGTAAAAAGAAATGTTTGTTTAAATTCCTCGTATTACTCCTCAATTGGAAGCTTTAGCTTTTGTAGGACTTAGTAAATTTGTGTGAGCTCAAAGCTGTCATCATTGGAGATTTTTTATCGTTTACCACCAAATTTTGATTCGGGATCTCGATCTCTACAAGTGATTTGATGGCCTTCTTACATGATATTGGAGGTTGAAACACTAGTCCAGTGTTTAAAATAGACTCATACTTTTTCTTATCGACCATGAATTTTTGAAATTGAGCTTGACACAATATCCTATTGTCTATTCCCAAAGGGAAGGGCATCCCCTATTGAATGAACAAGTTAGTGTGATCTTGCATATTGGTGATAGTTTTTTTTTTCTTTCTCAAAACACTAAATTAAGCTTTTTATCTCTTTTTCTCTATGTTTGTCAAGAATTTTGATGGTCTTTTATACAATGATGATTTTATCCTTTATTTTAATTTTGATATATTGATCCCTTATAGGAATATAAAGTCGTTTTATGTGTCACTACTTTATATAAAATTGAACCATTGATTTTTGGAAGGACCATTTTTTAGTTTCCATAGGTCTCTTAAATCTATGGTACATCAACAACAATGAATATGAGGGCAATAGATAGGCCTACTATTTCTCTAGAAAGACTACATACTAGTTATATTGGTATAACGAGCTTGTCTAGAGCTATACTACATTTTTCTTGTGCTTTCTATAGCTACCTTTTATCTTTAGATTTTCATCATGTATCTACAAGAAATTATTTTCTATCTTCTCTATGTGTCCTTGACTTGAAATTCCAAGGACTTTATTTTGACATTTGATCTCTTAATATTATATTACCATCACCCAAATTTGCCTCTTGTTTCTTGTATTTTATAGCTAATTGAAAATAATCTGTAGTGACTAGTTTGGCACTTTCCTCAAAATGTTCAACTCTATCTCAAGTTTCAATGCCCTAATATTCTACAATCAAAACTGATTAAGTTAAATTTTAATTAGATGGTTACAGCTATCTTTTTACCTAATTAGAGTGGACACCATATGGTTAATATATAACCTTTAGGTCCTCTAATTACACTTGATTGTCATCTTAGTGGATGCAAATTTAGTTGATAGTATTTCTTGGTTCCATATAGTCTTTAAATCAATTTTGGAATCCATCTAATAATTCATATTCCTTAAAGAGATTATTAAGGGGATAATGTTAGTTGTTGAAAGAATAATAGATATGGAGATGAATACAATAAAACAAGAAGTGGAGATTTCCATAGTTGAGTGAAATATGATAATGTGGTGATAGAAGATGTTAGCACCATAGACATAATAGATGAAGTGAATGGAAGTGGAGGAGATGTTTAGGCTAGTTGAGAGAAGGGATGTACTTTTTGTCATGAATTGAAGTTTCTTAAATTGAGGTAGTAGGAAGGGAATGAGAATAATGGGGAGGATCCATAAAAAAATATTGAGGGTCTACAAAGAGATGTAGAAGAAAAATAATTTATATTATGTATAGTAGAATAAATGGGTAAGAGACATCATCTAGAAAAAGTATAAAGAGGAGGAGAAAGAACCTAGGTATATTTTTATGGGAAGGGGAATCATGGATATTTAGACAAAAAAGGAGAGATAGAATTTCTTACATAAGAAAGTTCTTACATAATTTGGAACCACATTGGTGTGTTTGGGGGGCGCATTGTTTCTTTGCATTTTAGATTGTGTTTAGAGATGTGGTTAGCAAGTATACGATCATCTTGCTACAATTGAACTGTTCAATTTTTAATTGGCTCAGGCAGAGATTTTTGACACCCTTGGGGGATTAATGGTCCCTTTCTGGTCAGGATAGTTCCAAATTTGACTTTTTGTTTTGAGGGATTTGATTTTATCAATAGTCTCAAATCACCTCTTTATGGCCAAGAGGATTTGTCTCTCCATCTTCAATAGCCAATTTAGGCCCCTTCTCATAGACTACCCATTGCTTCCAACTTTTTTCACTTTCTTTGGTGTTCCTCCAATGGGAGTGGTAATACTCTCAAGCTGGTCATTTGAATGGGTGAGGCGTTCATAGATTTTTAGTACAAGGTTATTGTACTTGACACTTTGGGTGTGTTGGCCATTAAGCCTTTATTTCCCATTTCTGGGCCTCTCTTGTACTTCTCTTTTGATCTTTAATATATCTGGTATGGGTGTTATTGCACCTATCTCTTTAAAAAAAAGTTCAAAATAAGTTGTTGATCACACAATACTGTGTCCCACTTATGGAATGTTGGCATAATAGTCATATAGTATTACATTGTTAGTTTATGCATATTAAATAAATGTTAGTTTATAATTTAGGTTTTGGGAAGTTACTTTCCCGTAAGAAGTTATATATGGGAATAATAAGGCTTTAAAAAGACATTGAATTGTATTGCAACATCATCCAAAGACAATAATATATTATTCTATGTTGTTTGTTATTCCTGTGTAATGATGTAATTTGTATGTGCTCACCATATTTCAATACGGTATTAGAGCAGGTGTTTACATTATGGAAGCATTTTGTCTATGGTATTCTTGAATCTCTGCTACATGAAAGGGATGGTAGGTTTGTCTAGTTTTTATGAGATACTTGAACCCCTTTTACCCAGCTTATAAGGTGCAGTTTCATTCCTACTATGGCGTATGGTATGTTCTTAATTGTGCAAATTTTTTCTTGAGACATCTTCATGATTCCATGCCATGAGAGCATAATTTTTTTTTGTGTAGCAAGTAGACTAGCAATGAATTTTTATGGAGCGAGTAGATTGGCAATGAAGATCTGCAATATAAATCTTGTGCCTATGAGTTGAAATTTACATATAAAAGACTATTAATTGGTGTTTCTACCACATTGGTGATTTCTGGTGAGGTGTTCTGAGGATCTGTACTATATGAAGATATTATGTATACTACAACATTATGCTATTTGCTGCCATTACATAAGTTTATATTTTGTTTGAAGCATTGAATAAGTGTAATTCAGGCATGAAGGAGGAAAACACTTATTTGAAGATTCCAACTTTTGCTACACAAATTTTGACACTGAGATTGGCATGTGCTACTGTGTATTGAAATCCACCTTTCTTGGGTTGACGGGTGTCAGTGAGGACATTTAAGGGTGTAGTACGAGTTGCAGTATTTGGTGAGTCAAACATTTCTGCCTTCAATCGTGGCTTAATCTTGCAGTGTGAAGCCATGCAAAGCTATTAAAGTCTGTGTGAGGCCATGTGAAATGAACAATGGGTAGAGGTATAGGAGAATACCTAGTTAATATTCATGATATTTGGCATTTTTTAGGTCAGTATTTGAAGTGAAAGGATTTTAGTAAATGTTTGAATCTTAGAATTTTAACTATCATTGTGATTGTTGGAGCTAACTCATATATAGATGATTTGGAGGAATTAATAGTTGGTGTGAGAAGGTTATGAGTTCAAAACTTAGGACATATAAGGTTATATTTTTTTCCATTTTAAATATTATTTTGTTATTGGAGATATAAGGTTTTATTTATACACAAACTTACAAGTATTTGATTTTTTTTTATATCTTGGAGAAATAAGGATTATTGTGTTTACAGTATATTGTAAAAGGTGCACTTTTTGTGGAATCTGACACTTGTTTATTTTATTTTATCATGACTACATCAAACATTGCTTGTGCTCTTGGGGCCATTTATACTACACCTGGTGAGGCCTCCAAAGACTCATCCAAGACATTAGTTGGTTAAAGTGTAATAGGGTCATATTGGAGGTAGGCAACATCAGAAGATGGAGGATTTTCCATCATCTCAAGTCATCTTCTCACATTGAGATGATGCTTTGCATGAGAAGTGTTTTTGGTTTTGGTTGTTTTGTTTTTCTTTGTTGATGCTGACGGAGCTGAAAGATTTGAAGAATGTATGTTTTGTGAAGATTTTATTTTGAAGATAGGTTTGGGATTTGGTGTTGAGCTCAATATGGATTATTGTCCAGTGAGCTTCAAAGAGTATATGATCTTAAATTATACCCTTTTTGTGGTCACTAGACAATGGTAGAGATCTGTCATATCTCTTAGGGTTCATTGTCAAATAATTCAAGACTCTGTGATTTGAGAGCTTGGGACTAAAGAGCTCAAGAACACAGCTCGAAGCTATGCCTTTTCTATTGGCATAATAGTAGTATTACATTGTTAGTTAAATAAATATAAGTAAATAATTAGTTGGTTAGTTTTTGGGAAGTTACTTTCCCATAAGAAGTTATATACAGGAATAACAAGGCTTTAAAAAGATAATTCCCTACATTGTAATAGACATAAAAAAATCATCAATATACTATTATATATTTTTTTCTATCCAAGGATGTAATTTGTAGGTGCTCACCATTTCTCAATATGGTATCAGAGAAAATATCATTCTGTGCCTGTGAAATGGCATTATTAGATACCTAATCTTTCTTTGTAATTTAGTTTTCTCTATTGCTATGAGGAATGTGTGTTTATTGTTATCTAGAAAAGTGTTGGTGTGCATGTTGTGCATGAGAAGTGGCAGGTTTTATGCATGGGGAGTAAATTCTCTAGCAACATTCATGTGCGTTGAAATTAGTGAGGAGAAGTATGGAAGAAATTGACAATCCAGCCGTGTGGGTGGAGAAGTTGAATTTGTAGAAGCCAAGGATAGTTTATTTCTATTGCATTGGATGTAGGCTGCATTGGACTAATTGTAGTATACACAGTCCTATATAATTTGCAAGAAGGAAATCACAAAGATTGACAAGTGCTTACTGCTGCATATAAAAGAGCATTAACAATTGTTTCTACCACACTGGTGATATCTGGGGAGACATTTTGAAGCATTGATGCAAAATTATTTAATGTGCAATGAATGGTTATTAGAAAACAAGTTCATTTTCAAATGACTTCTATGAGTAGATAATGTCTATGCAAGTATGTCATTATCGTCTTGATTTCCTGTAGGGTTTGAAAAGAAATGTGGAAGTATAGATAAAGTTGTGCTAGAAAGTATAATTGATCATCTATTTTTATTTAGTTTTGCTATTTTAGTGGAGGACCACATATTAGAAGGAAAGTATTTTTTTTTAGAGGTATTAAAAAAAAAAGAGGAGGAGAGATAAGTAGTGGAATTTTTCTCAAAATATTTAAAGAATTTTGAAGTTTTTGGATGTGTAAATATGATGGCAATACAAATATGGGCCAAATATTGAAATAAAATTGTATGCATCCATTGGAGTGATAAGGAAAATTATCTTGGAGATATAAGGTTGATTAGTGTATGGGTTTGTCATTGGTTCAAATTGGCATTATCATCATGAATGCACATATGTCAAAGATAACTTATGCTTTCAGGGCCATCTTTTCTATTTCTGATGAGGCCTCCAAAGACTCATCCGAGACATCAGTTGGTTAAAGTGTAACAGGGTCATATTAGAGGCAGGCGGCATCAGAGGATGAAGGATTTTCCATCATCTCAAGTTAGCTTCTCTCTTTGAGATGATGCTTTGCATGAGAACTATTTTTGGTTTTGGTTGTTTTGTTTTTCTTTGTTGATGCTGACGGAGCTGACAGATTTGAAGAATGTATGTTTTGTGAAGATTTTGTTTTGGAGACAGGTTTGGGATTTGGTGTTGAGCTCAATATGGATTATTGTCTAGAAAGCTTCAAAGAGTATATGATCTTGAATTATACCCTTTTGCGGTCACTAGACAACATGGCAGAGATGTGTTGTATCTCTTAGGGTCCATTATCGAATAATTCAAGACTCTATGATTTGATAGCTTGGGACTAAAGAGCTCAAGAACACAGCTTGAAGCTACACCTTTCTGAGGGTAGACGAGACAACATGATGGAGCCCTGCTTGGTTAGGATTTGTTCTTTGGGAGAAGATCTTCTACAAAATATGTATTCATATTATGTAATCAGCTTTGTTGAGTATTTTAGCATTAAAGGGGATACCTTGGTACTATTACAGGAACAATGTAATAAGCAAGGGAATGTTGGTATAATAGTAGTATTACATTGTTAGTTAAATAAATATAAGTAAATAATTAGTTGGTTAGTTTATGGGAAGTTACTTTCCCATAAGAAGTTATATATAGGAATAACAAGGCTTTAAAAAGCCAATTCCCCGCATTGTAATAGACATCAGAAAATCGTCAATATACAATTATATATTTTTTCTGTCCAAGGATGTAATTTGTAGATGCTCACCATTTCTCAATATTTCTAAGGGTAGACATGACAGCATGATGGAGCCCCGCTTGGTTCAGGATTTGTTCTTTCAGAGAAGATCTTCTATAAAATATGTATTCATATTATGTAATCAGCTTTGCTGAGTATGTTAGTATTCATGGGGGTCCCTTGGTACTTTTGCAGGAACAATGTAATAAGGGGGGAATGTTGGCATAATAGTCATATAGTATTACATTGTTAGTTTATGCATATTAAATAAATGTTAGTTTATAAGTTAGGTTTTGGGAAGTTACTTTCCCATAAGAAGTTATATATGGGAACAATAAGGCTTTAAAAAGCCATTGAATTGTATTGCAACATCATCCAAAGACAATAATATATTATTCTATGTTATTTGTTATTCCTATGTAATGATGTAATTTGTATGTGCTCACCATATTTTGATATTGACATATTGATTTTTATCTGAAATCATATATTTTTTGAAAAATTAATGGTTAATGCCTAGCATGGTTTTATCTGAAAGGCTTTGATCAAATGGGATTAGATCATTCTCTCTTAGATTAAACCACCATAGGCTTAAATCAAACTCTTAATGGAGTCTCCTCCACACTGATCAAAATATTGACAAAAGAGTAATTTTGCTTCACCTTTTAGGGGATCAAATGAAGTCATTTGGAAATGTCATTTTGTTAGTATATATCCCTTAGTATTAGCTTTTGAAAAATCACATTATGTCAACCAAGAAGACCATTGCTGAGATGGCATTCGCGTGCTCTGCAAGCCGCGCTAGGGCGACCGTGCCCTAGCTCGTTCTTTGTGTGTTGCTCGCTTCTGTGTTGTGGGGGGGGGGTTTAAAGCTTTCGGGGTGGTGGTGGTGGGTTTTTTTCTTTTCTGGAGGCCTTCTTGCTGCCATTTGGGTGGCTTGTGGGTGGAAGGGTTTTGATCCTTCCCTTGGGGTTTTGTCTTCTTCCATTTCTTGCAAACGTGTCATGGGGGTTTGCATGCCTGCTGGGGTTCTTGTTTTTTGCTATGCAGGGTGGGGAAACATCTGGGGCTAGCCCCAAATTGGATTTTCGATCAGCAGTTGGTTCGAAGCCTCCGGCGCATGGAGTGAATGTTTTTGATAATACGCTGTTTTCTTCAGAGATGGAGATGAATGATCTAGGATCGGTTAGTGGTTCCTGAATAACAAAGATTAATGGGTGTTTGGAAAGATGCAAAGAGCGACCGAAGTTGATTATCCCGATGGAAATGCTTGCAGATGATATTGAATACTATTCAAGGCACTCTTTTTATTGCAAGTTCATGGGTTTGAGAGTCTCGCTGCAATTTTTGGAATCTTGGGCTCAGCAGACTTGGATGCCAGAGGGGGAGATGGAGATTAGGCTCCTTGCGAACAAATTTTTTATGGTCTCTTTTGATTGCATGGCAGATCGGAATAAAGTCTTCGAGGGCGGCCCCTATTTTTATAACCAGGTGGGTTTGTTTATCAAGCCATGGCATGCTGGCTTCAACCCGACTGAGGCACTACCAAGTCGGATCCCAGTTTGGGTTCGGTTGCCATGGTTTCTAGTGGAGTGTTGGCGGGATGACGTGTTGCATTTGGTGGCTTCAATGCTCGGTAAACCTGTTGGGTCTTCACAACAGACGCAGTATAAAAAGGTAATGACTTTTGCTCGTATCTGTGTAGAAATTGATTTAAGCAAGCCACTACCAGATTCTATTGAAGTGAGTGCTGGATCATATACTTGGGTGCAACAACTAGATTACGAAACCCTACCTTTTCGGTGTCATCTTTGTCATGAATATGGTCACTTGCAGCGTAGGTGCCCTAGGGCTAAGCCTGTGGTGCCCCAACCTTCTCAGCCTTCTCGTAATCCACCTAGGGCTGATAATGGTAAGGAGCCTATTCCGGGTGATGGTAATGGAGATGATGGCTATGTCCTTGTCAAGGCTCGCAATAGGAATCGGGGCCAGAAGCGGACCTTGAGGGAGAGGCAGGTTGATGAAACTTTTAATAGGTTTGAGGTGCTGGATGATCTCAGCCAGGGGGAAGTGAATCTGGGGTTGCTGAACTTGGATCAGGGAACTTTGGGTACAGGACAGGATGGGCCACCATTGGAGGCCATGCAGGTTGTGCAAGAGATTGGGGTTGGGAAGATGGATACGGATCAACAATTGATTGTCCAGACTGAACAAGAATCTTCTTTTGGAGCTTTGAAGAGTGGTGGAGGTGGTTCCCCATTGCCCTTGAAAGGAGGCAAGAATGTGGGGAAGAGCTCTTTGGCCTCCCCTCTTTTGGGTATTTAGCAAATTGAATTGAAGAAAGGGATTGGTGACAGGACTTCCAAGTTGGGAAGGAAGAAGGATATGGAGAAGATTAAATTAACTGGGGAAACTTTGGTGGAGTCAGGGTCAGTCAAGACTCTGGATTCACATTTTTCATGCCCCCAGAAATGATTGTTCTCTCATGGAATGTAAGGGGCTTGAACAGTGGCCCTCGACAAAAAGCTGTTCGTGATTTGGTTAGGAATCATTCTCCGGATGTTCTTTTTCTTCAGGAAACTAAATTATCTGTAGATAATATGTTGGCCATGGCTCCTAAGTTGTGGAAATATGGTGAATGCCAGTGTATGGGGGCTCTTGGTACTTCTGGAGGGGTGGCTTGTTTCTGGAACCCTCGGAAGATTTTCCCTCTCTGGTGGATGTCCTCTAGATCCTCTATATCCCTAGTCACCTCTTGGTATGAGACTGGTGAGTGTATTCTCCTCTCTAATGTGTATGCTCGTGTTGAGTTTCTGGCTAAACAACTTCTTTGGTCCCATCTTCGTTTTGTTCGTAGCTTAGCTCCTTACCATCCGTGGGTTATGGCTGGCGATTTTAATGCTATTGTGGAGTTGTCTGAGAAAAGAGGTGGTATTCCTAGGTTGGAGCCTTCTGCTCTATTATTCAAAGATAGCATTTCTAAATTAAATCTTATTGATGTTCTGCCAAGTAATGGTTGCTTCACTTGGAATAATAGGAGAATTGGTGAGAGTTGTGTTGCTGAGAGGCTTGATCGATTCTTGGTTTCCTATTATTGGGTTGGAGACTTATGGTCCACTCGATCTGAAATTCTTGATTGGAGAGGCTCTGATCATTGGCCAATTAAACTTAGCATTATCTCTGCTCAGAGGCCTCATTCTCCCTCATTCAAGTTCCAGATTATGTGGTTACGGGATCCTACTCTTCATGAACTTGTGGCTGAGTGGTGGCGGATTGGTAGACCAACTTTTGGTACGGCAATGTACACATTTTCCAAGCTTCTTCAGTTTGCCAAATATCAGCTTAAAAGGTGGAATCGACGATGTTTTGGTAATATCTTTCATGCTAAGGTTGCTGCCGAGGAGGAGTTGAATAATATTACGAAGTTGATTCGTGAGAATGGGGCCTCTGAGGATCTTCTACGGGAGGAGGCTAAGACTTTGAAAGTGGTTGAGGAATTTGAATTGCGGGAATAAATCTATTGGAAGCAAAAGGCCCGGGTTGAATGGTTACAGGAAGGTGATAAAAACACTGCCTTCTTCTTTAATTCTATGAAGGACAGGAGGTATGGTAATTCCATTCCTTTTTTGGTGAATGATAGGGGTGAACATCTTGCCTCGTTTTAGGAAATCTCTGCTGAGACATCTCAGTATTTTGCTACTTTATTTAGGGAGGATTCTCGAGGGGGCTCTGTTGAGGAAGCACAGGTCCTTTCTTGTATTCCTCAGTTGGTCTCCAGGGAGGCAAATGAGTAGCTGATGAAAGATATCTCTCTTGATGAGCTGGAGGGGATTGTGTTTTAGATGAAGAAGGGTAAATCTCCTGGTCCCGATGGTTTCCCAATTGAATTTTTTTAGGAATTCTAGGATATCATAAAGTTGGATCTTCTAGCGGTTGTCCTTGAGTCCTAGAGGAATAAGCAGATGCTTCGTGCTCTGAATTCCACCTTCCTAGCTCTCATACCCAAGTGTGAAGGGGCTGATAGGTTATCTCAGTTTCGGCCTATCTCTCTTTGCAATGTGGCTTACAAAATCATTTCTAAGTTATTGGCTGAGAGATTGAAGAAGTGGCTTAAAGTGCTGATTTCAGAGGAACAGAGTGGATTTGTGGCGGGTCGACAGATTCTTGACGGGGTTGTCATTGCTACGGAGACCATCCACTCCATGGACAACTCCCATGAGAAGGCTATGTTCATTAAGCTAGATATGGCTAAGGCTTATGACAAGGTTAGATGGTCTTTTTTGCAGAAGATCCTTGTTTCTTTTGGCTTTGGTGAGGAGTGGATCCAATGGGTCATGAGCTGTGTCACGTCTATTTCCTTCTCAGTTTTGATAAATGGAGATCATTCTGAACTTTTTTGTGCCTCAAGGGGCTTGCGCCAAGGGGATCCTCTTTCTCTGTATCTTTTTCTGCTTCTTGTGGAAGGCCTTAGACATTTGTTGAAAAGAAGGGTGGAGCTTGGCACCATTCAGGGTTGGCGATGGGGTGGAGACTTGCCTCCGCAATCTCATTTACAGTTTGTTGATGATACTGCCTTGATGGGGATGGCTACTGTTAGGGAAGCTACTAACTTGAGGCAAGTGTTGGACATATATCTTGTTGCTTTAGGACAATTGATTAATGAGGAGAAGTCATCCATATTCTTCTTCAATACGCCGACCCCCATTCAGAGAAGAATTGCTAATATCTTGAGGTTTCAGATAGGGGTTCTCCCTTTGATGTATCTGGGTTTCCCAATTTCTGTTCACCCTCTTCCCAAGGGTTCTTGGCAGAATATTATTGATAAGCTCCATGCAAAAGTTAATCATTGGACCCACAGATGGTTGTCTTTTGCGGGGCGGGTTCAGCTTCTCAAGTCGGTGGTGCAGGCTCTCCCTACCTACCGATGTATGCTTCAGGTGGCTCCAATGGGTTTTCTGAGGGAGTTGGATTCTCTTGCGAGGTAGTTCTTATGGGTAGGAAGTTTGTCATCCTCCATGTGGAGCCTGGTCAGGTGGGATGTTGTGTGTAGCCCAAAGCAATTTGGTGGTCTTAGTCTTCGACAATCGGCATTATCTGGAGTGGCTGTGGCTGCTAAGCTATTTTGGAGATGGTGTGTCGAACTGGATCGGCCATGGGCCAGGATATTATCTCATAAGTATTTCCCGGGGATTCCACGGCAGGATCTCCCTCGTTACCCTCTTGAGGGGAAAGGTTCAGTGATTTGGCATACTCTTCAAAAGGGTGCTAAGCTTATCAAGGAAGGTTTATTTTGGATTTGTAGACGGGGAACTGAAGCTCTCTTCTGGTCAGATTCTTGGGATGGATTCCCTCCACTTACTTCTCAGTTCCCCAACCTTCTTCCTCTGTGCCAAAGATTTCTCGAGGCTGGCTAGGCTAGGGTGAGTGACTTCAAGTCTGTTGCTTCTTTTGGTCAGTTGGAGGTAGCTCATTGGAAGGATCCCGCAGTGTGGCCAGATTTGGGACTTGTGGAAGATAGTGCTGAGCTTCACAAGATTCTTCATAGTAGGAGTTGTAGTTCTCTTCTGGAAGAGGATATTCTTGCTTGGACCCATAATCCTAAGGGGGTTTACTCTGTTGCTTCTAGTTATCAGGTGTTATTGGCTCAGAAGCTAACTGGGGTAGAGGTTCATTGGTGGAAAAGGGTGTGGAATAAACTCTCGTGGCCTAAATGCAATTGCTATGTTTGGACTTTGGCTTGGAATAGGTGTTTGACCTGGGATAACATTCATAAACGGGGATTTCAAGGACCTTCAATTTGTGTTTTGTGTGGGGGAGCAGAAGAGGATTCTTCGCATTTGTTCTTCCGGTGCCCCTTTGTTGTGCAGCTTTGGCATTGGTGGTGGGAGGTATGGAAGCTTCCTTGTATTCATGCGTGCTCTTTGGTTGAATTCTGGGATAGTATGGGAAGACCTCCTTCTATGGCTTCCTTTTTGCAGGAAGTTTGGTTCGTGGGTCCTACCTTTCTGCTTTGGCAGATTTGGCTGGAGCGGAACCGCCGAATTTTTCGTGATCAGAAGTTGGTGGGTCGGCAAGTTTGGCTACGTATGCTAGGAATGGTGCAGGAGTCAGTTTCAGCTAAATGTGATTTGGTTTTCCCCTTGGAGAGAGGTGATGATGAGTTGGTGGCCAGACTGGGTCTTCAAGAAATTCATTCTTCTTTTGTCAGTTCCAGGAACTGTAGGCATGGAAAAAAGAGGGTTCAACGGGTTGGAAGGTGGTTACTTCCTCCCAATGGATTTTTAAAGATCAATACTGACGGTTCTTCTAGGGGCAATCCTGGGCCTGCTGGAATTGGTGGAGTTGGTAGGGACTCAGCTGGGTCGGTGATTTTTCTATTCTCTATACATGAGGGGGTGAAGACTGTTAACTTCATGGAGGGTCTGGCAATTCTGCATGCTATTGAGAGGGCCCTTGCTTTGGGCTGGAGAAAAGTTATATGTGAAGCTGATTCACAGATTTTGATTAATCTCTTGAATGAGCGAAAGATATCTGATATTAATTGGCAGTTGGCTTCGGTGGTTCAGCGGATTCTTCAGGTTAGTTCTCAGTTGGAGGAGGCATCCTTTGTTCACATCCCAAGGGAGTGGAATCGAGTTGCCGACTGCTTGGCCAAATGGGCCTCTGAGCATGATAGTGGTTGGAAAGTTGAGGATTGGGATCAGGTTAACCCTGAGCTGCATCTGGATTTAGACCGGTTCTTGGAGGAGGATAGGAGGATACATGAGGATAGTTGATGTTGTTTATGCTGTGGGGCTTTCGCCTTGTTTTTTGGGGCTAGGTCCCTTAGTTATTATTGTAATGCTCTTTTCTGATTTCTAATAAAGTTTTTACCCCTTTGTTTAAAAAAAAAAAAAATTCACATTATGTATTATATTTTCTTTAATATTATATACTTTTAAAATTTTATAATGAATGTAGGTCCATTATGGAAAATAATGATGTTTATTCAACAAACTAAAAAAAATAACAAATATTATTCAAAAAATATAAAACAAATGCACTACACACCACATAGATGTATTTGTTTGAATAAAAAATGAAAAATTAATTTTGATATATATACTAAAAGAAATGTTTTATGGAGTAATATAGATCTAAAAATGTTGTTTTTACTAATTCAAAAATTAATAATAAATTTTTTATTTGTAGTGAAAGTTATACATTATGGAATAATGTCACCCAATAAAAAATAATAGAAAAAATTAGAGTTGAATAAAACATAAAAATAAAAATGAAAAGAAAGAAATATTCCTTAAAAAATTATAGCTTGAATTTACATGGAAAAACTCTCAACTCATTGTTTTACATAATCCTTAAATTCTTTACCATTTATTCCCTATAATTGACATAAATTGGAAAATGTTGATTTTGAGCATCCCACTTTTTGGCCTAATTGATTCCTCTTTAGTGTTTCCTATCTCATCTAGCGATGTAATTTGTTCGATTAATATTTGTAGTTTTATGAAGTCAAAGTTTTTTCGTTAGAGGACTCATGAAGACCATATAATTTTTTCCTTGGCTCTACTCCAACCTAGTTTTCTCCCTTGGGTCAATTGGGACTAGGTTCATTATTGGATCTTCTATTTCATTTTTGGAGGTGCCCAATACCCGACAAGTATAGCCTTATTTTTTTAGGAACACTTTTCCCTAAGAAAATTTATGGACTCTAATTTTAAGATTTATTATGGATCATAGTAAGTGTAGGTTTAGAAGTAGTATCTACATGTTGTTGTGTTGTGGGCTTGTAGGTTCTAAACTTCTATGAGTAGATGGATAGATTGAATATCTTTATACAATTAGAGAATACTCAATGTCCTCACACATAGAATCTAATTACTATCCATGAAACATATTTTTTATTTCTTCATCCTCTTCAAAAGTATCAAAGGGAAAAGTAAGTTGATTAAAATCAACTTTGGATTTCTACCATGTCCTAGATCCTTGTTCTCTCTCTATTCCATATCTTGTGTAAGCAGATTTTATGTTACACCAAAACTCTTAAGTGTTAGTAAACTTTCAAATCTAGCATCTTCACTTCTCTAGAGTGGTGAATTGTCCACAAGATCAATTCTCAGATGTGTACTAGTTATTCCAACACTCCCAATGTAATTTAGTGGAATCAAACATAGGTTGAGGCTCTGATGCTACATGTAGATTTTCTATTATACCAAAATCCTAGGTGTTAGTAAACTTCCAGATCTAGCATCTTCACTTCTCTAGTGTGGTGGTTAGTCCATGAGATCAATTCCAACAGGTTTAGTAGTTAGTTCAGCAACATAGGGATTTCTTCCTATCATCACATAATTTATTGGATGGATCAAACTTGAACTTCTCTAGATATGAATTTGTGAAGGTCTTCTTTGGAGTAGAATCCTTTTGATCTAGAATATTTCCCTAGTTATCATGAAAGTTGCCATATATTCTATTTATATAGAGGATAGAACTAGCAATGCCTACTTCTTAGGTTTCCAAGAAATGACAACCATTCATTGATTCATTAGGAAACCTAAAGTAGATTTCCCATCTTCCAAGGCATTTTCATAATCAAAATTTGAATATCAAACAAATACAAAATTTTCTACCTTAGAGTACTTGATCCCATAGTTTTGAGTTTCCCTTAGATACCGAAGAACCCTTTTTATTGCTACCCAATAATTTTCTTTAAGTTGTTGTATGAATCTACATCTGATTCCAACAACAAAATAAATGTTTGTTCATTTTGTTGTTGCATAAATCAAACTGCCAACATGTTTATAGTATTTATTTTCACACACAAATGCTACAAAATCATCTGATGTTAGTTTCAAACTTTGCTCCATAGGGATACTAAGTGGTTTTAATCAAACATTCCAATTTTTCTCAGAAGTTCACTAATATAATTTTGGGTTAATGAAGATATACATGGTTTATAAATCACCTCAATACCCAAATAGTAATGAAGGTATCTCAATTTAGTCATTGCAAACCCTTGCTTTAATTTTTCTTTTATGGTTGTAATATAATTTTCATTTTTATTAGTTAGAACAAATCATTGACATAAATAACTAAATATATAACTAATCTATCAACCTTTTTGATAAAAATAGTTGCAACGTCAAATTCCTTAAGTTCTTCAAATACAACTTCAAGAGGTGCTTAGTGAGTTTTTCATACCAAGATTATTTGGCTTGCTTTAAACTATACCATGATTTTATAAGATTGCATACTTATTGTTCTCAGTTGATGACTACATATCCTTTACATAATCCATATACCCTATTTCCTTTAGATCACTATTTAGTAATGTAGTTTTTGTATCTATTTGATAAAATTTCTATCCATTTTGTGCTAAGAGAGACAATAAGGAATGAATGGTATTCCACTTAGATATAGGTACAAATCTTTCTTCATAATTTGTGCCCTACTTTTTAGCATTTCCCTTTCAAAAAGATTTATTTTATATTTGTCAATAAAACCATCTACTTTGTACTTGTTTCAAAAGACCATGTACAACCAATAGTTATATGTAACCTAGTGGAGGATTAACCAACTCCCAAGTCTTATTTTTCAAATGAGCATCATACTCAATTTAAATATTTTCTTCCCCACTTAAAAACTTTTAGATGCTTTAAAACTAGTTTGAGAACCCCACCTTCCACAAAGAGCTAATGAAATCTCAGAAAAAATACAATGATAAAACAATGACAAATGCAAAAGCTAACAAGGGAGTGCATAGAGTAAGGATCCATCTTAATGATGGTAATGACTCTCTCATTGAAGTGGTAAGATCTAATCAAGAGGTTATGGTTGTGTCACCTCCTATTGGGTGGTGGGACTGGGAAACCTACAATGAGAGCCAAAATAACTAAGAGTTCAATATGCACTCTTATAACTAACAAGTACAACAACTGAAAATTATTAGTACAATGAATGATTATGGTCTGATGATTTGAACATGATAAGTACAGTGATCTATTATAGTATAATGATCTGAACTTGATATTTTGTAGTATCATTTGAACTATATCTAATACAAGAAAAGGAAGTTGGTAATGAGTCTAGATTATTACATTGATATCATCAATTGACTCCAAGTTAACATCTTCATTAGATTTATCTTTTTGCCTTCTTGTTCCTATCTTGTCAATTTCATTAGTTGTCTCAAATATTTAAGAGTTTGTTGGAATTTTTTTTCCCATTTTGATGAAGATCCAAGTTGAGGAATTGATGTTTCCATTTCCTAATCAAAATTTCCATCATGTTCTAATAGTTTCTATGTAGTTTCCTAAATCCCATGTTCATCTACTGAAGTTTGAAATTCTTCATGAGAGGGTTGAAATTTTTCATGAGAAGTTTGAAATTATTCATTAGAGGGGATTTATTCTTGGACCTATTAAGTTAGAGATTCCAAATTTGATTCCAAGTTAGTTATTCCCCATTAAAGTGAGGGATCTTATAAGAACCTTTCTAAAGGAGAAACTTGGCAAATTTTTCAAGGTGTTGTAATTGGCATTCAACACTCACAATATTTTGGAGGTTGCAAAATATATAACATCATATGAAATAATAAATTTCCTATTTACCTCATTACACAACTTATATCCTTTGGAATATTAATAATAGCCTAGAAAGATACATTTATGACTATGGTGATGCAACATATTTCTTTTCTCCTCGGGAATCAAATCACAACAGGTGGAGCCAAAAAAACATGAGATGCCAAACAAATGTAAGATGACCAAACCAAAATAAATATTTGGTCACTTGATTAAGATAAAATGAAGGATATCTATTGCATAGATAAATTACTATTTTTGCCTCTTTTACCTAGAAATCCATCTATGTTTCTTTGAAATATAACATTTCCCTAACCATATTCATGATAGTTCTATTCAATGGGGATTACGTAGAATAGTGAAATGATGATTAATCCCATTTTGATGAAGATAATCCTCAAAAAAATTTGATGTAGACTCTCCATCATTGTCTATTAAAAGAATATCAATTCAAGATTGAAATTCATTTTTAATCATAGTGTGAAACTTCTTAATATTTGCAAAAGCTTCATTTTTTTCTACAAGAAATAAGTCTGTGTCATTTGACTATGATAATCAATGAAGAATATAAAATACTAGCATCCTCTAGAAAAATTTACTAGTAAGCTCCTACAGAAATAAAAGTGAGTGAGCTTCTTTGTCCTCACCATGTTGAACTAAGGAAAGGGTCTCTATGTTGTTTTTCAAGAGTGTAAGCTTCAAATTTATCAATTCTCTTGGCCAAAGTATGCAAACCGACAACACTATTATTTTGCATTATTTAAGTGTTGTTATAATTAACATGCCCAAATGTTATGTGTCATGAAATACGAGCATAAATATTACCTTATTCAATAAGGTAAGATTTAAATCCTATAAATAGTTGAACCTTGTTTAATTTTTAATTACATTCCATCTTCTTGATTAATATCTAGTTTTTTTTATTACCACTTATCCCTCATCCTATAAAATGGAGTGACCTTGCTCCCAAATCAACCCAAGTGACAAATTACATCTTAGTTTAAAAAGATATAATATATTATGAGTATAAAATCTAGAGGTTTAGGAAATGTGAGCCAAGTGGTTCTTTTTCCAATAGGCTTGATAGTTGTTTTAAATCTAGTAAATAAAAATGACCACATACATCTTCAAGAAACTCTTCATAGCAATCATGTCAAAATGCCATATGTCATATGGATTTGGTATATAATAACCAAGCATCATAACATGATTCATTAATTGAAGTATAGTAGGAAAAATTTAATATAGAAAGCACAAATTCATCATGATTGCTAGAATATGCAAACTAGGTTTCTCCTAATGCTTTATCATCATAGTGGGTTGTATGATGTATCTTCTTTTTTAGAAAAAAGTTTCAATCTTTTTCCTTGATATTTGGATTCAAGGGCTTCATGGCCCTACTTTTTCAACACATCATTTGCAATAGAAGTGTTGTATATCATTCTCATCATCATCTTGAAAGTTTCCTATTCCATTTGTATCTCCTCTTCATCCTTTTTTCCATTATCCTTTATCATTTCTATGATCACTGCAATGACCTCTAGAATAAAATTTATTACTAGAAGGCTTCATTTTTTGATAAAGATAAATATTTTCACCAATGCCATCAATTTTTCTCTCAAAAGCATTTTCACATTCTGTCAACTTTTCAATCAAATGATCAAAAGTGTTGTTTTTCAATTGATTTCTTTCCTTTCAAAAATCTAAATAAGTTACATGATCTAGGAGTACTTTCTTGAAACCTATGAGATAGATATCAACTTTTCCACAAGTAGCATCAACATCTTATTTTATGGCTTAAATTTTAGAAGACAAACTCATAGCATGAACATTCTTCAATTCAAGGTTGAATAACTTAAATTGGAGCTGAATGAACTTGAAATCTACATGGAATTATATAGATCTTATAGTTTTTTAAGGGCATCACAAGCCACTTTCCAATTTTGTATGTGTTAAGACACATCTCAATTAATGGAAGCTCTTATCAAGGTTGGGCCTTTAGAGGTTTTATAGTACAATATTAATATTTCTTTAATAGAAGTTGGTCTTCTAAGTTAGGTGTCTCTATGACAAGTATTACACTAAAAATCATTTAAATTAACCATTTTCATTTTTTTGTACCATTCTATTCATTCATCTTTAGTAATTAAGGTTTCAACAACTATTATCATAGTAAATTACATTTTATTATTTTGATGTTTTATACAATTTTTTTTCTTTGATTTTTGTTTCTTTAATTTATATTTTCAAAAGCAAGTAGGATTAAAATACATTTTCCTTCCATTTTTTTAACACTATAAAATAAATAAAAAGAAATTACCACTTATCTCCAATGTTTTTTGGTAGAAAAAATAGCTCTTACTACATTCCTTATTGCAATAAAAAAATAAAAATATCAAACTTTATCTCCAATGCCAACTTTGAATATGAGTATTGCCAAATTACTTTTCAAACCCTTTATTATTAGACAATTTGAAAAATACTAGTAGTGTGGAAGACTTTTCTACAATAACTTTTTTTTAAAATTTATTTTCAATCTCCAAAATAAGACTTATCTTTTCATTTAGCTTAAAATTTCTATTTTTTTTGGAAAAAAAATAGACCACTAATTTCTATTGCATCTTTTGGAATATATTGAACAATATTGCAAATTTTAAATTTGGAATATATTGAATACTACTGCAAATTTTATATGGTTGATTTTTCTATGCTATGATGACACTATCAGGCTAAGATTGAGAAAGTAGAATAGAATGGTAATATTTATTATTGTTGGAAATGAAGATTTTACAATTTTATTTAATTTTAATAATGTAATGGGGTCTAAAGAACTTCTAGTTCTAGTAGTAGGCATAGTAAAGATTTTGTTCATAAGCCACTAAGTCATTTTTAAAGGAAAGATACAAGGTGTATATAGATTGTGCACCTCAAATTTAGATTTCAGGATTACACCAAGATCTAGGCTACTTTTTGGTAGCCTTTTTGCCTCTACTTATCAAACTACATAGTATTTGTGAGGCTCATCCTTTAACTAACTAAATCATTACAATAGGCTCATGAAAATTATTTATTCTAAGCATAGTATTAATATCCATATAAAGTCTATCTATAATATCAATATCTATGATATGCAAAAACATAATATCTATAATATAAAACATAATTTATACAAATCCATGAATATATATATCCAAAAATCTTTTAATATATATCCAAAATAAGTCTATGAGGTGTGAAAAAAATCACAAGGAAAGGTTGGGCTTCACACTATTAGAAATACAAACTATGTTATTGTTGTTCTTAGGCTAACATTGAGTGCACTTAGTGTTTGGTAAATGTATTCATATTCCTATATCAACATTTCTTTCTTGTTTCCTTACCACAATAATAGTATATTTCCAATGTGTTGTACTTTTTCTATATTCAAACATAAACCTTATCAAGATGTTGGTAATATCTTCTTGGTCTTGTTGTCACCAATTAAGATTTCCTTGTAGTAGAGGTACCTTTTCTCATAGACCATCATTGATATTGAAATTTGTGGACCCATTAGGCATGTGAAAATTGTTGATCTATTAAATTGCTAGGACTTATATTTTGACTAATAAACTAGAAAATCACAACAACTTCTATAGTAGCTTTGGTTTCTTTCTATTCTATCACAAACTACTAGTTTTTTAGAGGAAAAGACTTACACAAATTATAACATGTAAAGTTAAAAAGAGAAATGCACCAAAATGTATAATTTTTTTTACCTTACTAACATAGATATAAATACATTATCTACAAGACATAGAGAAATACTAGTCTCCAGATGCCTATCTATCTTATATATATGCACCTAGAGACTCATATTTCTTGGCATCTTTTAGATACATGTATTTAAGATATCTTTACTAGTTTATTTACTAAGGTAGATCCCGATTCCACTACAATAATTTTACTCACTATATAATGATTTAAAAGTATTATTTACTATTTAATTTACTAAAGTGCATAGATATTTACTATTTTATCTATTACTGGTTTTTATTAGTTCAGCTGGAAAAGGAGGGTCCAGAACCCTATACAAAATAGCCCCTAGGGCAATAGGCCTTAAACATGCCAGGCACAGTACATTAGCAACACTTGAACAATAGACAAAAAATGACTAATCAAAAATAACAGAGAACCAAAAGTAAACTAAGGACTGCCAGTCATCCCAAACTCGACCAAAAACTCACCGTGTCTTTGTACTCACCAAGACTATCAATCCCTACCTGCTTGACTTTGTGATCAGAGTCTTTGACAACAACAAAAATTGACACCGCTCAATGTAAGGCCTTAGCAACGAAAACGACCATGATCTTCCATTTTTTTTGCATACCCTCCATCTTAAGTTGGAGATGCCCCAAGTCCTCAGCGGTCTTAACACACAGTGAACAACTACCCTTGTTGTCTGAGCCACCAACTTCCTCAATAGCAACACCTAAGTCCTCAGAGCTAGAATTTTTCATGGAGGTGAAATGGCTTGCCCCTTCTTCCTCCTACACAGACTTAGTAGGGGTATCATTCCCCCCTCCACCATAGTTCCCTCAACAAATTCTAACTCATTGGAAATCTCAATAGCCTAGAGATTAGCAAAAGGTTTCCCCACAATATGGTTTCACCAATGAACCCTCAGATTGTCATGCTTAGCATCCTCCTCTCCTTCACCACTTTCAGTATGCTTGTGTCTTAAGTTTAGAGCAGTCACAAGCTTGATTGTCTTCTAAATTTCCTCCTTACTAGCCTTAGCTCTTTTAGTATGTGCAGCCCCTTCCTCCACCAACTCCTATTGGTCCCTTTTAGCCAAACTAACCTTCTCCTTCCCAGTCCCCAAAGTGGCTTTTTTTAAGGACATCATCTTAGATTCAAGGGTAGGGGTCCCAGCTGGGGTAACTTCCACAATGTGGTGGTCCCCCTTGGGGTTTTTGAGGGGAAATCTTAGGGGTCCTGACACACATCTTCACTTTGCCAATAGAATCCAGAGACACATGATTGGGGATCCTCAATCATCTTGACCTTGATTTGCTTCAGAGGGCACATGGCAAGATGGAAGTGATATAGTCTCAAGATGAGACCTTGGTGGATAGTGCTAAGCTCTTTAGCCAACTTGATGGAATTCTCTAGAGAGGACAGAAGAAAAAAAGGAAAGTTGATTTCCATTTTATTCCTAAAGTGATTGAGGAGAGCAAAATGGTAATGGTAGTATACCTTAAACCTCCCTTTCAGTGTGAAGAATTTCATGATTATTAAGCAGATTTGGCCCTAGGGCTTTGACGACTTCTTCCTTTCAAACCCTCCATGTAGCTTCATAGCTGCCTCCCCCTCTCTAAAGAAAAGACCCATGTACATAGGGTCAGGCACCTTACTACATCTCGCATGTTTCTTCCCTTTACTGGGAAGCCTTGTGGCCTGCCCAATCACCTCTTCAAACACCTGGAAGCTAACGCCCCAACATGGACTTGTCTGGTTTCCTCATCCCACGACTTAGCAAATCAATGTGACAGGTTTTTAGCATGTCTAATCATACCATGCAAAAAGGAAACCACATCCCCCAACTGAATGATGTGCCAAGCAATAAGGTCCTGCTTGAATTCCTCTATAGAAGTGGGTTCAATATTTACGATATCTCCTCCCATATTCACCGTTAAAATTTTACAGATGCAACTGTGATTGAGATTGTTAAGGCAGGTAATGTTGAAAGTAGCAAGGAACCCAATATAATGAAAAAGACACAAAGAAAGATCAATAATTACAACATAATTATTATGGCAATACGCCACACCATTGTCCCTTAGAAAAATCTCCTTGGGAAGAGATTATAGCCACCACCTTGTATGATAGTTAATGCTGCCAGCTATGGGGATTAACCAAAAATAATTACCCCACATGTAGACCCATCCTATCTTCCTTTCATATCCCTTCCAAAGGTTGTCGTGGATTCATTTTACTCCAACTAGATTTAGTTGTCTATCCTCCACCAATTTTGAGGTCCTTTTGCCTTGTGGCTGACCTACTTGCCATCCAATCAGTCCCTCCACCTACCATTTGGCAATCTAGCCTATCCTCCAATCCACACTGACCCCCTTTCTGAGCCACCTAGGAATGCTAGTCAGATAACTAGGTAGCTGTCACTTCAAGCCACCCCAACTCCTGCCCATGCATTTGTGAAAATTCAAAATATTCTGCCTCCCAATTCTCCTAACCAAACTAAAACATTCACCCTCGGGCCTACTTAAATAGGACTCCAAGAAAAATGCATAATCACTACCACCCTCCATTCAAAGCCAAAGAATGGCCACAACCCCGAGCCACTCAATTCACGATGTTGTTTCCATCCTTCTTTATGAGGGTTTGAATCTCAATGGATAGGTTGGACATACATCTCCAACACCCATCCTTCATTGTCATTGCCCAGGTTAGCCAAAGCATCGACGACATCATTTCCTTCCCTATAAATGTGTGAAACCTACAATTCCTCCAATCCATTGAGGAACAATTTGATATCTCCCATGATGTTAGCTAAGTTCCACCCATTCTGAGTCGAACCCAGGGAAACATTAACAATTAGTTGTGAGTCACCTTCCACATTATGGAGCCTGATGTTCAAGGAAATGGCCGGCTTCATCCCCCATAGCATGGCTAAGGCTTCTGCCTCATTGTTACTCTTTAAACCAATGCCTTTAGAGTAGGCAGACACAAAGGCACCCATATCCATTCTTACGATTCCTCCTCCGATGGCCATATTTTATCTATTATTGTTATTTAATTAAAACTATTTTATTACTCACTATAGTTAAATAAAATTAACTATACACAATGCATAATTTTAAATGCATTTTATTCAAAAAATATTCAATCCCTCTTTTAATAATTTCCTTTGTTAACACCATAAGATTTTTTAATATTTATTTTGTCCATTATAAAGAGTTTTTGTGAACATAGACATACTATTACATTTCACCCCTCACTATACATTACACCTCTCATGTAATACCATAGACTTTTATAGAAAAAATAATAAAAACCTACTATTTAATTAAATACAATAATAAAATTATTAATACAAAATATAGGAAATTTAACACAAAATATAGGAAATTTAACACTATATATTAGATTTAGCCATTCATCAACAACTTTGAAAATTAAAAAGGTTAAGAGCTTTGCAAAAAAGTCTACGTTCCATTGATAGAAAGATAAGGAAATACTCATTTTTTCTTAACAATGAGTAAATTTGTAATTTGTTGAAATTGAAAAATACAATAACACTAACAAAGTCAGGTCTTCAGTCTCAGTAGTGTGGAAAAGCACTAGGGATTGTAATTTGCCAAGGAGACAGAAAGTGTTACTTAATCAAATCCTAAAGAAAAATTTGGTGATTGTCTCTAATGCAGAAGATGAAGTTGGCTGGACGGGTTCTAAATCCGGTTTTTATTCAGTCAGAGAGGGGTACAAACTTTGTATGCATAAAACTTACACAGATTGGCCTTCAAATCTATGTTGGGGAGACGCTTTCCTCCCCAAAGCAGGAGCCTTTGCATGGTGTGCGCTCCATAATAAGATCTTGACGGGTGACCGAATCAAAAGGCTAGGGATAGGCCCAAACTTTCCTTGTGTGTTTTGTGGGGGTGTGGATGAATCAATAGACCACCTTCTTCTACAATGTCCCTTCAGCAGAGAATGTTGGCTCTGGCTATTTAGAAAGATTAATTGGTCCAGCCCATTTTCCAAATCTCAGTTCCAAATGTTTTTGTATTGGCCTAGTCTAGTGGTCAATTCTCACTTAGCCAGTCTATGGGTTATTGGCCCTTCGATGGTAATCTGGCACCTTTGGTGGGAAAGGAACATCTGAATCTTTAGAAACGAAGCCAGTTCAATGTTTCAGGTCTGTGATAGGTTAGAAGCGGCAATTTCAGACCAGTTAATCTTTTTCCTTAGACGTACTAATCTCAGGAACTTGGTTTGGTCTAAATGGGATGTGGAAGTTATTTTATTTTGGCCGGCAGTGATTAAGGTAGGCTTTGGCAGCCTATCTATGTCAGCTAAGCCTATGTCAAAAAGAGCTCAAGTAAGATGGGTCCCCCCATCCCCCCGTTTCTTCAAGTTGAACTTTGACGGAGCATGCCAAGGCAATCTAGGTCCTTCAGGCTCTGGGTGTGTTATTAGAAAAGAGGATGGATCTCTTTTTGCAGCCATTGACCAAACTTCCTAGAGGAACTAACAATGAGGCAGAGGCATGGGCTCTGGTGCATGGATTAGCACTGGTAGTTGAAAAAGGAATTAAAAGTGTTTGGATAGAGGGTGACTCCCTGATAATCATTAATGCCATCAAAGGGAAAGGACTGGACAACTGGAAGCTCAATTACATTCTTCAATAGGCTGTCACCCTTCTGAATAATTTGGATAACTATCTTATTTCCCACACTCTAAGGGAAGGCAATAAGGTGGCAGATCTTCTAGCCAATCTAGCTATTGATCAAGAGAATGCATCTGTCTAATATCTATTTGGAGAAAATGACCATTTGAATCTATCTAATCTCATTGCAAATGAGATGGAAGTAGTGTCAGGAGTTCCTCAGTTTTGATCGTGACACAACCCACTATCCTTCTTTGACTTATTTAAATTTCAAATAACTCCCACTCTGATTTAAATGCTATATAGTTTGATTCGCATGCCTCAGATGCTATTATGATCGATCTTCGATACGTTAGCAAGATGTTGTCGCAAGTTGGGAATTCATTCATTCATCTGTCAAATCCCTTGCTGTTCGAGCTGGAAGAACTGACATTTCTTTATCCCTTTTATTCTTGATCTAGCCCAGCAGCAACTCTCTGACAGGATCTGTCCCCTCCTTTACCTGTGTTTTAACTCGTTGCCACCAATCTCTGACAATTTTATGGAAGAGGTGTAAGTTGTCCACCTTTACATTCAGTGATCTAAGACTGTTTGGTGCTCTTCTTCAAAATGGGTGTATAGGCTGGGATTGTGAATCCCACCATATCTTTCTCTTAAAGAGAGGTGACATGCCCTTATGGATTGCTTTAAATAAGGGCTCCAAAATTTCTTTACAACATTAGTTCGTATAATGGGAACTTCCACGCTAGGACACGTGCCAAGCCTCTACTAATGGACCCTTTCTCGAGGGGGCTTTTCAATCCTTTCGTTGGTGCCTCCTGATTTTGTGATGTCATCGTTGTCCTCTGGCCTTTAATAGGTATCTCCTTGTTATTAGCTCTTTGATGTCATAAAAGAAGACATTTTCTTTTTGCAGCTATCTACTCTCTGTTGCTAGGCTTCCTTCTGTCAGGACTCCTGCTTGTTATAGGTCTTTGGTTCCATCCTCTCAGTGAATAGGCACCAATGGCCGACACACGTCTCAATCAAAGGTTCTTTTTCCTAGCCCTGGAGTCACTGCTTGATTGGGATTTGATGTCACTGCTTGATTGGGACTATACTCTAATTTAGTTTGCAATCAGGAATATAGTTGGCCATGCCTGGATAAGAGGCTATGAAGGGCGAGTTTTAAACTTCTCAGATGTGGTCTCTCAGCTCTTGTCTAACATAATGGACTTAGTTGTGGATGGGGATTTTGTGTATTCATTAGCTGCAGGGCTATTTTCCAAAAACCTCTACACGGTTGACAGGTGGGAATCGGCGGTGGCTGATTACAACATGGATCAAGGTGATGCCCTAATTGGCGGTCTCTTCAATCTTGCATCGTTGCGCATGTCCTCTCAGCAAGCCATTTATCGTGCATTGCAAAACAGTATAAAATCTCTGTACAGTCATGAACTTGACAGTGTGTTTCTGTCACATTGCTTTCTCGTGACTAAGAAAAAAGCTTGCAGAATTAAGGATGTGTTTTTGGCCATCCGTTTTCTCAGGGTCCACTCTCCTGATTTAGCTCCAGGTATGCCCCACTATGCCTTAGAGGACCCTGAACAAGGCTTCTATCCTAATGTGGCAGCTCAGATAGATGATCAAAATCTTCCCGCAGCCTCGGCAGGGGCGTGTGGGTGGTGGTGGTCCGTTTCTCTCCTTGGGTCTGGCGTTGGTGTTGGTCAATGTTTCAATCTTCGGTGGGGATTGATGTTTTGCCTTGTTTTTTGGCTCCGTCTGCTAGTTTGTCTGTGTGTGGAGCTGTTTTTGGTTTCCTCTCTCATGGTTGGTGGCGGCGCTTTCCAATATAAGTATACCTTTGTTTATGGGGGTGTTTTTTTGTTCAATCTTTGTATTTCCAACTCCATTTAAGAGCTTCATTTATATTTCTGTCTGTATTTGGTTCTTGGCCTTGGCCTCTTTATCTGTAAAACTTTATTATCTTAATCTATGGGTGCTCCTCACCTTTTTCTGTTTAAAAAAAAGAAAAACATATAATTTTACAAATTAAACTCTAAAAGTTTTGCTTCAGCGTCCTTTTATACCTTCTTATAAATTTTATTGTTTCTTTGTTGGAATTGAAGAACGGGAAAGACAAGTAGAGGACTTGCTCCACATGACGACAAAAGATGAGCCATTCAGGGCTGTGATTATTTATGGCTTTGGTGGGATTGGAAAGACAACCCTTGCCAGTGCTGTTTATGCAAAATTAAATCTGGATGGCTACAACCATAGCAGAGTTGTAATGCATACAGATCCTCAGCAAAATGTCATCAAAGACAAGCAGGAGCAGATTTTGAATGATGCCTTCCCCAACTACAAGCGTGGAAAAGAAATGAGTTTGAGAGATGAAGTAGAAGGTAAGGAGCGTCTAAACAAAGCTTTTCAAGAAGCGGATAAGCCTGTCTTTCTGTTTATTGACAATGTTCTGCGGGCACAAGACCTCAGAGAGCTTTTGCCAGATGACTTGGAACGCCTTGACAAGCGTATCAGACTTCTTTTAACAACAAGAGACTTGATTGAGACAAATATATTTAAGAAAGAGCTTTGCCATAAATATCTTGTCAAAGACCTCCCGGACAGTGAAGCCATAAAAATTCTATCCAACGAAACAAACAATCTTCTTCATATAGATTATTATTTTGAGAGGATCTTGAATATTTGCGGCGGGGTTCCTCTTGTTCTAAAGATTGTTTGTACTCATTTGGAAAAGCAGGGATACAGGGCGGACAGATGTAGTTAGATACTAAATGCTTTGAAGAGAGGGGATTACATTGAAGAAAAATCTCTCAGCAAATGTATGGTGAATTTTGTATTCAAGAAGTTTGAAAAATTTACCCAAGAAGCATTTTTGGACATATGCTGCTTCTATAATTATGTGGATCGTAGACGTGTGGAGTACGTTGTTGAATCTCTCGCGCTCAGAACACTTGAAGACGCTGCATTGATCACAATCAAGCGGGATACATGTTAAGGATTAAGATTGTCTAGAAAATTGCAGAATGATTCTAGAATCTTCCACAACTAGAACATTCTTGGAGTTGTTCTAGAAAAGAATATTGTAAGATATGTTCTAGAAAAGAACATTCGAGGTTTAAGAGTTTTCTAGAAAGTTAGAAGCTTCCAGATTTCAAAGGTTCTATAGCTATATATATGTGATTGGAGAGAGTTATTGAATAGAGAGCCTCTGGATGGCTGCTGGATACAGCATTCAGATTGCTATTAGATATAGCATCTGGATAGTTGTTGTACACGGAGAACAAGCTCTAATACCATGACAGAACCTGGCTCTGATACCATGTGAGAACAGGCCCAATAAACACCAAAAGACAGGGCAAAACATAACAGCAACAAACAGAAAAGAGACAGGGCAAAACATAGTTGAATAACCCAGCAAATTATATTCATCTAACATTTATTACATCACATCCAAAATGCTATGTATCTAGCAGCAATCCAGATGCTGTATCTAACAGCTATCCGGATGCTATATCCAGCAACCATCCAAAGGCTATATCCAACAACTCTCTCCAATCACATATATATAGCTATAGAACCTTTGAAGCCCAGAAGTTTCTAGCTTTCTAGAAAACTCTTAAACCTAGAATGTTCTTTTCTAGAACATATCTTACAATATTCTTACATAGTATTAGAGCGAGGTTATAGGTTCGAATACCCTTGGGTAACGCTGAGGGGATTGTTGGAAAAAAAAAGATTCAGCTAGAGGATTAGCCCAAGTTCAGCTAGAGTTTCAACTAGGCTCAGCTAGAATGTTTTCCTGGTTTAGCTAGAATGTTTTCCAGGTTCAGCTAGAATGTTTTCCGGTTTAGCTAGAGGTTCAGTTAGAAGTGTATTGTTAGAGTGATTTGTTTGCAGGGCAGAGATATTGCTGGAGTGATTTGTTTGCAGGGCTGAGATATTGTTGGAGTGGTTTGTTTGCAGGGCTGATATATTGCTAGAGTGATTTTTGTTTGCAGGGCTACTGCTGGAAATGCAAGTTGGAACAAGCTAGAGGTATTGTTGGTAGTGATGATGGAGAAGATGACTTTTCAGCTAGACAAAAGATAATGAGTGTTGAAGGCTTAAAGTTTCAATCTCATATGAGCAAGTTAGAGGAAAGAAAGAATGGGAGCAAGCTATGAAAGAGGATTATGATCGAAGAATGCTTGGTATGCTAGAGGTGAACATTAAGGGGGGATAGTAATATAATGTTTGCCTCTCATTTGTATTCTTTCTATATTATTCTAGCCAATCTTAAGGGGGGATGTTAAGGATTAAGATTGTCTAGAAAATTGTAGAATGATTCTAGAACCTTCCACAACTAGAACATTCCTGGAGCTGTTCTAGAAAAGAATATTGTAAGATATGTTCTAGAAAAGAACATTCCATGTTTAAGAGTTTTTTAGAAAGTTAGAAGCTTCCAAATTTCAAAGGTTCTATAGCTATATATATGTGATTGGAGAGAGCTGTTGGGTAAAGCCTTTGGATGGTTGCTGGATATAGCATCCGGATAGCTGTTAGATACAGCATCTGGATTGCTACTAGATACATGGCATTTGGATGTAATGCAAGTTAGATAAATATATATTTTTGAGTTATTCAACTCTATTTTGCCCTGCCTCTTTTATGTTTATTGCTGTTATGTTTTGCTCTATCTTTTGGTGTTTATTGGGCCTGTTCTTTCAATACAAACTATTATGCCCCGATGCAAGATAATGAGGAGTTCGTAGTTGTTCATAATGTGATCAAAGCAAGGGGGCAAAACATGGGAGTATCCACCAGAATTAGAAATATTCGATCATTTGAAGCCGCTGTAAAAGAAAAGGTATTCCTTCTCCATAGTTACAATTATACTTTTAAACCATCCACTGCACTCTCACCATATTTTGTAATGGTTATACATTTTGCAGAGGCTTGACAAAATCGAAGGAATTCAACTCTTTTGCGACAAAGACCATTCTTCTTACGTGGTCAATGAAGAGCACTTAAATTCAATGAGCAAATCATTACGAGTATTTATGTATTTATGTTGGGACCGAACACCGTCAGCGGAACAAGTAGCAAGACATTTCCAGAATTGAGATGTGTTTATTTAAGTGGCAAGATTCCTTGTCTACCCTTCCATTTAGAGGCCCTTGAGAAATTGAGGGTGTACGAAGGTCCTCTCCCGAGACAAGGTGTTAGCATTTACAAGGTAAGTCTTTACATTTCATAGCATTCTGTAGTTTAGATGCGGGTCGGATGTTGGAGATTGTATTCACAATGACATAAAATTTGCATGCAGTTACCAAAGAGTTTATGCGAGATCAAGACATTCGAGTCCAATGTGAAATGCACGAATTGGGAGCAATCAAAGCCAATGCAAGTGTCTCCAAATTCTTCTCTAGAACAGTTATATTTATTCTCATTATCGATAGAGATGCTTCCAGAGGGACTTCAGAGTTTCACTGCATTGAAAACTCTGACGTTACACAATTGGGGTGAAACGGAGTTGTTGCCAGAGCTAATATGTGGACTACATCGGTTATGTACACTCAGTCTGGTGAAGTGTGACTTGAAACATCTTCCATGGTCGTTTGGAAAACTTGCAAGTTTAACGCATTTGGCGTTGCAAGATTGTGACAGATTAGAAAAACTACCTTCCACCTTGGTAAATCTGAAGGCTCTACGGTATTTAAATCTGACGGGATGTACTTCTTTGAAAAAATTGCCTTCGACTTTTGGGAAACTTACGGCCCTAGAACGTTTAAATCTGGCAAAATGTTCTTCCTTAGAAGAAGTACCTGGATTTAAACGACTTACCAGACTGAAATATTTGAATGTCCAATATTGTCCAAAATTAAGGGGCGACTTTAGTAACGCAGGTAAAGACTTACAAATTAAAGCTTAAGGAAAAGGTGAAGGTGAAGAGAAGAAAATGACGGGAAACTAATGACTAAGACTATTATTATTATTATTATTTAAATATTTAATTACGACCACCGTGAAAATAAACATATTGGTCTAAATGGTTAATATCATTTTTGAGTTGTTTTCTAAATATTTTTTATATTGATCTTGTATAGATGGTTAGATATATTAATTTAGATGTTTTTTTAAAGATTCACTAGGTTATATGAAATTATGGAGTTGGGTATTTTTTTAATGCTTGTTCATTAAGTAAAATGACTAATTAGATATTATTAATTTAATTAAAAGTTTGAACTTTAAATTTTTTTGATAAATGAATTATTGTTATTATGTAATAGTACTACTAAGGTATGTGTGTCAAGATGTAATGTTTGGCAAAGTAAAAGAGAAGATTCACTAGGTTTGGTATATAAAGTGTGACAAACCTATGACCTAATATGTGAAGTAATAATTCTTTAAATTAATCACTCAATATAATTTAATTAAATAAGTTTGGTAACTAATAATGTTTGTGTTGGAGTACAGGACCACTGAGAGGGGGGGGGAATAAATGGTCTAAACACTTAACAACTTTTTTCACCTTTTAATACACTGATTAGAGAATGAGATTGGCACCAAAGAATCATACAAGTATAATGATGATTAGAAATTACAAGATCTTAATCAACCATAAAACATTTGGGCACAAATATATAAAGACAAATAATAAGAACCATAATATATGTTTTGATGAGTGCAAAACCCTCATAGGGATGAAAAGCACTCAGAAAATGCCTTGCTAGCTTAGTAAAAAACATGCCTCACTGGCAAGAGAACCTCACTGGTTACAGCCTCACTGGCAAAATGTCACACTAACAAGAAGATTTGAATGGATAGATAAATACTGAGGGTTACTCTATTTCCCTATAGCACAATACACCTTATGTCTCCACCATACATTTCAGCATAACGGGACATTACAAAGCATTTGATAAAATAATCTGACCCAATATGAATACCTCCTTCTTCACATACAAGAATGACAACTCCTTTACAAGACCATTGTATCATACAAAAGTAGATTTGCAACACCACTTCAAAACTCTACTAATATCTTCATTGTTAGCATTACTACATTGTTCAGTCTTGATCAGGCGGTTCATTCAGTTTTGTTCAGTTCGTTATAACTGTTTCCACATTGGTGCGTTGGCTAGTACATAACTATGGCTGGTGCATAACTATTTCCACAGTATTTAACTGTGTATTTTGTATCTGCAAAGATCATCAAATAAAACACTATCTTCTCTGATTTTATATATTTGGTATCAAAGTGATATGTGATCCTGTGCTGTGAGAGCAATATGAGTTTGCCAGTATGAAATCTGTGTTTGTTGTTGTTTATAGAAGAATTGGTGTGCATTGATGTGCGTGGGGAGTCTCAATGTTGCCAGTAATCTTTCCTTGAATCATTGTAGAATTAAGATGAAAACTAACATGAGGAGGCGTGAAATATGACAAAGAAATAGAACCTACAATGGCACAACTTGTAATGGCGTGTTAGAATAAAGGGAGGCATGAGTAGTGTAGCCTCTGACAAAGATCCCTATGGAGGCCATGAGTTGAATGCATTAATAGAAGATTTACTGGTTCGTTTCATTTTTTTTCATGCTTTATGTTGTGATTTGATGATGAGAGTTGAGGAGAATATAAGAAATCCATGAGGAACTTCTTGAAGTTGAGATTCTCACACTGATTTTGTTATTTTTCATATCACATTTTGTTGAAGACTGGAATATCTAACTATTATGCATCAAGCAATTTCTAACCTCATAAGTGGACACACAGTTACTCTTATCTATTAGATTTTCATGGAAATCATGTGATAAGTTCATCTATGATTCATAACAAAGGCGCTATGCACCTGAAAGAGGAAGACATAGTCTGCAAAACCTGGCAATCAAAGAAAAGTGGATATCCATTATTGGTATGTATTGAAGTGTGTTTGTAAGTGCAAATTTTATAAGCAAATATATTTAAGTCTGAATAAGAAGTCAATCTTTTGAGTATTATCTAAATGGAGATCCCATTAGACAAGTATTCTAGTTCCAATTTTCATACTTGGAGAATGAAAATTTAAATGTAACTAATGAATAAAAATTTATGGGCAATAGTCAGTGGAAAGGGAAAAGCACCTATAGATGCAAATAAGTTATTAGATTGGAGTAGTAGAGATGATAAAGCCAAGGCTATAATTGGTCTTGCTCTTTCTGACACCAAATTGCACCATATTGATTTGGATAAATCATCAGCCGAAATTTGGGATAATCTGAATAAATTGTTTGGAGCAAAAGCTGTTACTGCAAAGTTTTCTCTAAAACTTCAATTATTTCGATTTAAGATGGAAGATGGAATCACAATTGCAAATCATATAAGTAACTAGTAGTCTCTCATTAGATAGCTAGCAGAGGTTAAGGTTACAGTAGATGATGATGATGCTAGGGCCATCCTATTAAATAGCTTGCCTTCAAAATACAACAATGTTGTTTTTACTCTTAGTCAAATATTTTCACAAACTCTAGAAGGTATGATTTCTGCTCTTCTATCAAAAGAGAAGAGAACAACAAAAGATTCAGAAGATGATCCTCAGGAGAAAGCATTATTTTGAAGAAGCAATTACAAGAGATCAGAGAGAATCAAATGTTTTTATGTAAGAAAAATGGTCACATAGCTTGGGATTGTAGAACTCGAGCGAGTGATGTTCTTAAAGGAAAGCTCAAAAATGAAGGAAATCTTGCTTGCATTGAAGATGATAAGGACCCACCAAATATTGAGGATGAGGATCCACCAGATGGTACTATTAATTTTTGTGGATATGCCCTTTGAGCAGGGTCATATTGGAGGCATGCAACATCAAAGGATGGAGGATTTACCATCATCTCAAGTTAGCTTCTCACTTTGAGATGGTGCTTTGCATGAGAAGCATTTTTAGTTTTGGTTGTTTTCTATTTCTTTGTTGTTGTTGAAAGAGCTGACAGATTTGAAAAATATATGTTTTGTAAAGATTTTGTTTTGGAGACAGGTTTGGGGTTTGGTGTTGAGCTCAATATGGATTGTTGTCCAGTGAGCTTCAAAGAGTATATGATCTTGAATTATACCCTTTCGCGCTCACTAGACAACATGGCAGAGATCTATCATATCTCTTAGGGGCCTTTGTCAAATAATTCAAGACTATGATTTGAGAGCTTGGGACTAAAGAGCTCAAGAACACAGCTTGAAGCAACACCTTTCCGAGGGTAGACGAGACAGCATGATGGAGCCTCGCTTGGTTCAAGATTTGTTCTTTGGGAGAAGATCTTCTATAAAATATGTATTCATACTATGTAATCAGCTTTGTTGAGTTTTTAGCATTAAGGGAGTGTACCTTGGTACTATTGCAGGAACAATGTAATAAGGGGGGAATGTTAGCATTACTACATTGTTCAGTCTTGATCAGGTGGTTCATTCAGTTTTTTTCAGTTCGTTATAACTATTTCCACATTGGTGCGTTGGTTGGTACATAACTGTGGCTGGTGCATAACTATTTCCACAGTATTTAACTGTGTATTTTGTATCTACAAAGATCATCAAATAAAACACTATCTTCTCTAATTTTCTATATTCATCACCAAGCCTCTCCAATTACAAAGCTCTAGACCATGCATACTAAGTTTATCAATTCATAAATCAACAATAATAAACTCAAGGTATAGACTTCATAACCATGTTCTAAGAGACCTCATAGTTACATTATTTATCTTACAAATTTGACTAGCATAAAGAAACTCTCCTCAAATAAACATAAGTCTGCTTCTCGAACTTGACTGATCAATTTATCAATGAAGATACAACTTGAAAAACAAGATAAACATCAAGAGTCTAACATCTAACAGTACTTGAAACCATTTAGTGCCTTTTATCCAGAAAAGCCTTCCTCCATTTCACACACCATTCAAACAAAACCTTCTTTCATTCATTGGAAAGCCCACTTCAATCTTCAAGCTTCCAAAATAATCTTTTTCTACCATCAAATCTCACATTCTACATATAGACATGTAGGTCCGTGTCTTTTCTACTCAAATCATCAATCTACATCAGCCAATCTATCATACAGAGAAAGTAAATAAAATCTCTGGCCCTCTGAGTCTGTTTCGTAACTGTAGGGACAGTTAGGGCTTTTCATCTTCCAACTCCCCATCAAATTCAATAAAAATGGTGTTCATTGAAATTTAAAAATGTTTTGAATAAGGACAATCAATGGATCCTTCTATACTCCTTAAATGTTAAACACAAGCCATTGATTTACCTTTGGGTGCTTGATGAATGGAAAGAGACTGGAATGACCAGTTCCCAAGGTTGAGGGGTCAGTTTCATGATGTTCATAATGCCCTCCAGTAGATCACCTTATGCGACACTACTTATGATAGCAATTCAATAGTATATTAAAACAAAAGTAAACATTTAGTTGATGGTTTCCTAAGTAGCTTTGTTTTAGGGTTCATTAGTATTTAACCCTTAGGTTTTAGGATTGAAATCTATAAGACATAACCTCTAATCCACATCAAGAACTGAAATTCTTGTAATGAAGCAACCCTAGGGCATGTAGTATCAACCAAGCATCAACCTACTCCAACTTGTAACTCTCTAAAGGAATGCTCAAAAGGAACTAGGCATGAATAGTAACTCAATGGAATCAACATCACTCTTTATCTTGATTATTCAACTCTATGACAAGAAGCATGATTTCATGAAGAATTGAAGTATGATGCATAATGAACCAAACAGACATGATGAACCAAACAAAACTCCACACTAATAACAATGATAAACATGAAGCTAACATTGTGCCACCAACACAAATTCCATCAACCTCTTGATGATGAGAAGATTTGTTTTTTGGAAACATGAAAACATACCTTGATACCTCAAACTCCATCAACATCCTGATCCTTTATCACAAGTCACTAACATGATTTGATTCCATCACCTAGTTACTGATCAAGTTGAATGAGGATGTAATCACCTGGTTACTAATCAAGTTGAATGAGGAACATGGCAAGTTGACATCAATCAATATGCTCACAAGCATCTTGACATCAATGCCAACACATCAAGCCAACAAACTCCCCCTTTGGTATTGATGGCAACACAACTGCCACATTATTCTCCCCCTTTGACATCAATGGAAAAAGATAAGAACCCCTTAAGAGCAATGACACTGAGACTATTCTTGAGTGATTGTCCTGCTAGCCACACTACTAAGTGATGAAAGTAATAATCAATGAAGGATTCATCTATCTATCTACTATCCTGATATCTTCTTCACATTGTTGTGTGCACTAACTATTGTCTCTGTCAAACATGCAGTACTCCCCCTGAAACTAAAACCACTATGACTGTCCTTAACTGACTTACAGTTCCTTGCTATTGTAAGCATTTGATCAAACTATCAAGCCAAATATTTATGATGGTCCTTTGTACCTCATATAAGTTTGGTGAGAACCTCTATCTCTATCAAAGTAATCAGCACATGTTTGATATGAAACCTAAACTACTGCAAGCATTGTCTCCTCTTTGGATGTAGCTCTAGCTCTTAAGCCTACTACCAATTGCCATATTGATACCAAACACATTATCATCTACCCTGGTTACTAAATGAACAAATATTAGCTATTTTCATAACTATGGATTAATGCCAACTATTGATTGTCAAGACTACAAATTATTGATTGTGATATCACTCAGTAACTACAATTTGTGTACTTGACATTACTCCCCCTTGTGATATCAGTTGACAATATTGCAAAAGGTATACTTTGAGGCCTACTCCAATGCATTGTGTTGATATGGTACTTCACTGCATATTCAAGTTACTCAAAACAAAACCAAATCCTCTATCAAAAACATACATCACTATCCAAATACATCATTGTGATTAAAGTAAGGTTAGATTTACTATCACTCAGCATCAAACAAGTCACTGTCCCTTTATGATCCACAAGAGAAAACAAATAGGGCACTGTTAGTGTCAAAGATAAACTGTCACTAATGTAACTCAACTCATTTCACCTCCATACTATCATGTCAATGATCAAAGCATCTATTTTCATAAAAGTTGTTATCAGAGTATTAAATCCAAGCAAGTAAAGGTGGCCTAACTATTCAAAGAATGTAAACAAAAAAAATGGATGCAATTATCCAAGTATATAAATACAACAAATACTATCCAATAAGGTGCACTACACTTATCTGAGATAGAAGCAAGACACAAAGTGTAGTGTCAAAGAACATGTGCATTTTCAAAGAGCATCCACCATAGACCTTATCCTTTTATGTCAACTCTGAAAAACCTCAATGTGATGTGAGCATCAATCAGAAAATTAATTAAACCTATGTGAAATAGTGTGCCTTATCATAAAAGCAACTTTGTCATCATGTCATGAAGCACGAAGCACAATTCAACTTGATACATGAACCTCCAGTTTTACAACTCCTCCACTTGTTTCTTAACTAGTACAACCTCTACAGTTAAATAATATGAGCATAATCCTAAAGCTTATTCTATGTTGTGTGAATCCTACAATCATTGCATAGACTAGACACCACTGCCACAATTTCTACCTTGACCACAAAGAGGATCACAATGACTCACTGTTTAACACAAGCCAATGTTACATAATCAGTGGTCTAATGAAAAAATAATAGTGTTGGAACAAATGAATACTAATATTTGAAGAAAATAAAGTAGATAGATTCCTTGTTACACCAGTACTTGGATATCATTGTCAGCGAATCATGAAAGTCATTGTCATCTAATGACAAACTTCATATATCAACATCGACAAGTTTAATAAGTTTGCTCTACACATTGGAGCATAGGATCTGAAAGGGTCTGTAAATTATGATAAGAGATTGTATCACACAAAAAAATTTGCAACAAAAAAAATTTGATAAGGTTTGATGAGCTTGCTATAAAGGTTTACTCCTCTTCTAAACTGCATCAAGCCCTAGTTCTACATTTCATAAATCCTCCAAGTCCTATCGAGTTTTTCAATACTTATGAAGCCTCATAGTCCAAACCTGATTACCCCAACATTTTTAAAGTGTACACCAAACCCTTAAGATACTAAACAAGACTTATTCATGAATGTAGGCCTTTAAACTCCTGTAATAGTCTAAAAATGTCTAACAGAGCATAACACAACTTATATTCATCCTATTCCTTTATTCAAGTCTGTAGGTATAAGAAATATCTTTTGGTTTCATGTAGGACCACCATACTTGATTTGTACCATCTTGTCATACCTTCAAACTGTAATCATGTCTACCAAGTCATTTGTAATAACATCTTTTTAACATTTTGTGATTAGTGTCATATCCCCTGTCTCCCTATTCATAGTCATCCTTGATGGATGCAATACATTATTATACAGATCCCAATCTTTACAAAGGTTGCAGTGCCCTAGTTATCTTTCTTTAATATGCATACATGTCTACCATGCCACTTGCAACTCCAACATAAGAAAAAAATTGAACACATGCACTATACATTACTTGATTGATGTGTCATTAGTTTATGAATTGATAAACAAAACTCTAGAGAATGAAAGATATCACCATGAAAATAAGAATCTAAAAAGGAACTTCCCATAACATATTACTATGAAGAACATGATTAAGTAATAAGAAGTTCAAGAACTCTTGTATTTAACAATAACTCCTAATCAGATAATCATCCTAGCACTCCAAATTCCACTGAGAGTTGACATCAACTATCATTTGCATAACTACTATTGTCCTAAATCTACCATATGCCCTATTTAAGAGTGACTCATAACCTTTATGGCTGAATATATTACATGAATGCTGTCAAAAACTGCAATTACCAAACCATCTTTAACAACTTGGGGCAAAAGATAGATCTTTCATTATCTCCCCCTTAATACATGTTGGCTTTCAGGCAACAAATGATGTCACTTTTGTAGTGTGCACAAGATCTGGATTTGCTTTTCCTAGATCTAGTTTTCTTCTCCAAACCTATATAGGCCCTTTCTTCTCTTTGTTTAAGGTATTCTCTTTCTTTTCTTTGATCATATAGCTCCTAGATTTCATCAAACTTTTCTTACACCATTGTGCTTTGTGTCCAAACTCATTGCATCTATAACATATAATGTTGTTGTCTAGATAAAAAAAAGATAATTTCTTCTAGGCATGCTGTACAAACCTCTACTTTCATTCCTCACATGATCATGACTTTTATTCATCCAAAAATTTCTTGTTCTACAATCTCTAGCTCTGACCATAAACATGAAACGAATAACAATAACCATTAAACTGAGAGTAGTTGTACCTTATTGAACGGTATTGCCTGATAGGTGGAGGTCTTCAGAACCTATTTGTTCTTCTTCTTCTAACATCAGCAACTTTATTTTCTATTTTCTCTTTAGGAGCAACAACATGATGACCCAAATCTATCTTTTTCCTTGGTGTATCCCTGACTTTTGAACATCGTCCTTCTTCATAACCTAGACAGGTAGTGTCTTTATGATCGTTTTGCTTACACAATATGTCATTCAAGCAATCAATACTCTTTTCAAACTGAAGATTCTTCTGCAACTTAGAAGATGCCTTCTCTAACTCCTTTCTCAAAGAGACTGTTTCTAATTCTAGTTTTAGACATTCACTATTCTTGACTTCAAGATTATATTTTATAAAATCAACAACTCTTTTAGCTTCTTCTATTTCAATTTTTAGACTTATAATTAGTTTATCAGATTCCTCAACTTGACTCTTTAAGTTAACAACCTGATTTCTTGCCTCTTCAAGTTCTAAAGAAACTTTTGCAAAATCTAAACATATCTTGTCTTTGAAATCTTTTTCTTGTTGAAGTTGGTCTTCTAGTCTCTTTTTGTCTTTTTTGAGTTTCTTGATTGTATCTAGAGCACACAAGAGTTCACCTTCTAAATCAATCTCACACTCTTGTTCATCATACTCCTGTTCATATTCATCTTCACCCACAAAGAGGTCTCCTTCTACTGGATTAGATTGGACCTCATATCCTTCATGTGAATGTCTCCTTTCATTGTCACTTTCCTCAGACACTAAATTGTCCTCTCCTTCAAGTTCATCACCTTGATAGATTCTAATCAACTCTTTCCACACATCTTGAGCAGCTTCACAATACATAACTTCACAATAAACTTCATTAGTATATAATTGCATTCATAAGCCTCTTTGTTACTTGTAGTATTAGGAAATTGAGAGGAAATAAAATACCCATTCTCAACTGACATCCACAGACCATACCCCAAAGAAGATAGATAAACTTGCATTCTAATATACCAAATAGAGAAATCTGAACCATCAAAGAAAGGAACCCCAAAAAACTCTTCCTCTAATTTTGTACCAGACTCAACTTGTGAGACATTTCTATCAACCGATTTTAGATCACCATTTCAGTTTGGTATAGACGGTACCTTTTGATCAGTATGTGGCTTGACATTTTTCTTTTCTCTATTTCTTTTACACTTTCTCATGGTACTTCACTAACAGGACCTACCTAAGTAGATTAAACTTTGAACAAGGAACCCAAGGCTCTGATACCACTTGTTGGAGTACAGGACCACTGAGAGGGGGGGTGACTCAGTGGTCTAAAAACTTGACAACTTTTTGCACCTTTTAATACATTGAATAGAGAATGAGATTGGCACCAAAGAATCATACAAGTATAATGATGATTAGAAAGTACAAGTCCTTAATCAACCATAAAACATTTGGGCACACATATAAAGACAAATAATGAGGGGTGTTGCCACAACAATGGGTTACACTTTTTGGGACATCATAATTTTTGCTGAAATCACATATTTTTAGAAAATATAATGATTTAAACCTTGAAAGGTTCCATTTAAAGGATTTTAATTGAAAAGGGTTTGATCAAACGCCCTTCAATTCATACCACCTTGGATAGAACCCTGCTAGTTTTAAACCATACCTATAATGGAGTCTCCTCTACACCTATCGAAATGCTGATAAAAAACCACTTTTGATTTTCCTTTTGAGAGATCAGATGAATTCATTTAAAATATATGTTTTGTAATTATGTAGTCCTTATTATAAGCTTCCCAAAAATTATAATTTCAAATATATTTTATTTGACTATTATATTTATTTTATATTTCTTGTGAATGTAGGTTTTTCACCGAACATCAAGTTTTCTGTTCTACACACATGGAAAATTAGTAAAGTAGTGAAAAAAATTCTAAAAAATATCTATGCTCTAGGTATTGATGTCCTTGTTTCAACAAAAAAAAGGTTGAATTTTGATACATACAGAAAAAAGTTATGTTTTACGGAATATGCCTATGTCTAAATTATAATTGGTTTGACTTCAAAACTTAATTAAAAAAAATATTCAACAAAACATTACGAAACCAAATGCATGCGATATATATCAATGTTTCCAATCTAAATTCAAAAGACTCAAAATTTTATCCTTTGTAGAAAAAATGTTATGTGCTACAGAATACACATCACTTTAAAAAAATGTTGTTTACTATTAAAAACTAATTATCAAAGGAGACGCAAAAAATGTTACAATTTAACTCCATTTTTAAAAAATATATATATATTTAGAATCTACAAACAAAATCTCAAAAATCACTAGTTTGCATCATCTTCAAATTCTTAACGGTTTAGTGGCTATAGGTGTCAGAAAGTGTAGATTTAGTTCAAAATGTTGATTTCAATGTCAAGTTTGGCCCAAAAGTGTAACCCATTATTTTGGGATGACCTTGAGAACCATAACATATGTTTTGATGAGTGGAAAACCCTCGTAGGGGTGAAAAACCACTCAAAAAATGCCTCACTGGCAACACAAAATGCCTCACTGGTAAAAGAACCTCACTGGTTACAACCTCACTAGCAAATACAACTACCTCACTGGCAAAATGTCACAACAACAAGAAGATTTGAATGGATAGATAAATACAGAGGGTTACTCTGTTTCCCTATAGCACAATACACCTTATGTCTTCACCATTTATTTCAGCATAACAAGAAATTACAAAGCGTTTGATAAAATATTATAAGCCAATATGAATACCTCCTTTGCATAAAAGAATGCCAACTCCTTTACAAGACCCTTGTATCATACAAAAGTAGATTTACAACACCACTTCAAAACTCTTCTAATATCTTCATCACCAAACCTCTCCAATTACAAAGCTCTAGACCATGTATACTGAATTTATCAATTCACAAATCAACAATATTAAACTCAAGGTATAGACTTCATAAACATGTTCTAAGACACCTCATAGTTACATTATTTATCTTATAGATTTTACTACCATAGAGAAACTTTCCTCAAATAAACATAAATCTATTTCTCGAACTTGATTAATCAATTTATCGGTGAAGATACAACTTGAAGAACAAGATTAATATCAAGACTCTAACATCTAATAGTACCTGAAACCATTTGGTACCCTTTATGCAAAAAAGCCTTCCTCCATTTCACACACCATTCAAACAAAACTTTCTTTCATTCATCGAAAAACCCACTTCAATCTTTAAGCTTCCAAAAGCATCTCTTTCAACCATCAAATCTCACATTCTGCATATAGACATGTAGGTTTGTGTCTCTACTACTCAAATCATCAATCTGCATCAACCAATCTATTAGAAAGAGCAAGTAAATAAAATCTCTGGCCCTCTGAGTCGGTTTCATAACTGTAGGGACAATTAGGGCTTTTCATCTTCCAACTCCATGTCAAATTCAATAAAAATTGTGTTTGTTGAAATTTGAAATTTTTTTGAATAAGGACCATGGATGGATCCTTTCATGCTCCTCAAATCTTAAATACAAGCCGTTGATTTACATTTGGGTGCCTAATGAATGAAAAGAGACCAAAATGACTAGTTCCCCAAGGTTGAGGGGCAGGTTTCATGATGTTCATAATGCCCTCTAGTAGGTCACCTTAAGTGACACTATTTATGATAGCAAGTCAATAGTATATTAAAATAAAAAGTAAACATTTAGTTGACGCTTTCCTAAGTAACTTTGTTTGAGGGTTTATTAGTATTTAACCCTTAGGTTTTGGGACTAAAATCTATAATACATAACCTCTAATCCACATCAAGAGCTAAAATTCTTGTAATGAAGAAACCCTAGGGCATCTAGTATCAACCAAGAATCAACCTACTCCAACTTGCAACTCTCTGAAGGAATGCTCAACAAGAACTAGACATGAAGAGTAACTCAATGGCATCAACATCACTCTTTATCTTCATTGTTCAACTATGTGATAAGAAGCATGATTTCATGAAGCATTGAAGCATGATGCATGAAGCATGATGAACCAAACAGACATGATGAACCAAACAGAACTCCACACTGATAACAATGATAAACATGAAGCTAACATTGTGCCACCAACTCAAATTCCATTAACCTCCTGATGATGAGAAGATTTGTTCTTTGGAAACATGAAAACATACCTTGATACCTTAAAGTCCATCAACCTCCTGATCCTTTATTGCAAGTCACTGACATGTTTTGATTCCATCACTTGGTTACTATTCAAGTAGGATGAGGATGTAATTACCTGGTTACTGATCAAGTTGAATGAGGAACATGGCAAGTTGACATCAATCAATATGCTCACAAACAAGTTGACATCAATGCCAACACATCAAACCAACAATTTGCTTATTTAATTGGTTCATAAAATAGTGTTTACTTAAATTAATTAATTTTGCTAAAAGTAATTTTTTTATTTAGTTTAGAAATAGTAAAAATGAAATTAAATTTGAATTACAATTATCTTATTGAAATTATTGAATGTGAAAACTTCGATTTTAGAAGTAAGAAATTAAAATAATTAATTAAAGTAATTTTTATTTGATTTAAATAAAAGTTTGCTCTAAAATTAGTTTTGAGAGAAATTTAATTTTAAAATAAAGTTACAAACCAATGTTTTATTATAATTGTTTTTGTAAAGTTTATTTTTGTAGGTTAAACACTATTGATCAACTATGAATGGGGTACATGAAACAACAATGCTATGATAACTTTAGTTAGTGAATTAAATATTATTTTCCTAAATTACAGTTTTCATAAAAGGCTTTGAGAGCTTTGAAATGAGATCTTTTATAAAAGATAGAAATTCTTTTAGAACATGTTAATGTTTGACATTCACAAATTCATGGGGATTTTGTTTAAGAAATTTAGAGATTTTCAAGTGCTTTTTAAATTCAAAGGTTTTTGCTTCAAGGGTTTTAGCATCTTCATTGAATTTTATGATGAGGTTTTGAAAGACTCTAGGGATTTCCTTCAATGGTGCCATTGGCTAGAAAAGGTGATGTGTCAGTCGATGGGCTCACAATATTCAATGTGTTTTTGGTAGTTGCTAGGCCCCACTTGTAATGATTCTTTATGCCCATTGGTCATAATCAATAGTATTAATCAATCGAAGCCACATGTTTTATTTATTCTTAATGATTGGATCAAACTACATCATGTAAGAACCACTCCAATAAAATATTATTTTAATAATTAAATAATACAAAAATATGAATTAATTTTAAAAAAATTCCTAAATAAATGTAATTCATGAAAAGTAATAATTCACAATATCTCAAATAAAATATCTATTTAAAGAATAATCAAAAGCTAATAGCTTTGAGGTACAAATAGAACTATGTCCTCTTACAACATTATACAACAATGAGTCACACCATACAATGTCCTAGATACCATACCATATCTTTGACACTGAGCCTGGTGGAGAAAGAGCATCATCAAGGTGATTTACCACCTAGCTGCGAGGTTCATACCTCCCTAGTCTTACTCCTGAATGGAGAAGCCCAACACTTTGTAAGGGGTTTAGTAAACTAAAGTCGGCATTTGTGAAGGAATCTGGTTCAACATGATATATCTAACATCTCTAGCATGAATAAAATGCATATGAACTAATATCATGGCATGGTAGATAGAAATATAAAATAAAATAGTAACTACTACTAATTTGATTGATAAGCTTTTTGTCAAAGCATCTTTTTCAGCCATGTTTGATAGATTGGTTACGAATAGAAATCTACCCTTCTTTGTAGCCCCATATTCAACACTTGTCCATGCTCTTTCTCTAATAGAATTGCATCATAAAATTGCATTCAATCACACAACATCCGATGATGAATTCAACAGTGGTCATTCATAGAAGCAAATTATATTAAGTCCAAGACTCAAGTCTTAAACAAACAAAGATAGTCTTCAATTAGCATACATAAGAAGATCATGATTTACTTCTAAGATGTTATTTCCATTCAAAATATTATTTTCATTTCTAATAATGGAAAACATGCAATGAAACAATAAATATCATACCATTTTGATACTACTCCTTTACAAGAAAAACTCAATATTTTACGCCAAGCCAACTATGGAAGGATTCGATGTCCACCATCTTCTAGGTTACCCCAACATTAATGTTTCCCAAAAAAACAATCTAAGAACTCTCAATTTAGTAAAATAACGATTCATTAAAGGTCTAAATCTAAACTGCTATTCTAATCCAAAAAAACATAGATAAATTTACCTCTAACGTGTAGGATCAACCTTATCCATGCAATAACTAGTTTCATAATATGATGGAAGGTATGATGAGATCTTTGAGAATATTTGTTAGGTAATAGATATAGCCTATCCTTTATTCTAAGCCTATATACAACTTTATACACATTAGGTACATATTAATAAAAGCCATAAAGTGAACTAAGAAACAATAGAACTATGACATTAATAACTCCAAGCTCTTAAAACCTTAGGGAATAAAAAATATTACAATTAAATTACTAAAAATAAACTTAGGCATGGAAAATAGATCTAGTAGGATGCTAAGTGGCTATTCTATCAAAATCCCATCCCAATCATATCGAAGACATGATAACTTTTTCATAATTTATCTATCCATCATATTACGCAATAAAAGGATTGCCTAGGTTAAAGAATATAATTCAAGAAAATATAGTTGTTGTCGGGCAATCTAGATATGATACAATAGAAGCATCATAATTATCTTCCAAGGATTAAATGCATTCTGTTCTTTCATACCTAACTAGTTATATCATTTCATGAAATATAGTCTAACTAAAATTCTATTTTCCATTTAAGACAAATCATATATTTCATTCTTTAGGCAATAACAATATAAATTCTATAACTTAATTAGAAGAACAAGAATCTAATAAAGGCTCTACGTCTTTCTAAACTTGCTTCAGTTTAGAGGAGAATGAAATCATGATAAAGCTGATAAATATCTATACATAAGTCAACGCCACTATTAAGCATGTGTAATCTTTAATGATTTCTAAATTTGAGTCTATGCTCTAGTGAATTCAAAGGAAGTTGTTTAAAACTCAATAGAAAATTTCATTCGGTTTGATAAAATTATTTAAAGAAACTGCAGAAAAGGTTCCAAAATAGTAGTGAATCTCCTTTCATCAACGGTGTCCTCATTCTCCTTAGAGCGGACAATATTTAATACAAAATGAAAGTCTATAGTGTGGTGGCAAGGTTTTTCATACTCCAAACACACTGTAACGCCCTAGCTCTTACACTAGAGCAGTGAACACAAACACACAATTTTACAATGAACTACATATTTACATTCTCCATGTAGGTACTCTTATAGTAAAGAAAAATATTACACATACTACTTTTCCTTTTCCTTTGGTACATTTTACTTTTAAATTTGCTAGTGCTTTTCCACAAGGATACCTCCAAGACTTACCTACGTAATTGTTTGTGATGCATCCCATTGTCACCAACTTTGCACCCTCTCATGTAGGTAATTCATTGAATTTCCAGCAATGTTGTGGTTTTAAAGCTAGGGGATCTCATCTATGCTTCTAACATAATTGTTGGAGTCGACATCAATATATAGAGTAACTATTAATTATATAGATAAATAGTTGATTTTGAAATTAAATTTTATTTTACTTTCTCTCCTTATAGATGACAGAATACTGCTAACAAGACGTATTGATACCTTCACCTGCCAACACTTTGCTACGAAGTAGTTGTCATTGCAAAGTGGCTCAAACCAGGTGCTTCTAGTTCCTAGATATTGACCTCAATTATGGAGAAAACTATGACAAACATGGGAGTCTAAAACAAGAATTTATATAAATATTTGTTTATTGTTTAATTGTAGGAGGTGGAAAAATTTAAGAGAGCCATATCTCTGGCAAAACTGTGTATGTGCTAGACAATAATATTTTTTATCACATAAATTAGAATTACATTTTACAGGTCTTAATTTCTGATATTCACTTTCTTGGTATGATTTGTCTCAGATATATTTGTACTCCTTTAAACATTATAGAGATTTTTTTGGATTGTTGTTGATTGAGGATTGTATTTTAGGCACATTTTTAATGTCGTATTCATCTTTTCATTCTTGTTGTCTATTCTTTCCCTAGCTTCATTCTTTTATCTTTATTTGGATTGTTTTGCTAAAAGCAAATGCATGCATATATGTCCATTTTTAAAGGTATTTTGATTTATTTAATAGCAATACCAATGAGCAACTACATAGCTGCACATTACCGAATGTCATCTCTTTCTTTTAAGATGCACATATTTATGATTTTTAGCAACTACTATTTTCCATGAATTTTATTGTACATAAGAATGTTTTATAAATATATACTGTGTAGGAGAAAAATTATAGGATTTATGTAAAGGTAGAGACTCTTTGCACGAGTCTAAAGGTTTTGTTTTCCCAATGTAGCATCCATATTCCCCTAGATTAGATTTAAGCCACCATCTGTACCTCTCAAGAAATAAAAAATTCTATTAAGTTGTCATTATTTATTTTCAGCAATAATAAAGTTCTATTCCTTTCCCACTTTCCACCAAAATTAGTTTTATATTAGAAGAATTTTCATATTTCAATTTTTACATTTTTCTAATATTTAATTTCAAACATTGCTCTCACTAGGTCTTTCACACACAATCCTTAAAGAATGTTGATTCAGGGCTATTTTTAAGGTCTTTTCTGATAATAGTGGTACCATATAAATTTTGCATGTATGCTATGTGTTTACACATGCCTTCTTTTTTACTTGTTTACCTCATTGAGTGACCTCTTTGCTTACAACATTTAGGACTCAAAAATAAAAGATCCAAAACAAATATGATCAATGGGTATGCTATAATTATAAAGTAAAATAAAAAATATTTTTTGAGTAATTATAAAGTAAAATAATTCTTGAATAATTTGTAGAGGAACCATTCAAGTTGAATCAAGCATAGGAGGGAGGGTGGTTCAATGTAAGAAGTCAAACCAAGAACAAACAAGGGGCATAACCATCATACTATTTCTAATATAAAACAAACAACATTAAGCAAAATTTATAAAACTCTAACAAAAATACACTCTAATTAGATAATTGTAAGCGTGTCCATTGAACCTATAGGTCCAAATGCTAGTTTATTATGTCGAAGCATTCCCTTTGGCAAACAGATACCTGGTTTGGTTGACCAATGGTTGGTGTTGAGCAAGAGATGTGCAAGATAATTGAATCACTGTCTACCCTTGGATCTTGTCGGATTTTTTCACCCCTTCTTTATTTTTGTCATTTTCATTTACGTTGTTTTTTCATTTTTTGTTCATAGGCGTAAGAGTATTTCCTTGTTTTATGCACATCGTCAAACAAACAAAATTTTGATCTCCAAAATAAGTCCTAAGAATTAGGTTGATGGTTTTGCTTGGAAGCGTATTTATTATTGTTTAGTAGGTAATCCCATCAAATTATTTTAACTTTTTCAAACAAAACTTTACTGATAGTAGTCACGACTAAAATTACCTTTCTTAATTTGGCGAACTTTTGAGACAAGGTAAGTGGCATTCTTGTTCAGGTTGTTTTCATATGAATACAATTTAATGTATTTTACAATCATTGTCTTTTTATTTGTCAAATGTTTAGTTGTTTGTCAAATGTTTATTTGAAATTTAAAATTATGTATTTTTTTATTAAAAAATTTGTATATTAAAATAAAATATCACTCTCAAAGTCAAGTTAATTTAGTGAAGAAAAAATGAATAATAATAAATTGAAAAACTACCAAACAAAACAATTAGTTATAAAACATGTTATAACTATAGTAATAATACATATAAAAAACTAACTTTAAAAAGTTTAATAATTATATTAATACTTGTAATCAATTTTTAATATTATATATTATAGTTTAAGAATATCAATGTTTTAGGTCAGGTTGTTACAATATGAAGTGAATGCAATTATGAGGCACTTTTAGTATTTTATGTTATATTGAGGAGGAAAACCTTTCTCATGCAAACATTTGATAAAATTGTATAGAGAACTATTTAATATCTATATGTTATCTAGGTTCATAATTATATAATTTAATATATTTATGTATTCGTGTAGATAAAAGTATGAATAAATCTATAGAAAGATAGTAATACAGAGAGATTGTTCTCTATATGTTAATTAGGTTCATAATATATATAATTTAATGTATTTATGTATTGATGTAGATAAAAGTATAAATAAATCTATAGAAATATATTAACCTAGCACAAGAGTGTGCCACTTCTCTGTCTCAATATGTACAATTGTATTAAAGACTTTCCATAAAAATTCTCAAAAACTAAATGTGAATTAACATGAGTATGCTAATTTTTCCTTTACAAGATTATATTAGTTTTCATTTAAGACTAAATAATAAAATATATTCATATGATGGAAGGGAAAGCAATGGAATGACATTCACAAATTGGCGCTTGACTTTATATGTAGAGAATGTATGTCTATTTTTAAATTATGGTACATAATTATTTATGATATATAATATTTATCTTAAAATTTATCGTATTTTTATAAAAGAACTATTTTCCACATATAGTTTGTAAAGTTCCTAGTGATAAATTTCAATTTTGATATGTTTAGATTAATATATATTTTTAATAGTTTTAATATAAATTAAATATTTATATAATTTTAAAAATAATTAAGTACAATAAGTTTTAATTGAAAATATATTTAGAAATATATTAAAAGTTTTTAGATTGTTAATTTGTATGTAATTTTCTCAATTTTAAAAAAACTAACATTTAAATTATAATAAAATGAATAAAAAAATAAATTATGTTGGTACTGTTAAGATATAAAAATGCATATGAGTAAATAAGTTTAGAGTATGTAGAACCAAAAATATGTGTAGATAGAAGTAATAAGAATATTTAATAATATAAACTATTGTAGGAATGTAATGTAATTTAGATGATTTATAAAGATTTAAATGTTCCTAATTCTCTTTAATAACATATTTTTAAAAGCGTGTTTAGTTGGTTTCATTGCCTAGTGATTTTTATCAATATATAGATGAAGGAAAATGTCATATGAATATTTAATAATAGTAATAAGAATGTTTAATTATATTAATTATTGGTAAGATTTGTAATGTAATATAAATGATTTATAATAATTAAATATTAAAAAAAATTGTTATTGAGAAAAGAAGATAGAGAGTGGTAAACTTAAAGTGTGATGATCTTGCCTTTAATAACATATGTTTAAAAGTGTGTGTGTTTATTTAGTCTCATTACCTTATGATTTTTTATCAATATAGATGAAGGAAAATGTCATTTTACTATAATGAATATTTAAATTCTATAAAAAAAAAAAAATCTAATAAAAGTTTTCCACTTAACCTTTCATCTACTTAACATAAAATATAGGAGCAAACTGTAGTTAGGTTAATCTCACATTGCTAAAAATTTTGAGAAAAGGGTGCCTTATAAGAAATTTCTTGATCTCCAAAATTTTTTCTAATGGTAAAAGAGATTCAAAGGAAAATTGTCCAAATGATTTCTCATGAGCCACTAAAAATGCTTATTAGTACTTGAATGCTAAGTTGGTATTTCACTGAAATTATCTTCCCTAACAGTTTCAAGTTTTCCATCTAAACATTCTTAGATCTCCATTTACATTTGTCATTCTCAACTCCTTTTAAAAAATATAACATTTTATCCAATGAAAATAATCCTTAAATATTGGGTGTGTTTTATTTTCCCTCAATAGTAAAGGCCACACATGTAAAAGAGAAGTGGCAGCCCTTATATTCATAAATATATATGTAGAAAACCAAGATTATTGAATAGACTAACAAGCATACAAATTGTAATGGAATCAACCAAATGTATTAGCCAAAGTGGCGAGTATAAATAAATTTGTCTTAGGTACCCAAATCTCCATGAAAAGAGGATAAGACTTCTCTACACGGAGTTGCGCTGAGTAACCTTCCACAAACATAGCACGAGGTGTTGATGCAAGTCGACACCTCTCAAAACAGCTCCAACTACTTTGACAAGTTCAAATGAACATGTGCCAATACACCTATGTAAGCTTAATTACAAATGTGTATGCCTATAGATTAAATGTATACACTAACACCCCTCTTAAGCATAGCTTAGGTGAGTATTATGAAAAATGGGTCCCGGATATAAGCCTGGTGAGATTCCCATGTACAATGCAAAAGAAAAATGAGTCCCAACCATGAATCTTGATAAGGTACTCAAGTACAGTGAAAAATCTCAAAACTGGGGTAAGATAGAAAACCCAATGGGAAAAAACTATCCTCCTAAAAGAGAAATTATACAGGTGAAGAAGTACTACTTCTTTCACTAAGTATAATATAAGATTCCCCCCATATGAGAGAAAATGATAGAAGGTCTATGAGAACCCCCCCTAGTACATGTCCTATTGCAGTGAAGCTAGATAGTCAACAAAGGATGCAGATGTAGATCCAAGAATGCCGAACAATGTTCCTTCCCCTGGGAAGAAATGAAATCACCTAAAGATGCCGGATATCTTCCCATGTGAGAAGATGTATGTATGATCTTAAATCATACTGAAGCTGATCCAAGGATGATGGTGCCCATGTTGATGCCTTGGAAGAGTACTCAGGTGTCCCCATGTTGATGCCAAAGGATGCCATAATCAAATCAAGTGCATGCATAATAGACGAGGATGATGATGATCCAGGACCATGTGTAGGACAATGTAGAGCATGAATATCTGAAATGGACAATGTTGATGCAGCTTCATCAAAATTGTCATCGAAGAGAAGACAGATGCCCCAATGTGTGCTTCCATTTCAACAATGTGGGACTCCACAAATAGACAAGTGATGTCAGGTAGAAATATGTCCCAATAAGCAATGCTAGGTAGACTGATATCCTGTTGCAAAGAAGCACTGGAAGCTTTTGAATCTAAGTGACTTTGGAATCTAATGAAGCAACAGTATAGGAGTGATGAATTCTTCTATGTCACTGGAATATGTTGTTTGTGTATCATGATTAGGGATGTGAGTTGTGATCAAAACAGGATCATGAGGAAATGGAGAAACATTCGAGTCTCCATATACCTCCCAAATTTTGATCCATAATGCATGTGGAAAGTCAATATACATGATGGCATACCAATGACATCTGTGATATGTAAACTAATCAATCCAACAATGTGATCATGATGATTAAACCACTTAGCCTTATGAGATTGTTACCAGGTTCAAGGACAATTCCATACAGATGAGGTATGAGATTATGGAACCTAAAGTATTTGAGGATGCCTTCACACAAAGACATATAGTGTCCCTTGTTTAGATTGATTATAGAAGAGTGAGTTTCATATCCCATGATTAGAACAAGTTAATTCCTCTAGACAATAGAAATCAACACATTAGGCAACCCAAATTAAGTGACCCCCCAATTGAATTTTATGTAAAGTGGCACTTTATAAGTTGAGTTCATGATTGCTTTTTCCTTAGTTTCCCCCTTAAAGTGACACTTGATAAACATAGTGCCTTTTGAAAAATGAACACACAAGACTATCCCCCCTTAATTATGTGTCCCCCCCCACAAAAAAAAAATTTGGCACTTTATAGGAGTGCTTTAGGTCACCCAAAAATAACATAAAACAAGAACTTTATAATTTTACGTGTGATTTACAATGCAAGTAGGTTCAAGAGATGGGAAATGCGAAAATATTATTTTTTGCAAAAAACAGTTCTCAATTTCGAGCTATCAAGCAGAAGTTATTACAAAATCAAATTTCCACAAAATAGCCTATTTAATGCATTCACACTATAAATTGGAAAAAATGACTATGGAAAGAGGTAGCCTAGCCATCAAACCATTTGTTGGAATACACACAAAGTAAAGAAGAGGATAGTTGAGTTTTTGAGGGGTAATTGGCCTCCTGCCAACTCGGGCCTCACCTTTCGTCTTCATCATGTGAAGATACAAGACAAACTAAACAAATAATTCCTCCTTAAATGATTTTTCCCTAAGTTTAAAAAACCGCAAATGTATAAATTACATTGTTAAAGACAAAAATGTCTATTTTTAACACTTAAAAGAAAAATTTTAAATGCTTCAAATACAAAGCCCAATAGGATGAATTAGGGCAGATTAGAGAAAAAAAACTTCACAAGGGGTAGAATTTAGGGCAAAATACCCAAAAAGGATGCAGGGGTTGGAATTCTCCTTGGGAATGGTGGCCAAAATGAGGAAGAGGGGTTTTCCCTTTATACGTGGATAGATTTCACCATCTGGAATCGTTGAAGGGCGTTTCTTCCTCACTGCTACCCGTGTGAGGGTCTGGGTCGTGCCTTGCGTGAGGAATTGAGGTGTTCGTGCCTCGCAGGGGGGTTCTGCGCAGGCAGAGAGTGTAGGCAGAGAGTGCGTAAGTAGGCGGCGGGTGGCTCTGATGACCATCACCCTACCCTTCAACGTCTAACAGGGGCCAACTTTCCTTGAGGGCGTCACCTTCAATGGGTCTTTGCTGTGCTGGTTGAGGGCGAGGGGCCCCGCCCATTGCCTCTGTGATGGCATCGGATGGTGTGAGGTAGGGCGCTTCCACTTTTATAGCCCGCGCCACCGAGGTTGGGCGCTTGAGGAACAAGTGAGGTGCGTGAGAGCCAGCATAAGGGCTGATACTAGGTTGTTGTGTGAATCTGCCACTCCTGGCTACACTAGGGGCATCTACCTTCGCTTCTTTCTATTTCCAAATGCCACAAAATAAACAAGAATACTAAAACAAAAAATTTCCTCGTAAACTTTGAAACAAAAGCTACCTATCAGCGATTGAATGGGACGAATTAATAACAATGCATGTGGCTTGCAACCATCTCCATTTTCTCTGATACCATGTTGAAAACTAAGATCATGCAATAGACTAACAAGCACACAAATTGTAATGGAATTGACCAAATGTATTAGCCTAAAATAGCGAGTATAAATAGAGCTGTCTTAAGTACCTGAATCTCCATGAAAAGAGGATAGGACTCCTCTACATGGAGTTGTGGCAAGTAACCTCCCACAAACATAGTGTGACATGTCGATGCAAGTCGACACCTCTCAAAATAGATCCAACTACTTTGACAAGTTCAAATGAACATGTGCCAATACACCTAAGTAAGCTTAATTACAAATGTGTATGCCTATAGATTAAAGGTATACACTAACACAATATTTCATGAATAAAATGTTCACTTTTGAATTCTCTACATATAGGTATAAGCATCACTTACAATTGATAGACCTCACTCGACACCCCTTCAAAAATAAACAACTATTGTCAATTGTGATTGAAGCTTCTGTCCAACCACATTATCCAATATAAAAACCCTTCAAATGTGATGATAACACAGTTTCCTTGCATTATTTATAGACTTTTATTTCTAATGATATGACATGACATCCAATACAATAATGTACTTACCAATTTATTCCCATAAATATTTGATTGGCATTAGCTCACTTCAACTATCAAACAAGGAGCCACAACCATTAATGAAGTATAGATCCACCGGGTTGCTTGGCCACCTATGTACGGTTTAGTAATTCATGAATGCCTTAGGGAGGTGGCCAGCCATCTGGCAAAACAAAAACTAGTATAAAGATTTAATTCTTCATTCAGTATCCTACATAAAATTCCTTTGCATTGCAGAAATATCTCCACACCCTTGCCAGCATTTTAGGTTTTCCAAACTCTTGCGTGCATTTCAAATTGGGTCTTATGTTATAGGTATGCTAGTGCATTATCTTCTTTCAATACTTCTTTTATTCTTTTTTTTGTGAGATCTTATTTCTAAAATACAAATGGTATGATAATGAATTCGCAATATAATTGTTACACTTCCTATTTTTAAATTTTTGTGTTGAAACTATTTTTTTCCTTCTTGAGATGTTTAGATTATCTTGATCTTTTTCAATCTTTGTTGGCCAAATTACTTTACACTGTTAGAAAAAAAAACATTAATATTTAGATCAGTGGACTTCATCCCCACAAACCCATAGACTTAATGGTTTTTAGCTTTTACTTTGGCACAAAATTTAAGCTTCCAAGCCATCCTACATTTATGGATGTCTAGTGTAACCATTATCAACCTTCTTCTTCCTCCATTAAAATCATTCACCCTTTTGTATCTTTGTCTCTACATAAATTTCTTCACAGACACAGAAAATCTCAACCTATTAGAAATTCCCCCCCATCCTTGTTGTATGGAAGTAATGCTTTCACTGCAATAAATTTGTAGATAATTGTATTGCTTAGAGAATTTGCATAGCCTCCATTTCTGACTTTTCCAATACAAGTGGAATTAACATACCCTATCCCATGCTACTAGCAACCATGGAAGCTTCAATTATATCAACCTCTATGTATGTCTCAAGCACAGAGATGCTAGAATAAAGCTTGATTTCTAGAACCCTCAACCTCTACTCCATCCCTCCATGGTGTACAATAAGTAAATCCCCTTCTAAAAGTGTTGCATGCTAACACAATATTTTCTCTAGGACTACCCTATGATTATATAAAAAAATTTCAAAACCTCTGGCTACAATATGAAATATGTTCCCTTTAGTAGTCTCGCATACTTTATATTTGTTATCTCTCTCTCTCTCTCTCTCTCTCTCTCTCTCTCTCTGGGTATTTCTCCCCCCCTCCCCCCCTCTCTCTCACTCTCGCTTTGTCAATGGATCTAGAGATGTGTAAAATCCCCTACCAATATTTTGCTCAAAAAACCAAAAGATTTATGATTTTTAACTATGTAGAATTAAGCTCTGATACCATTGTAAGATCCCTGACTTATCTAAACCAAATTTTTGCTTCACTGAACTGAATTTTCTGATTTGATTTTCTTGAAATGCACTTAGGGTTTTGACTTGTAGTTTTCAACAATGTGTTTGAATACCAAGAAGATGGAAAGGTTGTAAACATACATCCAAATAACATGAAATGATGATATTATGTAATCTAATAACTCATACAAAGCATAAATGAACATACTGAGAATGAAAGCTTATCTTCTTTATTGAATAGAAAGATGATTACAAATGATGATAGCTGTGAATTACAATCACTCAAATCTGATTTGAATTTTAGACATCAAAATACATCCAAAACTTCTCAAATATGGGTCCAAACCTTAGCTGCCTCAGGGAAGATGAAGCTCTGTGAATAAATGATGCAAAACTCAATAAATATGAATGAAAAACCAACTATAGTAGAAGATTTGAGGTCTGATATGACTATTGTAAACCCTATAGCAGCTGATGCAAGATCTGATAAAAAAATCCTAGCCAAAAAAGTGCCCAAAACTCCTCCAATGTGGATTGCTGTAGGTTGTAATTAAGGTGGTTTCACTCTAGAATGATGATAAACCCTTATGCCTTTGAAATGTGATGTTCAAACCCTCAAGTATGTAGCTGATATGAACTTGAATATGTCTGATATAAAATTCCAGCAAGCTGTGTGATGAAAATACACCCAAATATGTCTCCAAAATGTAGCGCCAATGTGCCAAAGAGGAGCGATGAGACCCTAGGTGTAAAATATCATCAATTTATGTCTTGATCTACCTTATTATTCAAGACACGTACAAATAAATCCTTCAAACTCTAGATGAAGCTAAATTGATAATAAAACCCTAGTTGTCTGAAGTCATATCTTCATTAAAATCCTCTGGTTAAGCTCAATGATGAACTCCACATGAATCCTTCTCTCATGGTGGATTGGGATCATCTCCAAACCACTTCAATTCAAGGGATTATCTCTTTGAAGAAAGTAAAAATCACTTTCATCGAAGAGCAAATACTCAATATACAAAATTACCAAATGATCAAGATGTTAAAAAAGATGCCAAATGCCTCATTTTATACTTTTTCCGTTGGGTGACTCATTTACACAAAATATAGTCAATTTTCAAATCTTTAATTTGATATTTATTAAATATTTTTCTTCTCTCCTCCTTGGACACCTCACCCAAAAACAATAAAATAATATTATTTTATTATTATTTTTCCTTTTACCATGGGCACCGATTTTTTAGGGAAATAATTTTATTTTCTCCCTTTTCCTTGGTAGCTTCAATTTCACTAGGGAAAATTAAAATAAATAAAATATAATTAAATATTACATTTTATCTATTTTTAAATTTTTATTTTCCAATCCCTTGATTTTTGCCTTGGTTAAAAAATAATCTTATTTTTGGCTTAATAAAAATAATATAAAATGCCATTAGCCAAAAATATAAATAAAATAGGGTGTTGAACCAACTTTCTATTCTCCAAACCTTCAAGGTCCTAGCTCAGCCACAAATCATTCCCTTAGAATGTGATTTAGCCCATGGGAATAGTGAAAAGGCTAAACACTCAAATCAAATGTTACCATTGCAGAAATGGGGACATAACAAGATGTACAATGCAAATTCCATAGATGTTAGTCATTTTAAATTCTTTTCCAATAGACTATAATATCATATATAAAGAGTAAGATAGATTAAACAAAAAATTGGCATGGACCATAGAGATACAAGACAATCATCATTCACTTAAAGACAACAATTGAACTTTCAAAACACTTTGGCATACCCATTGCACACTAAGGTGTGATTGCTAGTATATAATGGTGTAAGAAAACACATTTTTCAAGCTTCGATAAGGACGTGAAGAAAGATGATGTTCTCTCATCCAAATTTACATTAATTGTGAAGAAGGGACATCAAATCTCAACTTACATTTGTTTGGTCAGGAGCGTCGACCCATTAAATATTTGTTAGAGATTTTGACCTAAAATCCTTCTAGAAGCCATGTTTGGTGTACCTAGAATATGCCATGAACAGGTTTCCTGAATAATGGCAAAATACAAGTCATCGATTAATTACACCGATAAGGCGTCCTATAGTGGCAGCGGGGGGTGAAAGCCCATAAACAAAAATAATGTAATTTAAATTCAATTTTTTTAAAAAAAAATCATGTGAATAAAATCCGTTCGAGATTTCTCTCACTGTTTCCAAATTCATCGGTTGTTATGTCGGGAAAAAAATCGTGTCAGAAAAATATAATGTCCTTTAAATGTTCCCAACCGGATAATTATAGTTTGTCATGCCCAACAAGGAAATGTAGTGTTTTTTGTTCTTTGTGATGTAAATTTTATTTGGTCTTTACTCCTATGCAACCAAATCATTCCTTTACCAAATTATTAAATAACTACTCCTCATAATGTTAGGCTTTTTTAAAAGAAAGGAAGTATATTCAAATTTATACACCTTTGTCTTTTTTTTTTTTTCAAATGGGAGAATTCTACGTAAGATTCATGAATGAAAATTGGGATAAATTTGATATTTTTTTATCATATTAAACATTTATTTAGTAATATATTTGAAAAAATATAAAATAAAATTTGATATTTTTAATTTTTGATTGGTAGAAAAGTTTAACTCTATTTATAGTTGAAAACTTTATAAAACATTTAATTATTATGCCAATTAAAATAATATACATCAAATTAAATATATATTTTATATATTTATATAAAATAAAAAAATTAAGGACTCAAGCCACTTATTTACTATAAAAAAATTTTCTTGAAAGTTTAATCCACTTATTTATAATTATTATAAATAAGTCTCAAATCAATTCTATATAACCTATATAGAATTGATAAAAAGTTTATACCATGATTTTTAACAAAACAATTGTCATCGTCACCCTATTAATCTTTCGATTATATTCACCTTGTCTCTCCAATATTCACCTTTATAGCTTCTCTCAAGGTAAGTTTTACAATTTGAGAATGGTTAAAATTTTAATTTATTTTTTAACTTTTCACATAGTTGTCATTATGTCCTAAAATATATTGAGATGGCACATAAAAAAATGAAACATAATTTTTATTTAAAAAAAAAAAAGAAAACAAAAATAGCTTTAGAAAATACCATCTAAAGCCCCCATATCACAAAAGCCTCTAAATCATAGAATTGAAAAAACACAATGAGATCAAACATGAAAGGTAGAAATGGGATACTTGGTCAGTATCTATGCATCAAAAGGGCAAACCATTAGTTGGTGATGCATGTTAGAATCCTTAATTTGATTCAGAATAGTTACAGGTGTAGAATAGAAACTTCCAATCAAACTAGAGAATTACAATGCTAGCCTTACCAAAAAAAAGCATTTATAACAGAAAATAAAATCCCAATAAAATGATCAATCATACCAACTGGTCATAACCCTCATCATCCCATACATAGTTTCATAAACATGCCTAAATTTTGAAACAATTTAAGTGCTATTTGAAATATGAAAAAAGTCCTTTACAAAAAAAGAGGTCCAAAAAAAAGGTCCAAAAAAATGCTTCGTCATGCCAAACAAATTTATCCAAAACAAACCATTTTTTATTTTGATCAAAGTACTAGTGACCACATGTATAGTTTCATAGAAATTATCTACATTTGTAAACATCTTACAGTATTGCTTCAAGTGTGAAAACCAAAAATTTAGGCACATCATACTTGCAGCAATGCCTTTGAAGGCACTACAATTGGAGTCCATCATGGTGAGCATAAGTTTTGTTCCATCAAGCATTGTCTTATCATTATTAACATCTTCCACTACCTGGTCAATTGCCTTCTTGGCTACTCTTCCAATGGTGGTATGGTTGGCCATGAGAGCACCCACATTCATAGTTGTGGGTCTAGCTCCATTTTTTACTAGGAAGAGACATACCTATTGAAATGCATTGGACAACTGAGAGGGGGGCTGAATCAGTTGTCACAAAAACTTGAACACTTCTTCATTTACACATCAATCACTTATCCACATATATTATGATTTAACAGTGAATGCATGAAATCAGAAACTTAAACAAAGATGCAACATTATACACAAGAGGCACTAGATTTTTACGTGGAAAACCCCAAGGTGGAGAAAAACCATGGAGAAGATTATCTCTCAAAATATATTGTAATCTTTGAAAAATGATGTTCAGGCTTGGTCAGCCCACGAGCCCAGAACATACTGACTCACTGCCATGATGTATACCTAGGTCTAGCAGGCTGACTGCCACAACCCTAAACCTAGAAAGATTACAATAAGGGTTCTTAAACCCTAAGGGTGGTTAAACCCTACTAGTGGCTCACTACCAGGCTTAGTGCGATGATCAACATTTTCTTCATGTCTAAGAATAATACATTGAAGTACAATCAGTCCTCTGCTCTACCTTGCTCTACATTTCCACTTCTTTCCTTATCTTCCCATCTTCATGCAAGGACATCTTTTCCACGACTCAACTAGAAGTATTTAAACACTTTGTCAACCTTGGAATGATCATCAAGGTCAGCATTACAATCATCAACCATTGGAACAATCTCCAAGGTCAGCATTACAAACATTTACAAGATAGGTCCTGACCTATTACAATATTATGCAAAGGAAATGAAGTAAAGATGTATGCAGATCATGCCATGCCTTAGCTAGGACTCAAACACAATATTCTATGCTATAACATGCTTCCACAATCTTCAAGGAATCTCCGTAATAATTTGAATTAACCAAGTCGGCTAAGACTGGTTGTACGTTACACTATCTAGGAACAATCTTCAAACACTATCTCAATTCCTTAACATAGACCATTGTCAAGATAGGAACATGATTAGGAGACATCCACAAGCATGTTCTAATCATCAAGAGAAACTGCACAAACCTTAACCACTTTATCCATAGGAATCTTCTCACCAGGACACATGAACTTCACTGTCTCCAAGAGTCATAAAAGAAAGATAGCTTGCAGACTACCAAAACATGAACCACTACATTTGTATGCACTTCTCATCATCCCAGACATTCATCTAGAACCACAAAGAAAAATAATTTATTACGAAGGAATACAGAGCCAAATACTTCCTCCCTGTCACAAGACAATAATCAGAGAAAATAGGTTTTACTATGGTGAATTCCATGCTCTCAATACTTCATAATGGAGGCTCAAACTCAGCATTTAGTATCTTTAGACATCCCTTTAAATAACATCCAATCTACAAACAAAGATCTTCAAGTAGAAGGAAATGCAGAGTAATCTACCAGACTATTCTTCAGCATACAACTCACTGTCTATACTCTAACTCACTTGTATATTCTTGAGGGGCCAATTTTCTCAATATCCTCAACATACAAATCTTCTAAACAAGTAAAAGAGTAGAACATAGTTGACACCGATGTCAACAAAGATATGTTGGCATCAATGACAATATTGATTAGGCACATACTTGCAACAATCTCCCCCTTTGTCATTGATGATAACATATGATGTGAAAAACTGCAACCTCCATCAAGACAAGATTCTCCCCCTATCTCTTTACACATTTGCATTCTTCCCTTCTAATTCTCCCCCTATTTCTTTGCACTCTTTTCTTCTAATTTTTTCACATGACTTCTCTCTCCCTTCAACATCAATGGAAAAAGGCACATACTTGCACTCTTTTGCTCTGATTCCATTTCTTTTATGAGCTCTTTGACTACTCCCCTTGAGAAGTAGTCCTAAAAGCATCAATCTGAATCTGAAGAGGCACCACTAGACTGATGCACTCTTGTGCATCTTAGTTTAGAGCAGGAGGGCTAATAACCCCGAACTTATCTCTGAGATACTCAAAAGTATCCTTAGGCAGACGTTTATTGAAAATGTCTACAATCTAATATTTTGTAGATACATACTCCAACTTGACTTCATTCTCTATCACCTTTTCTCTTAGAAAGTGGTATCTTGTAGATATGTACTTTGTCCTTGAATGCATTACCAGATTCTTTGATATGTTTATGGCACTTATATTGTCACAAAAGATTGCAATTGGATCTTCATACATAACTCTGATGTCCTTCAAATTCTTCTTCATCCATAATACTTGAGTACAACTACACACTGCTACAATCTATTTTGCTTCTGCAGTAGACAGGGATATTGAATCCTATTTCTTTCTCAACCAAGATACCAACCTTTTTCCCAAAAAGAATGCACCTCCACTTTTACTTTTCTTGTCATCCATATCTCTGGCCCAATCTGCATTAGTGTATGCACTAAGAGTGAAATCATTGTCATTTGGATACGACAAACCATAATCTATTGTGCCTTTCAAATATCTCAAAATTCTCTTGATTGCCATCATATGTGACTCCTTGGGCTCTGCTTGAAATCTTGCCACAAGACAAACTGCATGCATTATATTAGGTCTAGTTTGGGTTAGATAGAGTGGTCCACCAATCATAGATCTATACCTTTTCTGATCTGCCATAGGTGAAACATTATTTTTGGTCAACTTACAAGTGGTTATCACAAGAGTATTTACCGATTTAGAATCTTCCATACCAAACTTCTTTAGCAGCTCTTTCACATACTTAGACTGAGAAATGAAGATACCTTTGTCTGATTGATTTATTTGTAGACCCAAAAAGAAATCCATCTCACCAAACATGGACATTTCAAACCCACTTTGCATTTTTTTGGCAAAAAATTAGCACATGGCTTCATTGCCTCCAAATATAATGTCATCAACAAAGGCTACTACAATTAGGATTTGCTCATCATTGATCTTGAAGTAGAGATTGTTGTTTTTAGCACCTTTACTAAACCCAATCTGTATCAAATACCTATTTAATCTTGCATAACATGTCTTGGGGGCTTGTTTTAATCCATACAAAGCCTTCTTCCATCTTGGTTTCTTGGTAGCACTTTTTGGAGCTTGATCTTCTTCATTTGAGTTGTGTTCATTCTAGAGATCTTTCCTTGCCTTCATCAACATTGACATTTGCACTCTCAATGATCTTATTCAGCCTCTTATTATAGCACTGCTAGGCCTTGCTCTTGGTGGAATAACCAAGGAATATTCTTTCATCACACCTAGCATCAAACTTTCCTAGATCTTCTTCTTTGATATAATATTTACTACCAACAACTTTGAGATATTTCACAGTAGGAATTTTTCCATACCACAATTCATAGGGAGTCTTAGAACTGGTATAGTTGACTTGGACTCTATTTAGGATATATACAATAGTGTGAATTGCCTCTCTCTAATATACTTCTAGAGGATTAACTTCCTTCATCATGGTTCTAGAAGCTTCTTGAACTGTTCTATTTTTCTTTCAATGACTCCATTTTGCTGTGGAGTTCTAGGTGCAAATAATTGTCTCTTTGTCCCATGTTCTTCATAAAAGAAATTGAATTCATTTGATGTGAACTCTCCTCCTCTATTAGACCTTCAACATTTGATCTTCAAATCCATCTCATTTTCAACCATTGCCTTAAATGCCTTGAACTTATCTATAGTTTCTAATTTTTCTTTCAAAAAGGTAACCCAAGTCATTCTTGAATAATCATCAATAAGTAAAATGAAATACCTGTCTCCTTGCAAGCTTCTAACTCTGGTAGGTCTACACAAGTCTATATGCACTAGTTCCAATAATCCATCAATTGATTGGTGCTTTCTTTTGAAACTTGTTCTTGTTTGCTACCCAAATTGACACTCCTTGTAAATATGATTAGTAGGCTTCAGAAGCTTGGGCAAATCTCTAACAGTCTATGTAGTACTTATCTTCATAATGAACTATCAAAATTGATATTACACAACCTTCTATGCCATAGCCAACTTTCATTAGTGTGAGCCAACAAACAATAATTATCAATTCCTTTTAAGTGGTAGATATTACCTCTAGTCTTCTTACTAGTTGCAATGATTGTTCCGGAGCTTTCCCTGACCATGCATCCATTGTCCTTGAAGCTTAAGTCATACCCTTTGTCACACATATAACCCACACTCAAAAGATTGTGCTTTAATCCTTTCACATACAAGACATCTTCAGTATTATGCTTACCATCAAAACAAATAGATCCTTTTCCATAAATCTTACCAGTTGTATCATCTCCAAACCTAACCAGTCCACCATCATATCTTTCTAAACTTACAAACTTACTTGGGTCACCAGTCATGTGGTGAGAGAAGCCACTATCAATAACCCATTCATCTTTGTCTTCAACAACCTAAGCAGCCAAAGCACTTTCCACTGGTTTTTCTTTCTTCAAACAACTAGTAGGATTAGTAGACACAGGTTCTTCTTTAATAGCAATAAACAAACATTCATTACTAGAGGTACTAGCATTATCTAGTTCACCATTATCTGATACTCCATCATCATCAAAATCTTCAACATAATAACATTTCTTTCAGATCCTAGGCTTGTTCTCATATCTTTTCCTATTTCTTTCAATTCTTTCAAGACATCTAGAAGCAAAGTGGCCTACTTTACGATAGGAAAAAAATTGGAAAGGTAATTTACCTTTAAACTTACCGGATCCTCTTTGCAGTCTATCCACAAAGTTGGCTTCAATTTCATCGAGTTCATCATTTGATTCTACCTCGTACTTTTCTGATCTAGAGGTTTTCCTAGAAGTACTCGCTTTGAAAGCAATCTCTACTTTTGGCAGGGCATCACCAAACTCTCCCATCTCAAAGGCATTTACCAAGCAACTGATCTCTATCAACATCTTTTACTTCCATGAATTCTTCAATTGTAGCTACCTTGTGACTATAGGACTTTGGCAGTGATATGAGAATTTTCATTACAACTTCCTTATCACCAAGAGTTACCCCATACCTTTTATTCTAGTGACAAGTTCATCAACTCTTTGCATAAAGGCTAATATGTTTTCATCATCATTTATATTCAAACTTTCGTATTCCACCTTCAAACTTTGTAGCTTGGCCTCTTTCACAGAGTCATCTCCCTCATACAGATTTTTTTAGTCTTTCCCATACCTCATTTGTGGTTTCAATATCCACAACTTTTTTTAGTACTGTGTCATTTAATGAACTTAACATAGCATCATTTGCTTTGACATCCACTTCATATTCCTTGATTTCATCTTCAATCGTCAAACCATTTGGAGACAAGGTGTATTTTGTTTCTGCAGCTTTCCATACTTTGTAACCAAGAAAAAGAACTTCTCATTCGTGCCTTCCAAAGAGCATAGTTCATCCCATCAAAATGTGGTGCTTCCTTCTTATAAGACATTTTCGATCTTCCTTAAGATGTTAGACTTTCTTTAAAGGAACCTAACTCTGATAGCAATTGTTGAAATGCACCAAACAACTAAGAGGGTGGGAATGTGAATCAGTTGTCACAAAAACTTGAACACTTCTTCATTTACACATCAATCACTTATCCACATATATTATGATTTAACAGTGATGGAATGAAATCAAAAACTTAAACATAGATGTAACCTTATACACAAGAGACACCAGATTTTTACGTGGAAAACCCCAAGGTGGGGAAAAACCATAGAGATGATTAGCTCTCAAAATATATTGTAATCTTTGAAAAATGATGTTTAGGCTTGGTCAACCCACGGGCCCAGAACATACTGACTCACTGCCATGAAGTATAGCTAGGTCTAGTAGGTTTATTGCCACAACCCTAAACCTAGAAAGATTACAATAAAGGATGTTAAACCCTGAAGGTAGTTAAACCCTACTAGCGGCTCACTGCCATGATCAACATTTTCTTCATGTCTGAGAATAATACATTGAAGTACAATTGGTCCTCTGCTCTGCCTTTCCACTTCTTTCCTTATCTTTGCATCTTCACACAAGGACATCTTTTGCATGAATCAACTACAAGTATTTATACACTTTGTCAACCTTGGAATGATCATCAATGTCAGTATTACAATCATCAACCATTGCAATAATCTCCAAGGTCGGCATTATAAACATTCACAAGATAGGTCCTAACCTATTAGAATATTATGCAAAGGAAATGAAGTAAAGATGTATGTAGATCACACCATGCCTTAGATGGGACTCAAACATAATCTTCCATGCCACAACACACTTGCACAATCTTCAAGGAATCTCTGCAATAATTGAAATTAACCATGTTGGCTAAGACTGGTTACACGTTACACTATCTGGGAACAATCTTCAAACACTATCTCAATTCCTTAATGCAAGCCAATGTCAAGATAGGAACATGATTAGGAGACATCCACAAGCACATTATAATCATCAAGTGCAACTGCAAAAACCTTAACCACTTTATCCATAGGAATCTTCTCATTGGAACACATGAACTTCACTATCTTCAACTGTCATAAAAGAAAGATAGCTTGCGGACCACCAAAATATGAACCACTGCATTTGTAGCACTTATCATCATCCTAGACTTCCCTCTAGAACCACAGAGCAATATACTTTATTGTAGAGGAATGCAGAGCCAAATACTTCCTCCCTGTCACAAGACAATAATTAGAGAAAATAGGTTTTACTCTGGTGAATGTCACTCTCTCAATACTTCATACTAGAGGATCAAACTCAAGATTTAGCATCTTCAGACATCCCTTTAAATAACTTCCAATCTACAAAAAAAGATCTTCAAGTAAAAGGAAATGAGGAGTAATCGACAAGACTGTTCTTCAGCATACAACTCACTGTCTATACTATACTTCACTATAACTCACTTGTATCTTCTGGAGGGGCCAGTTTGCTCAATATCCTCAACATAGAAATCTTCTAAACAAGTAATAGAATAGAACATAGTTAACACCAATGACAACCAAGATATGTTGACATCAATGACAACACTGATTAGGCACATACTTTCAACAATACCCACTCAGGACAAAGCATAATAGAGACAAAACCCAATGTCAATAGTGCTACCCAGTTGGTATACATTCTTCATGAGAAATATTCAACAACCTTTTGAACATTACTGTATATAGTGAATAATTTTTTAGGATAATAAAACCCTTCATAGTGGCCTCCAGAGAGCAATACAATATAAAAAAAGACCATAAAAGAAAAAAAATACATAGAAAAATGTATCCCTTCTTTCCTTGGGAGCAGAGAAGAGAATAACTACATGGAAAAAAAGAGGATGATAAATTTATCAATGTGTTTGCAATGACATAAGCAAAAGGAATAGTGGAGTGTGTGATGGGCAGTGGAAGATACTTGGCACTAAAAAATTCGCGTAGTATTTTTTTATAACATATTTTCATGTTTGGGTTATCAAAATAGATTTAAATTTTTTATTGAAAATTTGATTACTTGCTACTAGAAATTGTGTAATGCTTGCTTAATTAGCATAGTTATGAAAACATGCTATAAACCTTTTCCCACCAATTCTTTTTTTGAATTCTTTTCTTTAAATAGTATTATTCGGAAGAAATTTAAAATTTTCAAATTTCCCTACTAAATTTCAAAGGAAATTTTTCTTTTAATCAATCATAAAATTATAAATTCCGTAATAAATTTTTTACATTAATTACTCCTAAAAAAATTCATAATAAACCCTAATTATAAAAGGCTCTAAATTTTCAAATTTTTGGGCAGCCCACTGGGACCATAGCCAAATAGTTATCGATTCAACCATATTCTAACCTGTACTAAAAAATTATAATAGCACCTTCATATGACCACATGTTTATTTTCAATTTTAATTAAAATATATTATTTTTAAAAATTAAATTAAAAAACAAATCCACGAATGTTAAATTGGGCAGCAATCCAAAATCGAGAGGATTATAATATATATGCTTGAAATTTTTCTTTTAATAAATTATAAAATCATAAATTCCTTGATAAAATTTTTACATTAATTACTCCTAAAAAATTCATAACAAACCCTAATTATAAAAGGCTCTAAATTTTCAAATTTTTGGGTAGCCCATTGGGACCATGCCAAATAGTTATTGATTCAACTATATTCTAACCTCTAGTGCATTGAAAAATTATAGTTGCACCTTCATATGTCCACATGTTTATTTTAAATTTTAATAAAAATATATTATTTAAAAATTTAAATTAAAAAACAAATCAAGTGAGAATCTTAAAATTAGCCGCATGAATTCCTCCCATGAAATCATTCATACAAAGATCCACCAACGTTAAATTGGGCAGCAATCCGAAATCGAGAGGATTATAATATATGTGCTTAAAATTAGATTTAGAGTTATGATATATATTTTAAATAATATATAAAAAATATGCTCTAACTCTAAATCTATAGTAATATTTAGAGTTAGATTGCACATACATATATTTACATAGCTCACAATGTCTAATAAAATGGGCAAGAGTCAATGAAATTTAAATTTAAATTTGGAAAATTTGAGAATCAAGGAAGTGGTACCCATCCCACACCCACAAAAATAACCTCAAATGATATAACAACAAAATCTATACAATAAATATACCAGAATTAAATAAAATAAAAATTATAGAAATAAGCCCAACTTGACATAAAATTACAACTATTTACACTAGCATATTCATATTTTTAAAAATATATCTAAATGTATACAAAAAAATTGGATAAATATAAAAATGATAAAATAATGAAAATGCATTACTTTGATCCAAACCATTCAATACTCAGACAGATAAAATGTTAGATGCATGTAAGATGAATTGATTGATCGATTTGATATGTTGGTTTCTCAATTCGGCAGCATAACGATAAGATGGAAGATAGAGGATGATGGATGAATGATGAAGATAATGGATGAATGATGCAAAGGTTCTAATGATATTTTGGTAGCATAAGGATACTCCAACTCAATGCATATGGCAAATTCGGAAAAATAAGGGTACTTGAGGACCAATGCATCAAAATGGCTTGTGAGGGGTAGATTTATAGGCAAGGCTTGGTTCAAATGGATGGCTGAGATTGAAAGGCTACATGAGCGATGTGGACGGCTAGGATTGATCAATTATTCCCACTCTTCAAGGAAGTTGTAGTCATGTGACAAATGTATTGAGGAGAATAAAGTTCATGTGTGATCGTGTATACAAAAACTAGTACATGTGTGATTGTGTACACAAAAAACATTTATTAGTTGTACATGTGAAAGATATTAAATGAAAAATGTACTACCACATATGATTCAAGTGAGAGGTGGGAAAGTGTTAGAATGTGGCGAAAGGTGAGGATTGGGAATTAGTTGAAAAATAATTAAATAAATAAGATTTATTTAATTAATTGGCTAGGTGATTAGGATGGGATTAAGATGGGATTTTAATTAAATAAATAAAATTTATTTAATTAATTGGCTAATGGATAAGTGGGATTAGGAGTGGGATTTAGGACAAAATGCTACATGATGTCTAGATAATGTATTTGACTAGGTGTTGCAAGACATGGACAAATTTGGGGACAAATTTGGGTGTCTACATTTTACCCCTCTTTGAGATGATGTTCGAGATGATAAGATTATTGTTGAGTAGCATCACTTCAAAGAATCTAAGGTATGGATAGAGGATAAGGATGATGATAAAAAGGATAGATAGGATGATGATGAAAAGATAGGATGATGATGCCCCCTCGAGAGGATAGGCAGGTTGAACAAACATGGGTAGGCTCTCAAAATGAAATAGATTGGTCAAGGAAGAAAGATAAGGGAATGGATAGAATAAATCAAGGATGTGTTATGTTGCAATGAAGGTGAGCAACCATGATGTTTGATATAGCACTAGACGTTATGCACCAAGGTATAAGGACCAAGGTGATGACGTGTCTTGTGTACCCAGCATAATACAATCTTGTCTAATGTATGAGAAAATAAACTTAGAGCATTAAAGTCCTAATGCACAAAAGGTATGATGTGACCTTAGATGAAAAGGAAAATGCAAAAATCTATTCTAAAATACACAAGATATGAATATTAGCTTGAAAGATATGGATTTGATACAAATGCAAGATAAAATAGTAACACACACAAGCAAGTAAGCAAGTATGCACAAATGATACAAAAACAAACAAGGTATTGCCCCTGTCAAGATGTAAACTAATGATTGATTGATTGATTGATGATACTGATGATAGTGATAATAGTGTTGTCATAGTGGGGTTCACGATATATCCCATTGATGATTATGATGATTGATTGAGTTGGTTTACAACAAGATTAGGATCAAGACCAAGGATGTGATTGGATAATTTGACTTGATTGATTGACTTGATTGGTATGGATTAATGATGAATTGCAAATGGATCATTGCTTGGAATTTTGGATTGATTGGAAGAATTGAGTTGAAAGGGATTAGATTGATATGAATTGGTGTGATGTGATTTTGATTGAAGTGACTTTGATTGATTGATAGATTGGCTTGATTTGATGATTTGATTGGATTTATTTTTTATGGATTGCATGATGCAATTGATTGTTAGATGGGCTTGAATGAATTGGATTTGATTGATGAAGTGATGAATAGATTGATGATGGGAATTGATGAATGGATTTAATTGGAATGTTTTGAAGAATTTGAAGTGATGTGATTGATTTGATTGATGTGATTGGATTGATGAAATTGATGTATTGATTTTGATGTGATGATGTGATAGGATTTTATTTCTTTGATTTTCTGTTGAATATTTTTTTTTGTTTTTTTTGAGAAATTACTTTTTTTTGTATTTTTTGGGAATATTTTGATATTTTTGGATTTTTGAAATGTTTGATTTTTTTGTATTTTTTTGGGAATATTTTGATTTTATTGGATTTTTGATATGTTTTGGAAAATGCCAATGGATTTACAATTTGGAAATAGCCTTTGTGCTAGATACCAATGATAAGGGAAGAAACCAAGTCTAGATGCAAGGATGAATTTAGGATTAGACAGATGAAAGGATGGGTGATAGTAAATGTAATGGAAGGCTCATGATAGATGGATGGATAAAATAATAGGCTATAGGAGAAAGAAGAATCATGATATATGGATGGATACAAGGGTAGGCTATAGTGGACGAATGTATGCCTCATAATGGAGCTAGGATGTGATCTCTAAAGACTATGTCACATAGGAATAACATGCCCTGTTCTAGGTAGTATACTTAGGAGTTTACATGACAAAGCTCATGACAAAAGGATGACATGATGGATTTTACATTACAAGGCTTATGATAGGTAGATAATGATAGGATTGGTTTGTAAAGGATGAGATATATCAAGAGAGATCCAAAGCGTATTTTAACATTTTGCCCCCATATCTTTATCAAGATCAAAAGGAGGAAATGAGGATGGATGGACTCAATAGGATAGGTAGATGGGGAAATGGATAAGGATGATAGGATGGGATATGTCGAAATAGGACATGATATTGAAAATGATAGGTTGGAAATGATAAGACAATGTGCCCCCAAGTGTAAGTGAGATAGAAGATCAACCTATTGTACATGACGCCTGCTTGCCAGGTTTTCATCACGATACTTATCCAAGGTGCTACCAAGGGTGGTTTCACTGTTGGACGAAGGGATTTCTCTTTACCTTTTTAATTTTTTTTGTTTTTCTTTTTTTTTTAACTTTTTTCATTTATGGGATAGAATGACAATTACACATAGCACCTGCGAGCACATTTTCACCATGGTAATGGATAGGAGGTACTCAAGTGTCTAGTGCTATGAAGGATGATAGTCCTATTAGAGAGTGATGTCATCGTATAGACCATATCATTATGGTCATAGATGTTGGTAAGGGATTGCATGAAAGGGAGATGGATAAGGTAGATAGTCCATTATGAAAGGTGCATGCAAGGATGGATGGGAGATAGTGAATTATGATGTGGATTATGGAGGGAAGGATAGTGGATTATGATGTGGACTATGTAGGGCTTAGGGAAAAGGATGGATGAAAGACTTATGCAAAAGCATGGACCATAGGAAGGTGATGGGGTACATATGTAGGATAGTGGATGAAAGATGGTGAGATGGAGGTATGTGGAAATGTTGTGGAATCGAAGGGAACCATGACCAATGGTTGCACAAACCATGATAAACATTGAAGCTTTTTATTGGAAGGTGGTGTAGGAAGCAATGACAATGTTTGCTTAGGAGATTGGTGATTTAGAGGTACCCACGTAGACTTAGTATTTGTATGATTTTTGTTTGACTTGTGAGATTTTTGGAATTTTTGAATGGAATGGGAATTTTGCATGGAAGTGGATGGTTGGGATTTTTGAGTGGTGGATGCCTCATTTGACTTGATTGATTTTTCTTAGGGATTGAAACCATTTTTCTTTTGGACTTTGCTTGTGAAGGAAGGGGTTTGGATAGCTTTTTAGATGGATTTTTCTAAAATTCTTTGCATTGATGTCCTAAGACATTAGGATCCTTGGGATGTTTGGCTTTATGTGTAGAGGCATCCAAATTTGTACTTTTGAATGCCATGTGTTTAATGGAAGTGGGGTTGGTGGAATGAGTGGAAGGTTCATGTTTAGACAATATGTGCATTTGTTGGTCATGATTAGGTTTTTTAGGAAATTTATGGATAAGTGGATAATTAAGCATTGGTAGAAGTGGAGGTAAAGTAGATGGAGGGATAGTAGGAGTTGGGAGTAGTGGAGCTAAATTGGATGGGGGAAGATGTATGGTCACAATGATTTTAACATTTGTAGGATGATGGAGGTGGAATGGATAAATATGTTTTGAATGTATGATAGGATTTATGAGGGAAAGTGGTTGACTTAGGATGGATGGAGGAATTGCCAACATATTTATATTGTTTACCTTGAGGTATGTATCAAAGGCCATATGAATGAGGAGGAACCTTGACATGGATTGGCTCCAAAATTCCTTGTTTGTGAAGGCCTAGGCCTTTACCTTGGTAGGTCATGTTTTGGAGGATGTGATAGACAATGGGACTAGGTGTAGTTTGAACATTAGACTTGAGCTCGTTATTAGGTGGAGAAGGTGAGGTGGAGGACAAAGTTTTTTGTTTTCCTAGGGAAGAACATTCATGGATGAGGGTGGTAAGACCAATGGGATATGATGGTGGACTTGAAATGGGGTCGATGGTGGATGTGGAAGGATCATTAGGATCTTGCTTATGTTCATGTAGATCCAAGCTATTTGTTTGATCTTCTATGTTTTCTTGGGAGAAAAGTGTTTCATCATGACATGTGGATGTTTTCTCATTATGGATAAGACTAGGTGGAGGATGGATAGGAGCAATTTAGATATCTTGCTCATGGATGGATATGGGATTAGAAATAGGATCAAGGTGCTCTTGGATAGGATATTCATCATAGATATCATCTTGATCATGGATTGCATAAAATTTGGATAAGAGGATCATCATGGTTTTCATGATCACAGATAGAACCTTGATCATAAATGTGAGCATACATAGGATTAAGTGTGCTATGAATGTGATAAATTTGCTCATAAATAGGGTCATGATCATAAATAATATCTTGATAATAGAAAATATATAGGTCATGGATATGTGGAACTTAGAGGTGATTTGATCTTGATTAGGACTAGGGCTTGATGTTTCCACATGTTTAGGATTATGTTCTTGACATACCTCTTGGGTTGCTTGAATGGGATTGGAAATGGATGACTCTTGGATGGGCTCAATAGGCTCTTGAGGGTTATTAACATGAGGACATGATAGGTCTTGACATGGATTCATGATAGGAGGTTCTTGAATAGGCTTGATGGCTTGTGGACCACATGATGAGTTTGAAGGGCTAGGCATGTTAATGGAGGTGTATTCGATAGGCTCATTAATGGGTGTTTGACATGGAGATAGTTTACCCCGTGTGAGTAGCCATTGGATCACATCCTTTGCAAGGGTATGGGTGCATGGACAATATAGTTGATGGATGATAAGGGTAGATAGTGTTGTAGGATTATTAGGACTTGTTGGATGGATAATGGGATTAGATGGATTGGGACTTGGGCTAGATGGAAGATAAATGGAATTAGATAGATTGGTTTTATATAACACAATCTTACCACAATCTTCTAGGTTCTTCACCAATCTTTTAAACTGTGTACAAGTGGATATGGGATGGCCCTTACACCTATGGTATGTATAATATTCGTCATCATTATACCAATGGGGTTTAAAGAGAGGTGGAGAATATGATGTTATTGATAATAGCTCATTCATTTTTTATTGGACCAATCTTTCTAAAAGCATCTCCATGGAATCTTTTATTGAAGGGTTCGTGGAACATGGGGATGAAGGTGATGAAGGTTGATGGACCAATGGACTAGGATTGGGATCACATGAAGGTGTTGGGATAGGACTAGTAGGCTCATGTGTTGGCATGTGATTGGATGGTGGAGGTAACACATAGGATGCATTGGATAGATTGGTGTCTCCCTTGTCAAAGGTGATTAAGTCTTGCTCTAAATGTGGACTTAAGGACACTTGATTTATGTACAAGGGGCTACTTAGACTTGGATGTGCTTCTTGTTGCAAAGGTTGACTTAGGTCTATCAAGGGTGCTTCTTGTGAGGACACTTGATTGCCTTGTGGATGGGTTTGATGATGTGTTTGAATGTTAGAATGAGGAATTGGATAATCTTGGGGTGGGCTTTGATAGGTTGATGTGGCATTGACATGATGTGTAGATAGATTAGGTTGCTGTGATGGATTAGGTTCCAGATGACACAATAGGATTGTGGTTGAATGTGTTTGGGTTGGGATGGTGTTTGGATTAGTTGTTGTGGTATGACTTGTTGTTGTGATATGAATTTATATGGATAAGGGTTCACATTGGAAGGGTTATGATAGATTGATGAAGTATTGATATGACATGTGGATGGATTAGATTGGTATGGAATGGATGGAGATGACATGTAAGGTTGAGATGGCATTGGTTGATGTTGAATGGATAGAGGATGATGTACTTGTTGGGTTTGACAAGTGGCCATAAGGTGTTGGGCTTGTGGTATGAGTTGTCGCATATGAGGTGTTTGATTATCTTGAAGTTGTTCAATGATGACATGGACCCTTTGAATGGTTTGTTGGTCTAGAGGTTTTAGTGCTTGGTGAAGTATGTGAATGAGGTTTTGTGCTAGGTCTTCAAAAATTTTCATGTTGTCACAATGTGTTCAAGGAGTAAGACCTTTTTGGCAAGTGCTTGATTAAAATCTAGATGATGATGTGGATTGCCATGGGATAATGATTAGGATGATTTGGCTTGGGATGATTGGGTGTTGTGTAATGATTAGGAATGTGTATAGATGTGACTAGGATATGTTTAGGATGAAATTGATTTGGGTATGATTAGGATATGATGTGGAATAAAAAGATTAGATGATGTGGATGAAATTGGGTTAGATATGATGTGTAAGATGACTCGTTTATGTGTTTGGTGTTTATAGCTTGATTTGGCAATGTTTAAACAAATGATTATGCATGTACAAATATGAATCACTCATGCAAGACACATAAGTAAATTTTGACTTTGAAACTAAAATGTGATGATTAAACAAGCACACGTGGAAGACACATCAACAAGCCCTATGACTAGTCAAATGGGGTATGACCAATTAGGTCTTAGGCTAGATTGCACAAGGTTGACTAGGGGTGCAATGAAAGTGAAATCCTTCCACACAGCTGGGAGAAAGGGGTAACCCACCCTTCACCTTCACTTCCCAAAGGTATAAAGTTCTTTGGGGCTTAGTGAAGAGTGACAAAATTTCAACTCCCAAAGGAGGGTGTCTTTCAATTCAGCCTCAATTGAGATCATCCCTTGGAGTAGTGTGTCTAGAAGCAAGCCTTCTAAGAAGGGTATGACAAAAGCAAACCAAGTGAGTTGTCACTTGATTCACACTCACACTTATAAATTGCTCTTAAGAAATCAAATTTTGTGATCAAATAGTTCAAGAGCTTGTTCCTTTTAGATCCCAAATCCAAATGTGAAGGAAGACAATGGTTCATTTTAACCCAATTTCAATGATGTGATAACAAGCAAATTATCTGTTTTAAGCCCAAAATTCCAAATGTGTTTGCAAACAATGATTAAGAGATGAAAGATGAAACAAGTGCACCTAATAGTTTTTTTGCTCTCCCACTTGATATTGTGACTGATCCAAATACTACTCTACCTCTTTTCATGCACCTACAAGTCACAAAATTGAAAAACAACAAGTAAACTTGCACATGAAAGTAATATTTGAAAAATGAAGAATCTAATAAAAACTGATTAAGATGACCTGATACATTTGAAAGGATTGCTTAAATAGCAAATTCATGAGATTTCATGCACTTTTAAAAAAAAAATTGTTGAAATTTGATAAAAAGTTGCTCAAGTTATACTCGATTGAAGTTTAAATGCAAGTTTTACTTTGACTGATACAAAAAGGATGAAAAATGACATAGTCACCTGATAAAAATTGTACCATTCTGAAGTTCATCCTTTCACCTTTCCGATGAGTCCTCATTTGTGCAATTTGGCCTCGGTATGCTCAAGTTATGAGAAAACGAAAAAAAAACACCCCTCCTAAGACTTATGGAGGCAAGAGATAACCCTAACTATTTGTCTTGATTATTGGCAGTTTAGTGTTAACTTGTCACATTACGTAGTTAGGTAACTATAGTTTGGTTGGTAGTTTAGGTTAGGGTGACAGTGGAAGGCAGAGCCCTTGGTTGGTCATATGACCGAGGGCCAACCAAAGCCAAAAATAAATTAAGATTGAAGGCTTATAGCCCCCTAGCCTTTTGACTGTTGTAGTTAGAGGGCTCACTATTAATGCTTAACGTCCAAGATCAAAGTTTTAAACACATATGATAGCTAAGCTGGTTACAGGCCGAAGCCAGGGTGGTGACACTAGAGATCTTGGGTGGAGTGGTGAATAGGCCTTGAGAGTAGTGACAGTGGTGACCACAAGAGAGGTGTCAGAAATGAAGGCAACACCAGTGGATTTTAGTAGGAGTTTCAACTTAAGAGTGACAGAAACAAAGGTAGAATGATAGAAATTTGGCCACAAGTATCAAAACGGTGGCTAATGGGTGTATTGAGGGTAGCCATGTGCTAATGCAAAATGCTATGCAAGTGACCAAACTATGATAGACTCTTATTGGCTGTGATGGTTGTGGATTGTGACTATGTATTTAGTGGTCGACACAAGGTTGAAGCAGGCAAATGGGAGGTCGACAGTTTGCATAGTGATGGCGACGAGGTAAGTTTTAAGATGGCGATCAGAAGTTTGAGAAAGCAGCAATGGAGGATAGGAAGCCAAAGGGAGGTGGCAATGGACTAAACCAAGTGGTGGAGAGTAGGGATCAAGAGTGGCAGTGGAATGTTGAGAAGTGCTGACATAGTAGATATAGGATTTCAACCTAGTTGTTGGGATTTTGATGGCTTCAAATACAAACGAGAAGGGATCTAAAGGCATAGTAGTGAACTATAGGGCGTCGATGAAGAATATAGATGGCAGCAACTGCGATTGTTTAGGGTTTTCTTTGATGGAGGCAAAGAGCTCAAGACTGGTGGAGACAGTATGGTCACCACCAAAGGTGGCAGGAGAAATGGGCAACTAATATATGTAGAGTATTGAGCGGGAGGACGATGGATCTGCAGTGTCAACCAAACTAACGAAGCATTGACAAAACTCGTAGAAGGTAGTGGGTTAATGATGATTAGGGAATGTGACAGGATATACATAGGACTGCAACTAAAAATTAGGGTTTGACAATAACCTTCAAAGGATCAACCCAACCCTTCAACCAATGATCATCCGGGAACACAAGAATTACATTGTTGATCTGCAAGAAGATTTTAAAGAAACTAAACCAGTAATACCAAGTTTGTGATCTACAAAAAGAAAAGTAGAAATCAATACACACAGGGGTCGTGGGATCCATACAATACAGATCTGTACGGATCTGCGGCCCTAAAAAAATTTCAAAAATTTTGCAGTCATCAAACCCCAACAAGTTTATAGTTAAAAAATATGGAAATGGCCTCCCAGATGCAATGGTGTAGTCCGTTTTTGTCCAAGAGGTCACCTGTGACAATTAACTCCCAAAACTTGACAAACTAGGGTTAGAAAAATGCAATTTTTTGCAACAAAAACCTACAAAAACTATTGATTAGATCCAATAGGGCATGGTCACATCAGGTTCACCGGAATGTGATAAAGTTTTTTGGATAAATATGAAAATGATAAAATAATAAAAATGCATTACCTTGATCCAAACCTTTCAATACCTCAGATAGATAGAATGATAGATTCATGTACGATGAATTGATTGATTGATTTGATATGTTTGTTGCTCAATTCGGTAGCATAATAATAAGATGGAAGATAGATAGAGGATGATGGATGAATGATGAAGATAATGGATGAATGATGCAAAGGTTCTAATGATATTTCGGCATTATAAGGATACTCCAACTCAATGCATATGGATAATTCAGCAGAATAAGCGTACTTGAAGACCAATGCATGAAAATGGCTTGTGAGGGGTAGATTTATAGGCAAGGCTTGGTTCAAATGGATGGCTAAGATTGAAAGGCTACATAAATGATGTGGATAGCTAGGATTGATTAGTTATTCCTACTCTTCAAGGAAGTTGTAGTCATGTGACAAGTGTAGAGACGAGAATAAAGTTCATGTGTGATTGTTTACACAAAAACTAGTACATGTGTGATTGTATACACAAAAAACATCTATTAGTTGTACATGTGAAAGATATTAAATGAAAAATGTACTACCACATATGATTCAAGTGAGAGGTGGACAAGTGTTGGAATGTGCTAAAAGGTGAGGATTGGGAATTAGTTGAAAAATTAATTAAATAAATAAGATTTATTTAATTAATTGGCTAGGTGATTAAGATGGGATTAAAATGAGATTTTAATTAAATAAATATTTATTTAATTAATTGGTTAATGGATAAGTAGGATTAAGAGTGGGATTTAGGACAAAATGCTACATGATGTCTAGATAATGTATTTGACTAGGTGTTGCAAGACATGGACAAATTTGGGGACAAATTTGGGTGTCTACGTTAAAGTATACCAAAAGATATCAATATTATAGTTAAATATAATCTAATTATTTATATGATAATATGATAGATTCTGATCATTAATATAAGACTTATCCATAATCTAGCCCTACCATACATAGATCCAACTTAGTTTCTAAAGGATATCTCTTGATGTACTTTAGATATTTTATTTACTTTTTCCCCTGCTTTCTGCTTGCTTTTTCCTTATGCTTCATTGAAGAGCAATATTTATTGCATCCATTGTTTAGGCATAAATGAAAAAATCTGATTCCACGGTATGATATTATTGACTTTAGGTTTCTTCAATTATTCTTTTCAATTTTTATTGATGCCAGAAATAAATTGAGGAGAACTAAATGTATAGAAAAAATATATAATATATTTTTAATTTTAATATTTTATTTTATGTTATTTTGAGTGGATTTTTTTATAAATTACACAAAAGGCTCACATAGCCTAAAATTTTCTAAACATGTCAGTTGTTCTCCCGCTAATTAAAAATCATGTTAGAAGAAACCTCATCTCATTTAAATGTCCCCCGCATGATACTTTAAAGGAAAAGTAAATGGAAAACACTTGAATGTAGATAACTCAGGGAGAAAGGTTAGGGTTTCTTTTACTTTTTTTAAACAAAATTTTACTCATAGATTAAAATCTCTAAAATAATAATATGATATCACCTCTTCAAGTCAAACTTCATTAAGAAAATAATAATAATAACCAAAAAAACTATCAAACAAAAAAATTAGTTATGATACATATAGAAAACTAACTATAAAAATCTTAATAATATATTTTTTGAAAACAATGGTACAAAATTATTAGTGATATATATTATTTATCTTAAAATTTATCATATTTTTATTAAAGAACTATTTGCCACATAAATTCACTAAGCGTGGATATTATAAGAGATAATATAATATACAATAATAAATATAACATATTCATATGATGTTAGTGGCAGATCTCAATGCTAAATTTGTATATGAACATATGTACCTATCATTATTTAAAATATAATATAATAATAATATGCATCTTATTATATATTGTTATATTTTATTTGTAATTTATAATTTATATAATTATTTAAAATAATATATTAATAAATGTAATAATTATAGTATACATTTTATATATAGAATAAATATATAATTGAATTTTGAAATATTTAAATATACAATTATATTATACTATATCATATTTAAAATATATTTGAAAAATATTGAATTTTAAATTGAGAGAGAGGGGGGTTGATACAAAGAGAGGAATAAAGAAAGAGAAATAGATATGGTGCATGAGAGAGAGAGAGAGGGAGGAAGACATAAAAGTGAAATAAAGGGGTGAATAGAGAGGAAATTAGAGACTAATTTAAAATACGAGAGAGAGAGAGAGAGAGAGAGAGAGAGAGAGAGAGAGAGAGAGATTATTTAGGAGAAACCTTCTATGTGCATTGACATTTTTATTATACAAATAATCTACATAACAATGGTGGAATGTTTCATTAGTTTGTTATTGGTGTTCCTTGTACTTTTCAAGGAACAATTAACATCTTTGCATAGTTATTTTAGCTATTATTTTTATTATCTAAATGGGGTTATTTTTATTGGCTCCTTTTAACCTTTGAAGTAACTATATGTGAAACTCCAACATATACCAATATTTAGCTAACATAAAAATTTAGGTTGAACATTTCCAAATATTATTTACTTTGTCTTTTTAAATGTTGTAGTATCTAAGAGTTAATTATTTAATTCAATTTCAATTTAATTTTTGTAATGTTTATAAGACTTTTTTTTTTTTTTTTTTAGAATAATTTCCATCAAAATTCTCTATGATTTTAAATTGTATACTTTTATTGTTTTCATTATAATTGAGTATAACATTGTGCATTCTTGTAACATACCATTTCTTCAACAAGACAAAAATCAAATATTTACTAGAAGTAAATAAAGATGGTAAATATGAGAGAGATTTTTTTTTAATTTAATTTGATTTGCACAATAAAAAAAAATGAAGTACAACTCTCTATATAATTTCAACTTTGAAATCATATCATAATCTAAGATAGAATCATAGAGAAATCATTTCACTTTTCATTTACAATACAAAAAATGCACTTAGCATAAAGAATTGTTTTACCTCAAAAATTTGACTATCATAAGCCATAAAAAGGAATACAGTGCATGAGTAGTATTGATATTCATCTTCACGAGCTTCGACAAGTCTTCTACTTTAGAAGGAGAGCATCATCCGAGTGCTTTACCTCCAACCACAAACTGGTGGTCCCCCACTCACTCTCCTTTTTGGAAGTGGCCCTACCCTTCATGAAGGGTATAGATATAAGGAACTATTAAGTTTCTCCATCTGAGTCCTAGTGATGTGTCCTACAAATCTCAATCAACCATACAACTCTAGACCCCTTCTAGCTAAGTATGATCATTTTGATTGGTCATGCCATCTAGACACACACCTCTGACTCATCTCAGAAACTATCTCATCCTATAGTTTTACCAACTTTATTTGGTACTCTAGACACAAACTTGTTTGTACTAAAAATCCATTCTAGCCAATTAGAATTAGAACTAATACTTAACCTAGGATATACATGTATTATAAAGATTTAGGTATTTCTAACCTTTTTAAGAGTCTCTCATTGCATACTTGCAATTTCTAGGGTTTATGGATTTCTATCATTTTACTTTCTAATTCAAATATCAAACATCTTTGATGCATTAAATCAAGTTTTGACCTTATCATTGAATCTCTTAATGTATTACAAAGACTCTTCCTATCTTGTTCTATGATTTTCTCGACCTTTCAATGTTGACCATAAATGGTTTTCTCAACCTTTCACTATATATATATAAACAATGTCATATCTGACATAAGAGTCATAAGTTTCTTAAACCCTTTTGGGTTGATTCTAGGATTAACTTGTCTAATCCAAAACATGGAAATATTGAACATCCTTATTTTCCAAAAATAATAGAAATAATATAACAGATGCCTCTAGTCTTCCTAGACCATTTGGCATTGTTAGAATTCACAATACATATAACCTAAATAAACATAGTATATAAGATATACCCCCATCCATATAATATCTTAATGGATAATTACATTTCTCAAACTAGTCTTGTGACTAAGTTCAACTTATCAACCCTAATAGGTTTAAGTTATAGAGGGTAATAAAATACTTTCAACCTCCTGGTCTACTTAAGTCTACTGACTTTCCATTATGACAAGATACGAACTTGAATGTATAGTCATCCTTCGAATACCTGTCAATAATTCTTTACCAACAATCTTAAGTACAATAACCATGAGGGATTGAGTTTTGATCCTCCTAATATACCCCAGTAGATCATATGAAGGATACCCAACATTTGGTGAACTTTACCCTCTGTGCACCTAGTATTAAAATAAGCTTTGTTGAACAAAAAAAATATAAGGACTATAACTTCCCATATCCAAGTGTACGTATACCCTTGAGTTGGTTAATTTACAGTTTCAATCATAAACATAGGAGAAGTTACTCATGTCTCCAATTATACTCTTTCTCAAGAAAAGATCAACTTAACCGAAAGTTGCTAATCAAAAGGCAATATAAGAATCCACATTCTTGGTTCACCAATTACCTTGGATTTGTATTACAATAGGAAAAGAATAATTGTATTTCTCATAAGGAAATCTATGTTTATGTCATCTCGTAGTCATTTCAAAATCGTAAAGACATTATCTCACAAAAGTATCTAATCTAAAAGATAGTGATTAGTTGCTTCCAAAAGGAAGAGCACATCTATGATTCTGTCAAGGATATTCACTTATGACTTAATCAATTCTTGATAAGTTTTAAGTCTACAATAATATTGTCATCCCTCTGGGTCTTCTCTAGTCAACCGACTTACCCTGAAGAAGATATAGGAACTAAGTTTAGCCTCATATGGTTATCATGATAATACTTATCACTATTGTTGAATAAGAAAGTAACATTATATCATTAACCAAATTGTTCTTAATGATAAGAGTATCATCTTAATGTAAAAGAATATATCAATTCCAAAATATTTAATCTCAAAGCATTAAGCTTATACCATTGTCTCAATTACATGTTTGCAACACGAGTTTTATCCTCTTTCAAATTGAAATAGATTTTGAACCATGAATAATAAAATAATATACTCGACCTAATGGTCTCTTTCTATATGCCATCTCTAGATTTAGAAAAGATAAAATCTCATTCTCATTAACAAATAATCTAACTATGATGAAAACATATATCACCTATATCATTTTTGGTGTTGTAAATATATTTACATCAATTCAATATTCTCTTGAATAAGTAATACCTATCACTAATTTATGATTTAATTACAGTGACTACTTCATATGCATGCTCGTAAATAATAGAGTAGCAAACACTATCAACAGATAGGGGTCCATAATAATGATAAGCCAAATCTTTTAGCTGAACTACGTGTCTACCAAAAGACATGTTTGCTAACTGTTTACACAAAGAAACCCCTAACACAGTGGTGGTTCTCCATCCTCAAAACACTGTGTTTATCATAATAACAAAATTTACTATCAGTTCAAAGGCATCAAGCCATAGAGAATAGGTATTCATAAAACAAAATATCCTATTGTTATACTAAGCTACGAAACAATTATAATTATCTAACATGATTTCAGCTCATGAGTCTATTACACTTCGAGTGCTACTTCAAATTAAAATAAAAGAATATAACTTTAACCCAACCTTCTATAATTTCATAGCTGCTACTAATCTATTATTAGAATGGGCGTGATTCTAAATAAATCTTCTTAGAATCTTCCATGCAAGATAATAAGAGATAGACTTATTGATAAGATATAATGAAATATAAGTCTTGGAAGTTTACGTCCACCTACCTCTTACATTAACTCCTTCCACTTACTAAGAAATAAGCTCATGGTTCACATTTGTTTACTCTGCATGATAAGTATGTTTCCTTGTAGATGATATCATAGCGCTCACCACAGTGAAAACTTCTTGCCACCGTTATCACAGTCTTCATTGTGATTTATCCTTACAAAAGACAACACTGACCACACCACTATCCAAAGATGACCTTTTGAGTTCTCCTCCACCTTAATCCATTCCACAATAGTTTTTCTCCATATTGGTCTGCTGTTATGCAAGTATTGTGCTCTTGCAGCTATAAGAGGTTCAAGGAAAACACCGAAAGAACAACCAACAAGTCGCTCCATGTTTCCACAGTGAAAACCATCTTTTCTACCCGTCGTGCCTCTCCTAACATCTCATATCCCATTATATTTAAAACTCTATGGAAGGTGCCTTTTTCAAGGCTTTTCTTTCACCTAATATTTCTCACCAAGGGGCACGTAAACAAAATAATTTAATGGTCATAAAATCCCACAACATAAAATAGTTCAAAATCTCCTAAAAAAATCCCCACATCTTCATGGAGTGGAGAAAAGAATAAGTACTCATCACCCTCCCTAAATAGAGCCTTTATTCTCTCTAAAACCATAGGCACAAAACAGTGGAGGTAGTGGCCATAAAGACCACTTCACAAATGGTTCAAGACTCCTCCCTTTTATTTTTGTTTCTTTTCACGAGAAGAAAGGTAGATGCGTGCGTTCTTAAGACATATAGTGGTTTTTAACTATAGATGTCATGATACACATAGGTTAAACTTTTATGATCTTGTCTTTGTAAGACTTCAAGATTCTGCCTTCCTGCAGAACTTGTGGTAGAATGCATGCCTAATAACATGCTCATTACAATGCAAGAGTAGTGGAGTAGTTGGTCTTAACGTGCACACTCATACTCCTCTTAAATTCCTTATTAGTTGTGGAAAAGACATTTGAGTACTCTCTTAAATACATAAAGTGATTTACATTAAATACTATCATACCACGATGCATAGAAGCTTTTCCAACTTCATGCTATAAATACAAAGTTATAGATAGTCTAAATAGATACAAAATAACATAGTGTAGGTAAGTACAATGTACTCTTACGATATTCCTAACGCTCAGCAATATTACGAGATTGGGGTTGATGTATTCTCCCTCTCTCGACATTTTCAAGAACACTTAAAAATAATTAGGTTATCTTAATGGAATTCATACCAAAATTACCAATAAAGAAATAGTTTAACAAAAATAATATTTTCTCTCAAATATAACTATAGTCATATTAGTCAAGGACTAATGACTATCGACCATTTTTGTGTCAATGATTGAACAACCTAACTTGGTTTACGACAAAACACAAACTTAATAGGTCTTTTCGACAAATCAACAAACGTAAAATAAAAAACAAACATAGACCAAAAAGAATAATTACAACTTACCAAGTTTGACAAAGGTTCACTAATTTGCACCAACACAAGACTTAAGATGGCGACAAACTGTTATTTTCCTTGTATCTATACTCTTCTCTCCAATGATGCTCTCCCTTCCTTTCTTGGAGGGGCAAAAACTTGTTTCCTGTATGCAACTTGCAACCACCAACCTATGATTAGTGTATCATTAATCATTTCATAATCCTTATGAAATCATAACATTTTGACAACATATAAACACATGTTAATTATAAACATAACTCATGAAAGCATTGATTTTTCCTGACATTTTTACTAAATGTCAAATCATTTAATCATGTGAAATCACCTACTAGTTACTTCAAAAGTGAAAAGTAAAACATAGTCAGAGTTAGGGATATAACAGTTCCTATGGAATGTTTTTTGGGTGCTTGAGATATATGATCAAATAGCATACATAGTATATTTGATCTAACTTATGCAACAATTTCTTTCATAGTAATTGGCATATATGCCTTATCCATAATGCAACCCTACCATACATAGATCCAACTTATTTCGAGAAGGATATCTCTTGGCATACTTTAGACATTTTTTTCTTAAAATATAACTATGCTAGTTTTATATCAGTTGTTAACTTTTTTGAATCAATGTCCACTTGACTAGGTTTAATATGTATTATTGACTTGGTAAGCTACTAACTCACTGAATATGCTGGCCTATATGATTGAACATAAGAGGGAAAGATAGAAAATTAAATTTAGGATATAAAACAATCAACTCGTAATGGCAGAAATTAATGACACTTTCTTGAGGAAAGAGGGGAAAAAGTGACAAGAATTATATAAGAGAAGCTATCACGCAAGTCTTGCTAAAATAATGAGTTGTCACAAGCATTTAAATAGAATTTCCATTCTGTATAATTTTAACCCCTAACTCTAACCTAAACACTAACTCTAACCCTAATTTTAACCTCTAATTCTAATCCTATATATACTAGCAATCACACTTAATGTGCAATGGATACATTGATAGCTATATGGAATGACTGTAATTGTTAACTAATTGGAAAATCACAATGAAATTTAACATTATATTTTTGTGGCAAAAGAAGCCATTAAACATAGTGTGCAGTGTAAGGGGTTCAAGTACATTGTTAATTAAACTATTTAATAATCTAAGATTGATATTACATGTAAGCAATCCTCCCCCTTCTTCTTGAGAAAGAGATATGCATTATCTTGTATTTGGGCACATTAGTTGTAGTTAAAGCTCAAGGAGGTATGTAGATCTACTCAATACCACACTTGCAACATTATAGTGATTGTGACACCCTAATGATCATTAATCCAATGTCAATTGATGTTCTTTCAAGTGTTAGAAAATTATGGATTTTTTAGAGTCCATAATATTTTGAGCAGGATTTGATGATGACTACCGTGAGTAAATGAAATGTGCTCTCCATTAATAGTCTAACATTTTTCTAAATCTCAAATAAATTATCATAAACAATAATAAATTGTAAAAATTTGTGTATACCTATATTTGTGGACAATTACAAAACTTACCAAAATCTAGTTTTCCATTACAAAGAAAGATATTAAAATAACCTAATTAGTTATCTTAGGGTATGATTTCCCAACTACAAAATCAAAGCAGACTCATATTCTAATGTAACTATTGCAATCATGTTTAAAAGTCATATTTGACTTTAATTGTATTACACATTCATCATTGCTCTATTAAAAGTTAAAATATCAACATCTATAAAATATTCAACAAGTAATAATATTTTATTAATCAATCTTTACATGTAAAATACTAAGACATAAAATGGCAAATGAACAGAACCAAAATTTTCAAGCATGAGTAATATGCATTAATGGACTAATTTTGGCCAACAGAAAATCACAAAAATAGAAAAATAAAAAATAGTACTAAAAAAGATTACCTATATAATGTGCTTTTTAGGAATAGTCACAAAAAATTTGATTAAAGTGGGATTATCTCAAAGACCTCCCCACTATTGGGATGATGCCACCTAGAAATCGTAAAGTCCACATGACATTGAGCTAGCAATGCTCTTTATTAAATTGAGCAAGCCCCACATTTGTAAAGGAGTTTTGTGTGATTTAGGTTAATTGTGTTGCACACAATTTAATCATTTTCTAAACTCAACATGACATCTAACTAGCAATGCTCTTGTACATCATGGCATAGCCATGGTTTTCCCTTGCCACTCTAATAGAGAAAGCTCATTGGCCCTAGATGCAAATTTTCATAGTTGCAATTATCTCCTCCAAGGCCATTCCTTTGCACTTCAAAGAATTCCACATGTGAAATGGGTGGAAAAACGTAGATCTTTGCAAGTGGAATCTTCCAATTAGAAAAAGGTTTCTTTCATCATGTTACTTATGATAAGTGACTTTTAAGAACAACTTGTTGTTATGGTAATTTTGTCTTGTAAATAAGAAGTCAATAGTTAATATGTAAGTTGGTGTTTTTTAAAAATAAAAAAACTCGTGATAAGTTTTTAATTTCATGCAAATATTGCTAGTAAGTATCATAAAATTTAAATAACAAAATTAAGTTATGCATAGAAAGTATTTTAATGTGTTTTGAAATCATTAGTAGCCATTGTATGTGGAAGCTTCTACCAATCATTTTCTTAGAAATCACTTTTTGTTAATGTCTTTTTATCTTTTTAAAATGTAAATTGAGTTTAGACTATTATCGTTAACTCACACTCAAAATATTATGGACTTTGACAAATCCATAAATTCCAAGGTCTAACACTTGAAAGAACATCAATTGACATTAGATTATTGATCATTAGGGTGTCATAATCACTACAATGTTGCAGGTGTGGTGTTAAGAAGATCTAAGTACCTCCTTGAGCTTCAACTAGAAAATTAAATTATGAATAGTAGGTATTTTAATGTTCTTTTGAATCATTGCTATCCAATGTATGTGGAAGCTTCTACCAATCATTGTCTTAGAAATCACTTTTTGTTAACATCTTTTTATCTTTTTGAAATGTAAATTGAGTTTAGACTACCTGGGAAAGCATTTTGCACATTTTCTTTTCAAATTGACCAAGCAAAGAAAATTTAGTACTATTTGTCAAAGCCCAAGCCATCTTTACTAATAGCTAGTAGAGAGAACCATGAGAAATCAAAACAATTGACACAAGTTGCAAGTCATCCAATTCCCATGGGGGACCATCATAATAACTGACCTTCACAAAAATGAAAATTGATATATCTAAAGGCCTACATTCACTTTTGTAGGCAACAACTTCCCTATTGCTCCATTGTTTTAGACCTAAGACAAACCATAAACTGGTCTAGGAATATAATTGAATGTCATAGATTTGTAGTGAAAACCGTTCAAAACATAATTTTTAGTTCTAGGTAGTGAGTGTACCACTAGCCTGGGTAGCAACAACACCATCAGTCTTATCTATGGTGAGAGTGTTGATGGCACTAGTAGGGGTGAGGTCCTTGTTGGAGCATTTAGAATTCCAACGATTTCCCTTCTTACTACAACTGTGGTACACTATGAGCACGAAGCTTATGTCTCTCATCCTTGTTAAAAATTTGACATACAATTTCTAATTTTTTTCAACCTAAATATTCTTCTTTTCTACTTCAAAGGTTTGACTAAGGAAAAAAAGAAGGATTCTTAAGAACCATGATGTATCTAGGAATGAAATTAAATCTATTGAAAAGAAGAAAGTAAAACTTATTAAACATAATGTAGTTAGGAATGCTCAATGTTGCACCATTACATCTATAGAGACAAACAACACATTGTAATAGAATACTATGATAAAAATAAATAAAAGAAATTGACAATAAAAATTTAACTCACCCAACCTCATCTCACTTTAAATATTTGATTTTACTCATTAAATCTTACATCATTTGATTTCTTGAGCCACAACACATTGTGATAGAAATAATTCTAAAATTAAACATAAAAAGGTCAAATCTCATCTCATAATTAAATATTTAATTAATTTAAATTTTTAAATATTAAAAATAAATTGAAATGTCTCTATTGAATATTAACATGCCTGTATTAAATGTTATTTAGTTCTACATATTAGATCCTATATTATTTGCATTTTTATTATTGAAAGAAATGTGAATTACAAAGGTAAAGGTAGTCAAAAGATTGCTAAGAAACATAGACTACAGATATACATATACAAGAACAAATAATCAACCCCCTTCATAGAATACCAAGCAAAAAAAGATACAAAACAAAGGCAACATCAATAATCTTTCCTCTGTGACCCCAATCAAGGAATCTTTGAATACACACTGAAATAGATACAACTGAGCATTGTATAGAACCGTGACCCATAACAAAAGCTCCTGACAACGAGAATTAGAAAAGACACCCTTGTACAACCTATCCTAAAGTCAACTAGAGATATATCAAATGTAGCATTAGAGACAAACATATTTCACCTAAAAAATCTTAGATAGTCATGGAGATGCTCTAGCTATGAAGAGACTTATACAGTAAAGAACCTTCTCATAGATTTGTGATACATGAGAGCGTAAGAAAAAGAATTTTGAACTGTAATTGATACCCTACAGCTAACGTAGACTAGAGGAAACACAAAATTCTATATAAATACTAATTTAGTCATCCCCTATTACACTAAAGAAATTGACGTATATACTCAACATTCATACCAAAGAAACATTTCTCCATAATGAAAAATTCCTACATTATAGGTGTGATCCAAGTCAAAATACCTAGATATCCCAAGGAAACACTTGTAATAGGGAGTATCATGTTGATTAGAAACCACCATGCCAAGGTATGCCCTCACTACACTTAGTAACAACCCATATGGTCATGCCTCATAAAATGAAGAACATATTATGTCTGGGATAAAGCCTAAGAATGGTCAAGGAACTTCTCCAATAACCTAACAATAGTTATCATGGCATCGTGGTGTAAAACAAATACATCAACTCAATACACATGATGAGATTGTGATACAAGAGTAGCCGTTAGTCCAACAAAACTGTGGCAGGATAGATCAAAATATCACACAAATACCCCCATTACCTGAATCAGACATGTAACAAGTTGGTGGTTGTAAAATGGCCAAAATCCCAATGAACCATGATAAGGTTGTGGAAAACAAATAGCCAACAACCCAATGAACCATAATGAGTTAGTGGTAAATAAACATCCATAACAAGGTCATTGTGATAAACAAATTATAGCCAACAACCTAATGAACTATGATGAGACTCTAGTTAACAAATAGCCAACAAGGCATTTAGTATGTGTTGGGAGCCAACAACCCAATGAACCAGAATGAGTTAATGGTAAATAAACATCCATAACAAGGTCATTGTGATAAACAAATTATAGCAAACAACCTAATGAACTATGATCAGACTCTGGTTAACAAATAGCCAACAAGGCATTTAGTATGTGCTGGGAATGAGATGGAACCAGAAGTCAATAACTAAAAAGATGTGGCTATGTCACAAAAACTTTGAATGTTATTCTACAACAAACAAATATAAATGATAGGGGTCAAATAACCATTAGACTACACTAATCAGATCATAGAGAGATTACACAAGTAGTGAAAAAGCCCAACCTACTAACCAACAAATGTCACAAAACTTATGTTGAATCTGGCCCATACAAATTAAAATTTCATTCTCTGTGAATTCATATATATCATACACCTTTCTCTATACAACCAAACAAGTTAATTTTTACCCATGAATATGACTTTTTATGAACTAGATTTTTGAATTGTTCTAAAATTCAGAAATTTCCTACATGCTTTCTGCTATTACAAATTCTAGTTAAAGTACTCTTCATGCTTAATGTTTTGACTTTAAAATAATAATTACATTCTATTATAACATCTTCTTAATCTTATAACAACTTCAGTCATTTGCATTTTGTATTTTCACACTGTAGCTTAATTTCATATAAAAAATCAAATAAACAATAAATTTCACTAATATATTTTGTATAATACAATAAACATGAAAAATTCATATAAATACAATAAACACCTCTACACTGCCATATTTGGTAACTTTGTTTGACAAGCACTTACCACATATAAATACAATAAACACCTCTACATTGCCATATTTGGTAACTTTGTTTGACAAGCACTTACCACATTAGTATAGTGCTTTTACTAACTGTGAGGGGGAAAATCAGGGTATTCAAATCAATGAAAAATAAACCCAAATATCTACAGAATAATAAAGATAAAAGAGATAAAAACAAAGAACAAACAATACCTTCACCTTTTACCTTTTTGCCTTTTGTAGTTCGCCTATCTTTGTTTGATCTTGATTGTTAAGCCCTCAGAAGCTGTTGCTTGCTTGCTTGTTTGAAGATGACAAATAAAGAATGTCTAGGATACTTTGGTATTTGAAGATGAACTTCAAATATAGAAATGGAGAAAGCTATGAAGTGCTAAATGGAATAGGGGTGCCAAAGGTGCACTTAGATTCCTGCAGCATAAATTTAAATTTACACAAACTCCAGATATATGAAATGAAGAGAGGGAGGTTGTATTTATAGAAGAGAGTGATGGAAGATCAATGGTTGAGAAGAAAAGGAAAGATCAACGAAGGAGGCTTATTGAGGAACGTGCATCCAATAGAAGGACACATGTCATTCCAAAAGCAATTTAGTTGAGTTAACTCATCTCTTGATGAGGATAAGATTTGATTTTCTCTATTTTAAGAAATAATTTTCTTTAAAACTGATTTTACCTTTTGTAACTCAAAGTTTTGCTTTTGTGTGACAAGAGGAAGGTTATTTTTGGAAGATAAGAATGATTTTTTGAAGAGATAGAAAGCATAATTAAATAAAAAGATTTATTTAATTATTTTTGTGGATATTTGAGAAGAATAAATAAAATATAGAAATATATTTTATTTTGTGAGGATTTTTTATTTTATTTAAATAAAATTTGCATTTTATTTAAATTTGGAGGAATACAATATTTTAATTAAATAATTAAAATTATTTAATTATTTTAGAAGAATGAAGTTGGTGGGGATGAATTTAATTAATTAAATAAAATGTAATTTATTTAATTAAATGAGAGGAAGTGAATCAAATAAATAAATGAATTTATTTATTTAATGATAGAAGAACACTAAGGATGAAATAAATATTTATTTAAGCAGAGTCATGTCAATTTTAGGTGTATACACTAACCACTCAAACATTTAGATGGTAGTCAAATGGAAGGGTTTCAACTTCTATTTTTATTTGGAGATCAGTCCCTCAGAGTAAATAAATATAGCGAATGAACATGTTTCCATTAAACAGGGAGCCTTCACCCTATTTTCAGCCCACAATTTTAAGTAATTGAAAGGGATGTAGGCTGAGAATTTCTTCCACCAGTTTAAAGATACTTACACATGTTTGACACCTTACATGGATTTTTTTGGATGTTTTTTTGACACCTTGCATGGATACTTCATTTTTTAAAGAACAAAGATAATATAAGAGAAGCCCTAGTCCATTCAACGTTGAGCATATTTTGAAAGAACAAAGATGAATTTCGTTATGCCATGTTGCACTCTACCCATCCTACCCAAATCATAAATCTAAAGGCTACCAACATCCTTTAAAAAATGAGTAAATTAATTAACCTAAATCACACAAAACTCTTTTACATTAATAAAAAAAACTTTAAATGTTGAGTGTCATCTATAGTATTTATTTTATTGGGTTTTGTTGTCACATTTTGGCTTCAGAAAACTTAAATCACCAAACCTTACTTTTGAGGATATGATGATCTATTTTATATATCAGGTCCATGTTGTGTTGATGGGCATCGCTAGTTTTTCCTTTTTAAATCAAATGCTTTTTTTTTGGAAAACCAATCCCTTATTTTGTTCTACCTTTTTGGTGGGATGAAGGCTTTAGTAAAATGTTGCAGTTGCATGTGAAGTGTAAACCTAACTACCATACTTTAGATTTTATCAATTTAATAGGAAACTTTATTTCATCTCCATATTTTAAGAAATTAAATGTTCGTACACATCCAGCTCTTTCCACTATCAATTAAACCTGAGTTGCAATGATGGACTATTCTCTTATCAAGTGAAATATGACTTGCAGTCATAAACTATGCTCCTCGCATATGAAATATGATTTCTAATGACAGGCCATGCTCCTAACAAGTGAAATGTGATTTGTAGTAGTGGACTATGCTCTTAGCAAGTGAAAAATGGTTTGTTGAGTTCAGATGACTAGGTAATACAAGGCATTGTTAGGTAAAAGGCTCATGTTCTAGCCTCTCTAGGTTGAGAGTCTTGTAAAAGCTTCCCCCCTCATAATATCAATGAAACTATGAGATATCTCCATAGAAATTACATTTGACGAAATCAAAGAACCAAATACATGGCTACTTAGACAACTCTCAAATGCATGGCTTTTTACAGAGTTTTGGAATGTACTATTTAATCTTTTGTTGCTTCGATGGTCCTAGATGCAAGCCTATGAATGATAGATAACCTAACACCCAAAATATTTGCATTATGATGCCTGGTTGATATATAACCCACACAATTTAGGTTAATCAAAGTATAGTTAAACAACATAACCAAGAAGTCTAAAACTAAGCATTTAGTATTGATTTTGTTTGAGCTAGAAAAGGTTTTCTTTCATCTATCCTTCATAGTATTATTATTGATCACTAAATTGATTTTGATGCAGTCCATTTATATGATATACCTTGAACTTTCATTAAATTTATTCATGTTAGGAGAAGAAAAAATAAATTTAAATTCCATTGATACTTGTAGCTATAAAATTCTTTTTTTTCTATTAAAAGTTCCTAATTTGTACATATGGATAATGACATGATATCTTGATCTTCAAGAAGAAAAAACTAGTGTGACGCAAGAACATCCAGTGGTGTAAGGGTTCCTGAGTATGTAGATAGATTGCTGACTGTGAGGAGTTTGCACTAGGACCTGAGGTTGTGGGTTTTCTACGGAGATCAAGATGCCTCCATGAAGAAATCATATTGGGAGGAATTCTTTGACATAAGAGGGTTTTAGAGCCCTGCAAAGACTAATCGATGCATTACAAGAGGAGCTACAAAGAGGGTTTGAGGCAAGAACAAGAGAAGAAAATGAGGATGAAGCAGAAGAGGAGCTATCTGAGGAAGAAGTTGTAGGAGATACTACAAAAGTTAGGTTGTTGAGGGCCATTTCTAAGATTGGAAAAAGACCCAGGATCAAAGTTTCTACATATTCTGGAGATTTGAATCCAGAACAGCTTATTGATTGAAACAATGACATGGAGAAATATTTTGAGTATGAAGATGTGGAAGACCTAGATCGGGTCAAGTTCGCAAAAACAAAATTGAAGGGCCATGCTAGTATTTGGTGGAAGGAGGTCCAGTTAGAGAGGAATAGAAGAGGAAAAGGAAAGATCACTAGATGGGATCAGATGGTGGAGAAACTGAAGAAGTAGTTCATTCCTATGGATTATGAGATGGAGTTGTTGAAGAAACTGCAAGGATTGAAGCAAGGCAACAAGTCTGTTAAAGAGTATACAGAAGAGTTTTATAAGATTACTATCAGAACCAATCATGTAGAGGCCAAAAAGGAGAAGGTAGCCCGTTACATTAATGAGTTGAGGCCAAGTATTAAAGAGGAACTAAGTCTAGTCAGAACGACCACCATAGAAGATGCCTACCAGTTTTCCCTGAAGGTGGAAGAGAAGCTGAATAAAAGATTTGACAACAAGTAAAGGGGAAGAAGTCAAGGCAGAAGAACTAGTGGAAGACCCTATGGGGGCTGAAATGAAGATTCAATGAAAAGTGAAGAAGCTGGCACCAGTTAAATCAGAGAGGAGATAATACCTACTGCCCTTGTGACTAAAACAATGGTGAGCAAAGAGGAAGAGGAAGAGATAGACCTGGGCAAGGAACTGGAAGAGGAGGTTTCAGAGGAACCTATTTCCAATGTGGAGAAGAAGGACATCAAGCATATGAGTGTTCGCAACATCAAGGAAGGACAAATAGAAGACCTGAAGGTAATGCACGAGTTGCACATGTCGATGAAGATGCACAATCTGAGCACTCTAAAGATGCTGAAAGGGGAGAAACCCTATTTGTCAGAAGAACTTTGTTGAATGAGGAGAAAGAACGCAATCAGAGGAAGAGTTTATTCCACAGAAGGTGCAAATGTGAAGGTAAGTGTTGTGATATTATTATTGATAGTGAAAGCACTGATAATCTTTTTTTAGAGGAGATGGTTGACAAGTTGAAGTTGACAAGAAGAAAGCATCTGCATCCATACTAGATTGCATGGTTACAGAAGGAACATAGAGCTTTGGTCAATGAGCAGTGTTTAGTGAAGTTCAAGATTGGTGACTACCATGATGAGGTACTATGTGACATCATACTGATGGATGCATGTCATATGTTATTTGGGAGGCAGTGGTAATATGATAGGAGCACTGTCCATGATGGTTGTGCAAACACATATTCCCTAACAAACGATGGAGTTTGTCATAAGTTGAAGCCCTTGAAGGAGGTGGAAGAAAAGGTATGTAGTACTGCCAAAATTTGCTTGGTAGATGGTAGGAAAGTTTTGGAGGGTATGAAGCATGAGCGTCATTGCTTTGCATTGATTCCTAGGATTAGTCAAGAGAAATGTGAAGATGTACCAGCAAAAGTCTCAGATATGTTAGAAGAATTTCAAGACATTATCTATGATAATGTACCAAAAGGTTTACCACCAGTAATGAAGATAAGTCATCAAATGGATTTGATACCAAGAGCTAGTTTTCCAAACAAGGCAGCCCATAGAATGACTCCAGGAGAGAGTGAAGAGTTGAATAGACAAGTTCAAAAGTTGTTGAGGAAGAGATTGATAAGGCAAAGCCTAAGTCCATGTGCGGTACTTGCAATACTAGCACCGAAGAAAGATGGAGAGTGGAGGATGTGTATAGATTCCTGAGCCATCAACTTGATCACAATCAAGTATAGATTTCCATTACCCAGAATGGATGACATAATGGATTGTTTGAGTGGAGCCAAGTACTTCACGAAGATTGATCTAAAGAGTGGGTATCACTAGATTCGAATCAGAGAAGGAGACGAGTGGAAGATAGCCTTCAAAACAAAGGAAGGTTTGTATGAGTGGTTAGTCATGCCATTTGGGCTAACCAATGCACTGAGCACATTCATATGGCTCGTGAATGAGGTATTGAAAGAATTTTTGGGAAGTTTTGTTATTGTTTATTTAGATGATATTTTAATTTTCAGTAAGACTTGGGATAAGCATCTGATGCATATAAGAAGAGTTTTAGAGAAGCTGAGGGAGGAGAAGTTGCTGATTAATCTGAAGAAATGTAGTTTTGCAAAGAGGGAGTTGGTATACCTGGGATTTGTTATCTTAGAGGAAGGTCTTAAGATGGGCCCAGAGAAGGTGAGAACTATGCTTAAATGGCCTACACCAAAGAGTGCCACAGAGGTACTATCTTTTCATGGTTTGGCAAGTTTTTACAGAAAGTTTATCAGGAATTTTAGTAGTATTTGTACACCCCTAACTGAGACAATGAGAGGGGATAGAAAAGAGTTTAGATGGAATAAAGCAATAGATAAAATCTTTGATATATTGAAGCAGAAAGTCACAGAGCAACCTATTTTGGTACTTCTAGATTTCAATAAGGTATTTTAGGTAGATTGTGATGCTAGTGGTAATGCTATAGGAGTTGTTTTGAGTCAAGAAGGTAAGCCTATTGCCCATTTTAGTGAGAAACTTAATGATGCCAAGAAAAAGTATTTTGTTTATGATCAAGAATTTTATGCTATAGTTCAGGCTTTGAAGAAATGGAGACATTATTTATTTCCAAAAGAGTTTGTTTTAAATATTGATCATCAGGCTTTGCAGTATCTTAATAGTCAAGGAAAGTTGAACTAGAGGCACTTAAAATGGGTTGAGTTTTTGCAAAGTTATACTTTTGTTTTGAAGCACAGGAGTGGAAAGTCCAACAGAGTTGTAGATGCCTTGAGCAGAAGGCAAAATTTGTTGACAAAAATGATGATAGAGGTTGTTGGGTTTGATGAGATCAAAAGTTTGTATCCTGAAGATCCAGATTTTGTAGAGGCTTGGAAAGCTTGTCTAGAGCCTCTTACTTTGAATAGGACAAAATGGTTGGATTTCATAATCCAAGATGGCATGTTGTTTAAAGGAAGCCAATTGTGCATTCTAAGGAGTTCCATGAGAGAGAACCTGATTAAAGAGAAGCATAGTGGAGGATTGGCTAGACACTTTGGTTGAGATAAGACCATTGCTATTGTTGGTGAAAATTATTATTGGCCACAGTTGCAGCAAGATGTCAAGAAATTTGTGCAGAGTTGCAGAGTGTGTTAGATGGCAAAAGGAATAAGTCAGAATATAGGGCTATATCAGCCACTACATGTACCAGAGAAACCATGGGATGATATTAGTATGGATTTTGTTCTTGGTTTACCAAGGACACAAAGAGGACATGATTCCACTTTTGTGGTGGTGGATAGATTCTCGAAGATTGCACATTTCATTCCTTGCAAGAAGACTAATGATACTGTTCATATTGCTGAATTATTTTTCAGGGAGGTGGTAAGATTACACAGTCTACCAAAGAGCATAGTTTTAGATCGAGATACCAAGTTTGTTGGTTATTTCTGGAGCACATTATGGAAGAAGTTGAACATAGATTTGAAGTTCAGTTATGTATACCATCCACAGACTAATGGATAGAAGGAAGTGGTGAATAGGAGTTTGGGTAACCTGCTAGGATGCTTAGTAGGAGATAAGCCCAAGGGATGGGATTTGATTTTACCACAAGCAGAATTTGTTTACAATAATTTTATCAATAGGAGTTCTGGTAAATCACCATTCTAAATTATATATGGTAATAGCCTGAGAAATGCTTCTAAGTTAAGGAAGCTGGACAAAGGAGAAAAGACAAGTGCTAAAGGTGAAGACTTTGTAGAACATCTGAAGAATTTGCATGAAGAGGTTATAAAGCACATTAATAAGATGAATATTCAGTACAAGGCTAAGGCAGATCAGAAGAGGAGGTATAAGGAGTTCCAGGTAGGAGATGAAGTCATGGTTCACTTGAGAAAAGAAAGGTTCACAATTGGAACATACAATAAGTTGAAAATAAAGAAATTTGGACATGCAGAATCCTAAAGAAGCATGATTCAGGAAATGCATATGAGGTAGAGCTGCCAAGTGGGATCAATATTTCTCCTATTTTCAACATTGTTGATTTATGGGAATATCATGAAGGTGGAACAGAGGATGGACCAATAGAAGCACAGTGGAGTATTCTAACATCTATTTCAATAGAGGAGATAGAAGAGATCTTGGATAGTCGTGTCAAAAGAAGTACTCAGAACATGCAATATGAAGAATATCTGGTAAAATTGAAGGGAATGCCTTCTGAAGATTCTTCTTGGTTGTCTAAGGTAGAGGTTGACCATTTAGGTTTTCCTCACACAAACATCTGAGACCTAACAAGGTCACCTCTCAAATTACCTTGGGTGTCTGATGTAGGAGCATCCAATAGTGTAAGGGCAATCTTGCATCACCCAAAAAGAAGTTAATTCAAAATCATTGTAGTTGTTTTCATTTCTTTCAATAATTAATGTTTCTAGTTCCATAATATCTAGAATAATGATGTAGGACATTCATTTTTTCCAAAACTGCTAAAAATAGCAACCTACCTGTTTTCGAAAGTTTAACTGCCATTTTAGGAAATTTTCCATTTGGGCACAGATTGAAGCGAAAACTTACAGAAAGTCACATAACAAAAATATAAGACCTTTGATGAAGGAATTAGGAAAAGATCATTTGTGAGATGAAAGATATTGAAGTTTTTGTTTTCTGAAAAGCCCTTAAAATTTTCTAAAACGAGATATGAGGCACTAAAACATCCCATAACGTCAATCGTGTAAGATCCTGCCCCATGAACCCTAAAGGGTAAGGGCCAAAAAAGGACAAGATAATTTTTTTTTGACATGAAGTGATAATATACACATAAGACAGTTGTCAATTCAATATGTCAATTACATTTATTTTAAACACCAATTCAAATGTTCCTAATCCCATTTCTAAATATAAACATGAATCCATAAACACCATAGTAAACGTGGATCTGATACCCACACTAGAATCCGTAAGTCAAATAAGAGGCAACATCACATATCTTCTCATTACTATAATTTGCATTATCTCTAACAAGAGAGTACAAAATTACAAAAAAGCCTATACATATACAATGATAGAACCATGAATATGGAATACAAGTACAATAAAATAGTCCTAAATATAATATAATGACTGATTTAGGTACAACAACAGGTAGGATAATGAAGAGTGAGAATATCCCCAATCTGGTGCTCCAAAACTTGTTCACTAGTCCCCAATGGTGGTGGCAACACCTCCCAACCATGTGGACTCATAAGAGACCACCCCACCATGCTTGGAGGTAGTCACAAGGCCCAAACAGAAGAACATAGTAAGGGTATACATGATGGACAACACTCACATCAATCATGGAGTAGACATGGAAAATAGTGCATAAGGCCAAAGTCAACACATAGAGATGCTCATCAATACAATGTCAGGTGCTACTCTCGACTACAAAGGTACAAGACACTAGGGTGTTGCATAGAAGCAATCATGCCCAAATCAATGCCTCGCAGATAGATAACTCAATGTCTCACAAATAGATTGGCCTTCTCATGTGCATCCTTAGCCTTTACAAGCGCTCAAGGCCATGCACAAGGACTCAATATCCTAGACTCTCAAGTAACAGACAAAATGTACTAAGTACACTACATCTTGACTCTTAGTAGATCTATAAGATTTTACTATGCATATAATGACAATTAATGCCTATAGGTTAAGAATGTCCTATCATCTCACCATAATGTCTCAACATCCAACATAATGGATAAACAATTTACAGGGAAAGACCTTAACTAACAATCCATCTACTAACTTTAATTTAATATATATATATTTTTTGAGTACTAATGTTTATTGATTAGTCCCCAAGGATCCTAACCACAAACTCATTTCTTTAAAACATAATGATAATATCATAATCATCACTCGATTATATCTTAGCATTCAAACAAAGGAAATTCCAATTACTAGTAATAGTAAAATCACCTAAAATAGGGTGCTATCCATTACTTTCAAGAATACCAATCCTCTAAACTTATAATGCCCATGATGTATAGATCTGTTATCAACTACCTCTAACTTAGATTTAAAACCCATCCTCATTATTGGTTTAAGGGTAAAAATAAACTTTGTTAAATTCTTGGGTTGTGTGATAGATTTTCTTAACTAAAAATTATGTAACCAATTTTCAATGCACAAACACAGATCAATGTTTCTAAGGTATTTTAGTGCCATTTCTTTATTTAGCTCAAGGGTGAGGGTTTCAACAAGGCTGGTGTCTCAGCAGAAATATGGCCATAATGACCAAAACATAAAGCCACTTAATTTTCTAAGAAGGGTTGTAATGAAAAATTGATTCAGAGAAGTCAACGTATAACAACAGGGTTCCAAGGAACTTAGATCTCTTCAATCTCTGTCATAGCATCCCAGTTTTTTATGGCTGCCCTCATTATATTATGTAGAAGATCAAACCCACATTTTACCCAAAATAACAAATTAGAAAACACATGATCTTTCTTTGAAAACCCTTTTATCTAAAGAATTAAGAAAATAGTTCTGCAAGTTAAAACAAATCCATGGAAAAAGGCAATGTAAATGTCTTGCATTGAGATAAATTTTGGTATATTTTATAAAGCACAACAAAAAGGGGTTTCAGATAGAAGAAACATTAGGTGATCTGATGAACATCTAGAGCAGAAGAACCAAGATTAACAAAGAGTTGGAGGGCAGCCATAAATAACTATTGTAGTTGTCCATTGATTTGTTAGTTTTACTTCAAAACCCCATCAACTATCTAATCTTATGGACATCATTAAAAACTTTCATTTCATTTCATAATCAAAACTCAAAGTTAAAAGATTGAGCATGAAAAGAATAGAGAGCTTACAATTTCGTAGTCATCTTCATCATCAAAGTGGGGGCACTGGCCATCATCAATAAAAAGTGAACCTCAGCCAGACCATGCACTGAGCACTTGTTAATAATCCATCTTGAGAGAAAGGCTAAGAGAAGGGTCATCCCACTTTAACCAATCTAAGGAAGAAAACTTATCCTTATCCGCCTTCAATTTATGCTTGGACCTAATTTGCCTATTCCAAAGACTATCAACATTGTGTCTAAGGCCTCAAATGGCAGAAGTGTAAGCTCAGGTGTGCACAGCATTAGGACGAAATTGCTCAGGCAAATCGACAGAAATAAAAGAAGGGCTGCCCAAAATCGTATCCATCCCTCCCTCAAAATCACTCACCTCAAGAAAGGACTCTTCTGTGAGGGTCTCTTCCTCTATCTCTTGATCGAAGCCCAGAGGCCTTAGCCGTAAAAATGGAAGGAGAGGGCAGGGGTGATTTGGCATGGTTAAATTTGGAAAGAATGAGGGGTAATTTCTCCTCCATGCCCCATAGTACTGTGCAACCAGGATGTTTTATCACAATATTTGTTCCATTCGGTAGGCAAACTATTTCTTGGTGAAAGACTAGGTATGAAACACCCAGGTCAGCATTTGACTTTCTCTCCTGTTTTTACGCCCCCCTTCCAATCTTCCTAGATGTGCTTCCTTCAATCCCATTCCAAAAGGAAAAAAATCCCCTTTTCTAGGTCATGAAATTGACTTTCATTTTATCGCCTCCTCTCTAAGCATCATTCCTACAGTCCTTGGAATAAGATAATCGATGGGGAAAGGGCTGCCATGCTTCATTAATGTGTTACTGGGTCTCCATACCTTGCGTTAGTCAGCAACCCCTATCATTCCTATCTCTTCTTGCATGCAACCGTATGCCCCATTTTCCACACAGCCATCAAATCGATCAACTATCCCCCTAGATATTTTCCTCTGGCAATAAACCAACTCACCTACCAAATGCCTGAGCCATCATATGGAAAGGGATGGTTGTTACATCCTTCCCCCCTAGGACTAGGCTTACTCCTGGAAGCCTACAAATACTAAGATGCAGCCAAAGTACAACTAGTCTAAGAAACTCGATACTATTATAAAAATCAGGTTATCACAGGCAGAATTATATGCAATTAGTCCTAGAACATGGGTAAGGAATAGGCAAGGCACTCATTCCTACAAAATATGCATTAGCATAAGATAATTTCTTCTAGTCAAAATAAAGAATGATGCCAAGAAAAATTCATCGAACAATCAATGGAAACTAAGGACAAAAGCCTCAACCACCACACTGGCAAACTACACATGACTATATGGGACAATCTAGACATTACCATTAGGTAATTGGATGATAAGACAACAACACAAGAACACAACATTAGTAGGGTATAGCGGCTAGGGTAGGGAACAGGGCCTGTGACTATCTCTAGTAACCACCATTAGGGAATATGAGTATGCTCGGGCCTGTGAATCCAGGCAGAGTCGATACTCAATACCCACAACACTCCAAGCACACATCAAAGCACATGTGCATATAACATATATTGTATAGCCGAAGCAACATCAATCATCAGGAAAAGCGTCATGATAGCGTAAGCCTCTCGGATACGAGTGTTACGACGTCATCCCTTTCCTGTCATACAAAAGTAATGATATCAGTATATAAACATATAAGCATGTAATCCAACATGGTAACCAATCATGTCAACATCATAATAGTATTCGAATCCATCAAGGAAAATCAACAACCATCAATTCGCACATTTATACTATAATAAATCACATAGTTTTCTCATCATTTACAAAAATTGCACTTTGAAGACATAAAATTTTTCAATTCTCTAACTTTTATATACAGCTATGGATAAAATGGACTATACAACACACATGTACATAATCTCAACCTCTAATTTCATAGCATGCATGACCTCTCTTTACATAAAATGTAATAGTTTGTAACTTTTCAAGGCATAATGATGCAAATTTTGTTTTCTTCTATATTTTAATATGCAACTACATACATGACAATTGTACCACCTACATATACATACATACTCATTCACATCACAAGGCTACATAGGGGTTCACGTGGATGTCATAGTACCATCCATATCCAAAGTAACCATGAGTCCATAACTAATAACCATGTCCAATATCCATATCCATGTGTCTTGATGGCATTGACCCACCTAGTGAGCCCTTCCATACAAGCCACAATGACATATCTCTCATTTGTGTAAGGGTTTTAGCCTCTAAGAGATAGTCAAACAATAGGAAGGTAGTGAATTAGAGCTTAGAACAACTCACACATACCCCCATCCTCAAGGGTTTCCCTATGTCTACTTCCTCATATACACTCAAACGGGTGGATCTCACCATACTCGATGAGGAATCACATCACAACACAAGACCAACATTCAAAATAGAAAAGTCAATGAGTTTAGCCACCAAAATATAAATAAGAAAGAGTAAATCTCAATTCCAACAATAAAATAAGAAAAATTGCATAGTTTCAACAATAAATCAAATGTAACCACAAGAGTTACATGCCAAGAAAATCATCCATGGCTAAACCAATACAAGCAAGATAACCCAAAGTGCTAGTCCACACAAGCAAAGTAAAAGCCACTAATAACTGAAAGAAGATTTGCAGTCTTTGAAATATAGACATCACAACACTACGTGACTATCGCTAGTCACCACACGAGGAAGGAGGGAAATAAGCATGACTGTCTCAACAGTACTTCATGTGGGTGCAGCCTACTCACACAACCTCACATGGAAAGGTATTGTGCTAGCCACCCAGGTCACATACCTCATGCAGCGTGGCCACGCATGGTATACACCAAGGGAGAAAGAATGCAAGCCGAATACTGCATGGCAATGTCCTACTCCTAGGAACATCCTGCATAGTGTGTACCCATGGAGAAAACACATGTAGTAACAAATCAAGCTAGAGGTGCACATGGCTAGATTCCACTCGCATGCCAACTGATCGGAATCGAGGCAATCTTGAGTGAACCCTCTACTCTATGCAAGCCACTAATCCTCTCTACACAAGTAGGAATACAACAAATATACTATGCTGTCATGTATCTAGGTATGTGGCATCGTGTCCTCGAGCTCAGCTCGCTACCATTAGCAACATGGCATCCTCACCAGCACTGTGTCAGAATACTAGTGGTGGGGTGGCATCATATCTAAAACAATCACATCAGGGTAAGATCATAGCTGTCACAGGTGCTCATACCACAAACTAAAATAATCCTTAACAACTGAGGGGATTAGGTTAACACTATATGAACCAAGTATCTAGTCCATTATTAAGGGGAAGTAGTGAGTACTTTCTGAGGAGGTTGAAACGATCACCGTCATTTCATGCCGCCATTATATGTACGCTATGCAATTCCCTCTCAATGACCTTTGTTCCTACTACTACCCTCCACATATTGATCTATCAACAACCCTCAGGTTGGTAGTCAATTGATGGGGAATCCTATGGGTTTAGCAAACCTATCTTGACACAACACTTCAAGACCTATGTCATACCCCAAGTCTCCCTACCAATTCAAGTGCTCATAGACATCTTCTACCCCAAAATGCCTAACTCAACCTAAATAGTCTATTACAGAGGTGAAAGATCTATTTGTCTATTGTTTCCAATACAGACACTACTTTCTTGGTGTGAGGAATTCTTCTTCTCCCTCACTGCTTCCAAGATTCTCAACTCCAAGGCTTATAGCCTTCTTGAGCTCATTATTAGCCCTCCTCTCTGGGTCTAGGGTTCTAATTGCTTGGTACTCAACTTCTTCTACTTTATTTTCACCCCTGTCTCTTAGACTGTAACTTGCATACTAGCTGGGCTATAACACAGCTCACCTAGCACAAGTTCACATGGCCTCTCTCTAGCATTCCATTCACTACAATAGAAAGAAAAACAAAAAAAGAGACTCTGTTTGATGCCCTTCCCATGACTGTACAGAGGATATACGAGGACATCAAACCAGAGCCATTATGTACAAAGAGAAACAAAAATACAGGAAAGAAAACTTCTTCGTTTTAAACCAAAATATGCACACTCTACAGAATTTCACAAAAATGAATCAAACAATCCAAGTTTTTCTTTTTATTACTATGGAAGTGCTTATTACATTTGCAGCATTCTAGATTTCTAACTTCCAACCTCCAACTTCCAACAACCCATTCACAAAATGAATATGGCCTTTTATAGTTTCTACCCGTATCCGTTACCAGATGGTTAGGGTTTCTTGCATTAGTAATTGTTCCTTCGCATATACATTCGTTTGTATCAGACTATATTGAAATATGCATTCACTTTATCATCAACAAGATAACTGTCATTGGAAAGACTTTCTCAAGTCTTAGCATGGACCTACCTCATACCGATGTGTCCCCGACACCTTCTTCACCAAGATTTACCTCTGTCGGTGTAGCTTTAAACTCATCTTCCAATATCGATGCTCTTACCGATATGCTTGGTTTTTATCTTATACTTCGGTGAGACATTCCACTGTCGGCAACTTCCAAACTTCTTACGCCGATATCCACCATCTCGCCGATGGCACTTTTTAACACAGCTGTTCGGTGTGACATTACTCACTGATATCCATCTTCTTCCTAATGGAAACTCTTTCCTTCTCACTTATCAGTATGACCTTCGACATCGGTGAAACCTTTCACCTCTCCTCCGATGCGCCAACTCTCTCCGACGGATAGAATCATCAACCGGACTTATCTTGTCGGTGTAACTTTCCTTTTGGTCACCGATCTCAATACTCCTGCTGATATGCTAACCCCAAACTTCTCCATTGGCTAGACTTATAATCATCGGTAACCTTCAAATTTGTTATCCTGATGTGGGATCTCTCGCCAATGAACATTGTCGATATATTGTTTTATCAGTGGGACACCGGCTATCAGTATAACTTCATAAAACTTTGCCGATGAGCTCTCTCACTCCAATGGATCCACTTTGTATGTGCATAAACTTCTTCCCGCACCTTCCTAATTTAAAAAACATAAGCATTACACCAAAATGCGTTATATACACATGGGCTCACTCCAAGCCCCTTGGTGCTCCTGCACCATATGTATAGTACAGGAGCACCAAGGGGCTTGGAGTGAGCCCATGTGTATATAACGCATTTTGGTGTAATGCTTTTGTTTTTTAAATTAGGAATGTGGGAAGAAGTTTATGCATATACAAAGTGGGTCCATCAGAGTGAGAGAACTAATCGGTGAAGTTTTATGAAGTTATACCGATAGTTGGTGTCCCACTGATAAAACAATATATCGGCAAGGTTCATCGGCGAGAGATCCCACATCAGGATAACAAATTTGAAGGTTACTAATGATGATAAGTCTGGCCAATGGAGAAGTTTGGGGTTAGCATATCGGCAGGAGTATTGAGATTGGTGAACAAAAGGAAAGTTACACCAATAGGATAAGTCTGGTCGATGATTCTATCCGTCGGAGAGAGTTGGCGCATCGGAGGAGAGGTGAAAGGTTTCACCAATGTCGAAGGTCACACCAATAAGCGAGTAGGAAAGAGTTTCCATTAGGAAGAAGATGGATATCGGTGAGTAATGTCACACTAAACAGTTGTGTTAAAAAGTGCCATCGACAAGATGGTGGATATCAGTGTAAGAAGTTTGGAAGTTGCCAATAGTGGAATGTCTCACTGAAGTATAAGATAAAAATCAAGCATATCGGTAAGAGCATCGATATCGGAAGATGAGTTTAAAGCTACACCGACGGAGGTAAGTCTTGGCGAAGAAGGTGTTAGGGACACGTCGGTATGAGGCAAGTCCATGGTAAGACTTGAGAAAGTCTTTCCGATGACAGTTATCTTGCCGATGATAAAGTGAATGCATAGTTCAGTATAGTTTGATACAAATGAATGTATACGTGAAGGAATAATTACTAATGCAAGAAACCCTAACCGTCTGGTAACGAATACGGGTAGAAACTATAAAAGGCCAGATTCATTTTGTGAAGGGGTTGTTGGAAGTTGGAGGTTGGAAGTTAGAAATCTAGAATGCTGCAAATCTAATAAGCACTTCCATAGTAATAAAAAGAAAAACTTGGATTGTCTGATTCATTTTTATGAAATTCTATAGAGTGTGCATATTTTGGTTTAAAACAAAGAAGTTTTCTTTCCTGTATTTTTGTTTCTGTTTGTACATAATGGCTCTGGTTTGATGTCCTCACATATCCTCTGTACAGTCATGGGAAGGGCATCAAACAAAGTCTCTTTTTTTGTTTTTCTTTCTATTGTAGTGAATGGAATGCTAGAGAGAGGCCATGTGAACTTGTGCTAGGCAAGCTGTGCTATAGCCCAGCTAGTATGCAAGTTACAGTCTAAGAGATAGGGGTGAAAACAAAGTAGAAGAAGTTGAGTACCAAGCAATTAGAACCCTAGACCTAGAGAGGAGGGATAATAACGGGCTCAAGAAGCCTATAAGACTTAGAGTTGAGAATCTTGGAAGCAGTGAGGGAGAAGAAGAATTCTTCACACCAATAAAGTAGTGTCTGTATTGGAAACAATAGACAAATAGATCTTTCACCTTTGTAATAGACTGTTTAGGTTGAATTAGGCATTTTGGGGTAGAAGATGTCTATGAGCACTTGAATTGGTAGGGAGACTTGGGGTATGACATTGGTCTTGAAGTGTTGTGTCAAGATAGGTTTGCTAAACCCATAGGCCTCCCCATCAAATTGGTATCAGAGCAAGTTAAAGATTTGGGCTATTCCTAGGTTGGAATAGAAGAAGTTGTATGTCATCACCAAGTTCAAGTGAGTCTGTAGGTTCATCCAAGAAGATGGTGACTAATGCAGAATTGGCAAAGAAGGTTGATGATCAAGAAGAGGAAAATAGGCTCCTACAGGAAAGATTGGCAGAAATGGAAAGTAAACTAGGTGTAATGATGGAGAAGACTGAAGAAGTCAGGCAGAAAGTAAACAAGGAAAAAGGTGTGTCTATAGAAGATGAAGAGCCCACACCTAATCCTAAGATGGAAGAAGAACCTTTCTTGAAGGCCTTGAAAGCCATGAGTGGTAAGACATTGGAAGGAGTTCCTCTTTTTAGTGGAAAGATGGAACCTAATTTGGTCATAGAATGGATAGAAGGTATAGAGAATCACTTTGAATGTGATGGAGTGATTGAAGCACAAAAGGTGAAGGTGGCTAAATCAAGACTCAGAGGAGTTGCCTTGACATGGTGGAAATTTGTTCAAACAGAAAGAGAAAAAGAAGGCAAGAAACCTATAGGTACTTGGAAGGGTATGGTGGCTAAAATCAAAGAAGTATACATGCCTAGAGATTATGAAGTCCAGTTGTACAAGAAACAGCAAAATTTGAGACAAAGAGAATTAGATGTCAATGCATACACTAAGGAGTTTCAAAAACTATGCCTAAGGTCTAAAGTGATGGAAGATGAAAATGTGAAAATAGCAAGATATCTCAATGGTTTGAGGTGGAGTATTCAAGAGGAAATCAGTTTATTCAGTCCTACAACAGTGCATCAAAGCTATCAGCTAGCACTCAAGGTAGAGGAGAAGAGTAAGAAGAAGCAAGAGACAAACAACAAATCAAGAGGAAGAGGTAGAGACAGTAGAGGAAGAGGAAATTATGGTGGTAGGAATACTGATCAAAGACCCCAAGGAGAATCCAAACTCACATGGCAGAGTGGAGAGACTAGTAGTAGAGGAAACTATAGAGGAAGGGAATCTAACAGAGGAAGATCAGGAGGATCAGGCAGAGGATCCTACTTTGCCACTATGAAATGCTACAATTGTGGACAATTAGGCCATCCAGCATATAGGTGTCTTGATAAGGGCACACCTTCTTCTCAAGGAGTTGATAAAAGAAATCATTATGTACAAGATGATGCTTCAAGCAGCAAATCACCTGAAGTCAGTCTAGCCTCAAAAGTGGGAGAGAACATCATGTTAAGGAGAACCTTGATCAAAGAACCAGTGAAAGCTGAACCAAGCCAAAGGAGAGCATTATTCAGAATTAGATGCAAGATTATGAATAAGGTATGTCAAGTAATTATAGACTCAGGGTCTACTAATAACATAGTGTATGATGAATCAGTTAGAAAACTAAATTTGCAAAGAATACCTCATTCAAATCCATATAGAGTCACATGGTTAAATAAAGGTCAGCATATGATAGTCAACGAGCAAACTTGGGTAGAGTTTGGTATAGGTGGATATAAAGACAAGGTACTCTATGATATCCTACCCATGGATGCATGTCATCTCTTATTGGGCAGACCGTGGCAATATGACTGAAAGGCCATACATGATGGTGAGAAGAATGCATATTCTTTTCAAAAAGATGGTGTCACCTATAAAATTCAATCATTGGAAGATGAAGAAGCAGGTAAGACTAAAAGTCCTAATGTCTTAATTGTGAGTAGAAAAGAGTTTTTGAACAATCTTAAAGAGGATGGTATTGGTTATGCTATCATAGTGAAGCCTAAGGAGGAGCAAAAAGACAAAAAGGTAGTGATCCCAAAAGAGGTGCAGACTATACTGGAACAGTATAAGGACATCATTAGTGATGGAACACCAGCAACACTACCTCCACAAAGAACTATTAGTCATCAGATAGATCTGATTCTAGGAGCATCTTTGCCTAACAAAGCTCCTTACAAGATGACTCCAGATCAACATAAGGAGATAGCTAGACAAGTACAAGAATTACTTGACCAGGGGTTGGTTAGGAAAAGCATAAGTCCTTGTGCAGTGCCTACAGTGTTGGCACCAAAGAAAGGAGGAACATGGAGACTATGCACAAACTCTAGAGCTATCAATAAGATCACCATAAGGTACAGATTTCCAATTCCCAGAATTGAAGATCTTATGGACTATTTAGGAGGGGCTAAATACTTCACTAAGATAGACCTAAAAAGTGGTTATCACTAGATCAGAATCAAGGAAGGTGATGAATGGAAAACAACCTTCAAAACTACAGAAGGATTGTATGAATGGCTTGTTATGCCATTTGGTTTATCAAATGCTCCCAACACATTCATGAGGCTCATGAATAAAGTCCTCAAGGACTATATAGGTAAATTTGTAGTTGTTTATCTAGATGACATCTTGATTTTTAGTCAAACTAAAGAAGAGCATCTTGAACATGTAAATACTATTTTGAAAAAGTTACATGATGAACAACTAACTATAAATTTGGAGAAGTGTGAATTCATGAAGCAAGAATTGGTATACCTTGGTTTTGTGTTGTCCAAAGGAGAATTGAAAATAGACAAGTCAAAGGTAGAAGCCATATTGAGTTGGCCTACTCCCAGAGCAGCAACTGAGGTGAGAAGTTTTCATGACTTAGCTTAGTTTTATAGAAAATTCATTAAGAATTTCAGTGCTATTTGTGTACCCATGCTTGATACAATCAAAGGTGGGATGAAAACAAAGTTTCAATGGACACAATCAGCTAGTAAGAGTTTTGAGTTGTTGAAAAAAGAAGTTGCCACACAGCCAGTGTTAGTGTTGCCTAGTTTTGATAAGTTATTCACTTTAGAATGTGATGCTAGCAATATTGTAATAGGGACAGTACTCAGCCAAGAGAATAGACCAGTAGCCCTTTTCAGTGAGAGGCTAAATGAAGAAAAGAGTAGATACTCTTCATATGACTTGGAGCTCTATGCTCTAGTCCAAGCACTTAGAAAATGGAGGCATTATCTCCTATCTAAGGAATTTGTTGTTATATAGACAATCAAGCTTTGAGTTTTCTGAACTCACAAGATAAGTTGAGCCATAGGCATATCAAGTGGATGGAATACTTGCAGTCTTATACATTTACAATTAAGCACAAGAAGGGACAACTCAACAAAGTAGCAGATGCTTTAAGCAGGAGGTTGCTCACAGTACAAGAAGTGTAGTTAAGAAGTATAGGGATGGAAGAGTTCAGAGCCCTTCACAAAGAGGATGAAGATTTTGCTGAAGCATACAAGGTCTGTCAAGACTTTGAAAATCACTTTCATAGTGAATTTGCATATTACACATTGCAGCAAGGTTTGCTGTTCAAAGGTGGACAGTTGTGTGTACCAAAAGGATTCATGAGAGAAAATATCATACAGGAGAAGCATAATGGCAGTTTGAGTGGACATTTTGGTCTAAATAAAATGTTGGAGTTAGTCCAGAGGTTCTACTATTGGCCGAAGATGCATAAAGATGTCAGAAAGTATGTGGAGCAGTGTATCATCTGTCAAAAGGCCAAGGGAACTTCTTCAAATGCTGGACTATATCAACCATTACCCATACCTTCCAGACCATGGGATTATGTAGGTATGGATTTTGTAGTTGGTCTACCAGAGACTAAGATTGGTTTTGATAGTATTTTTGTAGTTGTTGATAGATTCAGCAAGATGAGTCATTTCATTCCCTGTAAGGTGACTTATGATGCCAGTCATATAGCTCATTTGTTTTTCAAAGAGGTCATAAGGATTCATGGACTACCAGCAAGCATCGTGTCTGATAGAAATGCTAAGTTCATGGGACATTTCTGGAAAACTCTCTGGCAGAGGCTAGGGACAAATTTGTCTTTTGGATCAGCCTATCATCCACAGACAGATGGCCAAACAGAAGTGGTGAACAGGACATTGGGCAACCTGTTAAGGTGTTTGACAAAAGAATATGGATAGAGTTGGGATCAAGTCATTCATCAGGCAGAATTTGCCTATAACGATAGTGTGAATAGGACTACTGGCAAAAGTCCATTTGAGATAGTGTATGGAATGCACCCTTGAGGTGTATGTGAACTTTGACATCTTGGAGACATGAAATACAGGAGTGGTCATGCAGAGGATTTTGCACAGTCTATGAAGGAGATACATGAACAGGTACAGAAGACATTGATGGAAACTACCCAGAAAATCAAAGATAGAGTAGATGCACACAAGAAGGATGTTTAGTTTGAAGTTGGTGATTTAGTCATGGTACATTTGAACAAATCCAGATTGCAGAAAGGGATACCAACTAAACTACAGATGAGATGGATTGGTCCTTGCAGAATTCTGAACAAGTATGGCAACAATGCCTATAGGATTGATTTGCCAGCAAACTTGGCAATTTCATCAGTGTTCAATGTTCAAGACCTAGTACATTATAAAGGTCCTCATTCAACAGCAGGGGAATCTAGCTCAAAAGCGACACAAACAGTGAGTGATGTGACCTTGCCACCTCAACTCAAACCACAGGCTAAGAAAATTCTGGATTCTTGAGTGCAGAAGCAGACCAGACATGGTGTGTATATGGAACATCTGATCAAGTGGAGACAGTTGCCTGAAGCAAAGGCTCCCTAGGTTGCAGAGTCCGAGTTCAAGAAATGGGGCATTGATTTTACCTTGTTGTCACCGGAGGTGACTTGACTTCTTCTGGGCAAGGGGAGTATGGTGCAGGAGCACCAAGGGGCTTGGAGTGAGCCCATGTGTATATAATGCATTTTGGTGTAATGCTTTTGTTTTTTAAATTAGGAAGGCATGGGAAGAAGTTTATGCCAAAGTGGATCCATCGGAGTGAGAGAGCTCATCAGCGAAGTTTTATGAAGTTATACCAATAGCCGGTGTCCCACCGATAAAATAATATATTGGCAATGTTCATCGACAAGAGATCCCACATCGGGATAACAAATTCGAAGGTTACCGATGATGATAAGTTTGGCTGATGGAGAAGTTTGGAGTTAGCATATCGGCAGGAGTATTGAGATCAGAGAACAAAAGGAAAGTTACACCGACAGGATAAGTCTGGCCGATGATTCTATCTGTCAGAGAGAGTTGGCGCATCGGAGGAGAGGTGAAAGGTTTCACCAATGTCGAAGGTCACACTGATAAGTGAGAAGGAAAGAGTTGCCACCGGGAAGATGGATATCAGTGAGTAATGTCACACTGAATAGTTGTGTTAAAAAGTGCCATCGGCAAGATGGTGGATATCGGCGTAAGAAGTTTGGAAGTTGCCGACAGTGGAATGTCTCACTGAAGTATAAGATAAAAACCAAGCATATTGGTAAGAGCATCGATATCGAAAGATGAGTTTAAAGCTACACCAATGGAGGTAAGTCTTGGTGAAGAACGTGTCGGGGACACGTCGGTAAGAGGCAGGTCCGCAGTAAGACTTGAGAAAGTCTTTCCAATGATAGTTATCTTTCCGATGATAAAGTGAATGCATATTTCAGTATAGTCTAATACAAACGAATGTACACGTGAAGGAACAATTACTAATGCAAGAAACCCTAACCATCTAGTAATGGATACAGGTAGAAACTAGAAAAGGCCATATTCATTTTGTTAAGCGGTTGTTGGAAGTTGGAGGTTGGAAGTCAGAAATCTAGAATGCTGCAAATGTAATAAGCACTTCCATAGTAATAAAAAGAAAAACTTGGATTGTCTGATTCATTTTTGTGAAATTTTGTAGTGTGTGCATATTTTGGTTTTAAACGAAGAAGTTTTCTTTCCTGTATTTTTGTTTCTCTTTGTACATAATGGCTCTGGTTTGATGTCCTCGCATATCCTCTGTACAGTCATGGGAAGGGCATCAAACAGAGTCTCTTTTTTTTTTCTTTCTATTGTAGTGAATGGAATGCTAGAGAGAGGCCATGTGAACTTGTGCTAGGCGAGCTATGCTATATCCCAACTAGTATGCAAGTTACAGTCTAAGAGACAAGGGTGAAAAGAAAGTAGAAGAAGTTGAGTACCAAGCAATTAGAACCCTAGACCCAGAGAGGAGGGCTAATAATGAGCTCAAGAAGGCTATAAGCCTTGGAGTTGAGAATCTTGGAAGCAGTGAGGAAGAAGAAGAATTCCTCACACCAAGAAAGTAGTGTCTGTATTGTAATAGACTGTTTAGGTTGAATTAGGCATTTTGGGGTAGAAAATGTCTATGAGCACTTGAATTGGTAGGGAGACTTGGGGTATGACATAGGTCTTGAAATGTTGTGTCAAGATAGGTTTGCTAAACCCATAGGCCTCCCCATCATCAATGGGCTGACACAGAAAACACATAGATGGTATGGTTTTCTCCCATACACTTAATCCAAATATACCCTCCATGGATGGGTACATAGTATCACCATCCCATGGGAACACATCTCAAGCACTAGTTAATCACAACACTCCATAGGAGAAAATTACTAGATGTCCTCATCACAACAAGTACAACTACATTTTCTCTTACCCAAGCAATACCATAGTTCACCTATGACTATGCAACATAATGCAAGATACACAACTTTACCCAACAATAGGTACTCCCAAACAACCATACCAATTTTACTCTTTTCACAAGGGCAACTCATTACCTATAACATCATAAATTCACTTTGTAATTTTATCAACATAACACAATAGTGTATGAACATGTATAGCATCATCACTATCATTTTAACATCAACGCACAAACCTAACATTTTTTTTCACAATCATTATTACAGTCACTTCTATAATCACATAATGATATACATCTCATAATGACACATAATGTGACATCATGTCACTAGTCATAGGAATATCATTTGTTCACAAGAGAATCAGATGCTAATAACATAATGAAATGAGTTTTGTTTAAGGAACTCTAATCCATTCCTTGTGTTCACAACCATACATATAAGCATAAGTAACCATGGGCATGTCAGTGGCATTCAATTGTTCACTCAAAGCAAGGTTTGCAACATTTCTATTACCCTACATTAAGTATTTTCAATTTGCATTAAAGAACAAGTGTTTATCTATATGATCTCATTAAAACCACAATGCAATTCAAGAGATCAAATTTCATCAACAAGATATACCCACTAAGAAATTACCGTTCTCATGTAAACTCATTAAGTAAGGAGGCACTAATAAACATGCAATCATTCTCAATACATAACCATAACAAGAATAAGGTCTTCTTCATTCCTATCTCACTAAATCTTTTACTTATTTCAATTCTAACATACTAATTAAATCCATATGCCAATATTCTAACATCTTGTCAACTATTGACAACTAAGAAGAGGAGAGAAAGAGATTTCATCTCAAGTCAAGACATTATATGCCATCCCATATTCATTAAACAAGCATGCAAATTCTACTAAGGTAAAGTTTAAGGCACCATTAGTATTTCAATGACTTTAATATGTTATCAAAGATGATAAATGGTAGCGACTCAAGCACATTAAGATGTTATAAGAAAAATCAGCAATCATCCAACACTTACAAGCGAGTATGGAGCAATGAAACTAAACTATCCACATCTACAAACAGCTACATCATATCATCCTTTACATCTATAATACAAGAATGAATTCCAAGAGCAATTCATGACCAATTAGGGTCATTTCATTCACTAGCAACATAAAGGAAGATACAAGAAGATCATATCCAAGAAAGGGTAATTAGGAAACCCAAGTTACCTTCAACTTGCAAACATACAAGGCAAAACATTCCTACCCTCATCTTATAACATGGGAGAGTAATCACTCTTAACCATGGGAGATTCTCAACCAAGGTTAGCACTCTAGTCCCATCGAGTAAGGCAAGACCAAGGAGGCTATTTCCTCCACGATTTCTAAGCATGGGGTTGTAACTTAACCCACTAATGCCATGTTAAGGCATGAAAGCCATCGGGAGTATAAAAACAATATAACAAGTTCACACCACACACACCAAACATAACAAAACATAGAAGGCTCAAGTACGCCAGAGCTCCTAGTGTGTGAACATTGGCTCTAATACCAGATGTAACATCCCACCCTACAAACCCTAAAGGGTAAGGGCCAAAAAAGGAAAAGATAATTTTTTTTTGACATGAAGTGCTAATATACACATAAGATGGTTGTCGATTCGATATATCAACAATGTTCATGGCCAAATATGGCCGAAAGCACAACCCATAGGAGAGGACAAAATCACTCTCTAGGGAAACATTAAAAAACTACATTCATTTTAAAAACCAATTCAAATGTTCCTAATCCCATTTCTAAATATAAACATGAATCCATAAACACCATAGTACACGTGGATCCGATACCCACACCAGAATCCGTAAGTCAAATAAGAGGCAACATCACATATCTTCTCATTACTATAATTTACATCATCTCTCACAAGAGTACAAAATTACATAAAAGAATATACATATACAATGATAGAGCCATGAATATGGAATAAAAGTACAATAAAATATTCCAAAATACAATACAATGACTGAATTAGGTACAACAATAGTTAGGATAATGGAGAGTGAGGACATCCCCAATCTGGTGCTTCAAAACCTGTTCACCAGTCCCTAATGGCAGTGGCAATGCCTCCCAACCATGTGGACTCATAAGAGACAACCCCACCGTGCTCGGAGGTAGTCACAAGGCCCAAACAGAAGAACAAAGTAAGGGTATACATTATGGCCAACACTCACATCAATCATGGAGCAGACACAGAAAATAGTACATAAGGCCAAAGTCAACACATAGAGATGCTCATCAATACAATGTTGGGTCCTACTCATGACTACAAAGGTACAAGACACTAGGGTGTTGCATAGAATCAATCATGCCCAAATCAATGCCCCACAGACAGATAACTCGACGTCTCACAAATGGATCGGCCTTCTCGTGTGCATCCTTAGCCTTTACAAGAACTCAAGGCCATGCATGAGGACTCAATATCCTAGACTCTCAAGTAACAGACAAAATGTACTAAGTACACTACATCTCAACTCTTAGTAGATCTATAAGATTTTACTATGCATACAATGACAATTAATGCCTATAGGTTAAGAATGTCCTATCATCTCACCATGATGTCTCAACATCCAACATAATGGATAAACAATTTAGAGGGCAAGACCTTAACTATCAATCCATCTAGTAACTTTAATTTAATTAATATATATATATATATATATATTGAGTACTAATGTTTACTGATTAGTCCCCAAGGATGCTAACCACAAAATCATTTCTTTAAAACATAATGATAATATCATAATCATCTCTTGATTATATCTTACCATTCAAACAAAGGAAATTCCAATTACTAGTAATAGTAAAATCACCTAAAATAGGGTGTTATCCATTGCTTTCAAGTATATCAATCCTCTAAACTTATAATGCCCATGACATATAGATCCATTATCAACCACCTCTAACTTAGATTTAAAACCCATTCTCATTATTGGTTTAAGCATAAAAATAAACTTCGTTAAATTCTTGGGTTGTGTGACAAATTTTATTAACTAAAAATTACATGACCAATTTTCAATACATAGAAATAGATCAATGTTTTAAAGATATTTTAGTGCCATTATATTATTTAACTCAAGGGTGAGGGTTTCCACAAGGCTGGTGTCTAAGCAGAAATATGGCCATAATGACCAAAACATAAAGCCACTTAATTTTCTAAGGGTTGTAATGGAAAATTGAAGTCAATGTATATCAAAAGGGTTCCAAGGGACTTAGATCTCTTTAATCTCTATCATAGCATCCCAATTTTGTGTGGCTTCCCTCATTATATTCTCTAAAAGATCAAACCCATGTTTTACCCAAAATAACAAATTAGAAAACACATGATCTTTCTTTGAAAAACCTTTTATCTAAAGAATTAAGAAAACAGTTCTGCATGTTAAAATAAATCCAAGGAAAGAGGCAATGTAAATGTCTTGCGTTGAGATAAATTTTGGTATATCTTATAAAGCACAACAAAAAGGGGTTTCAGATAGAAGAAATAGTAGGTGATCTGATCAACATCCAAAGTAGAAGAACAAAGACCAACAAAGAGTTAGAGGGCAGCCAGAAATAACTATTGTAGTTGTCCATTGATTTGTTTGCTTCAGGTAGTTTAGTTTTATTTCCAAACCCCATCACCTATCTGATCTCATGGACATCATTAAAAACTTTCATTTCATTGCATAATTAAAACTCAAAGTGAAAAGAGTAAGCATGAAAATAATAGAGAGCTTACAATTTTGTAGTCCTTTCCTCATTAGAGTGGGGGCACTGGCCATTGTCAATATAAAGTGAACCTTAGCCAAACCATGCACTGAGCACTTACTGATAATCCATCTGGAGAGAAAGGCTAAGTGAAGGGTCATCCCACTTTAACTAGTCCAAGGAAGAAAACTTATCCTTATCTACCTTCAATTTATGCATGGACCTAATTTGCCTATTCCGAAGACTATCAACATTATATCTGAGGCCTCGAATGGTAGAAGTGTAAGCTCTGGTGTGCACAACATCGGGACGACATTGCTCGGGAAAATCAACAAAAATAGAAGAAGGGCTGCCCAAACTCATATCCATCCCGCCCTTAAAATCGCTCACCTCAAGAAAGGACTCTTCCATGAGGGTCTCTTCCTCGGTCTCTTGATCAAATCCCAGAGGGGTCAGCTGTAACAATGGAAGGAGAGGGCAGGGGCGATGCGACATGGTTGAATTTGAAAAGAATGAGGGGCAATTCCTCCTCCATGCCCCATAGTACTATGTCTCCAGGACGTTTTATCACAATATTTGTTCCATTCAGTAGGCAAATTGTTGCCTAGAAAAAGACTAGGTATGAAACACCCAGGTTAGAGTTTGACTTTCTCCCCTATTTTTACGCCCCCCCTTCCAATCTTCCTAGATGTGCTTCCTTCAATCCCATTCCAAAAATAGAAAAATCCCCTTTTCCAGGTCATGAAATTGACTTTCATTTTATTGCCTCCTCTCTAAGCATCATTCTTGTAGTCCTTCTTGGAATAAGATAATCGATGGGGAAAGGGGCGCCATGCTGCATTAATGCATTATTGGCTCTCCCTACCTTGCACCTGTCAGCAACCCCTATCATTCCTATCTCTTCTTGCATGCCATCGTATGCCCCATTTTCCACACAACCATCAAATTGATCAGTTGTCCCCCTAGATATTTTCCTCCGACAATAAACCAACTCACCTACCAAATCCTTGAGCCATCGTATGGAAAGGGATAGTTGTTACAAATCAGATACCCGGATCAAAAGTTATGCTTCCCAGAAGTTGACCTACTTTTGGAGGGAGTTACAAATTTCAAAATTTAGCTATAGACCACCAAAAAGTGCTATTTATGACTATTTTGGGAACCCTGAGTAGAGTAGAGTTAAGGGGGAAGGTGTAGAGTTAGGAAAAGACAGGAAAATAGAAACCCTAGTTGATTTGGGGTTACAGAAGGCTAAAGATTCCAGAGTCTTGAGAGAGGGAGTTGTAATGTGTTGCATCCTGTAGGGGATTCATCATCTGATTGTATTTGAGCTTCTGTAATGTAATGTTTTTCCCATATTAATAAAATATCATTCTATTTTCTATGTGCAATTTTCTATTATTATGTTTTATGAGTTACCCCCCTTCATCACAATGTAGTGAAGATATTCGTCTTTCTATATAATTGACACCATTTAGCTAGGTCTGTCAATGCCAAATCATATTTATGTATTGGAAGGTATCATTAATAGTCTAATAGAGGCTTTGTGACAAACTCATAGCTAATAGGTGCTCCTATATTTCAAAATTAGTGGCAACTACAAGAATTCATGCCAAGTTATGTGTCTTATTCTCATCCAAACATGGTGAACATGTACATTATAAGTTATGCCTCTGTGGAGACAATGGCTTGCTCTCATCAAACCAATGAGGAGGATCAAAGCTTTAGCCACCTACAAAAATGAAGGAGAATCAGGTCCCTCATCGAATTGCAAGAAATACCAACAACAGTTTTTAAATATAATTTTTTTTGGTTTGGCTTTTCCCAAATATAATTATCACATATTGTTTTGGTAAAAAACAATGTCGCAAACACAATATAATAATGGGAAGCCATATCCTTCAAGGCCAACATATCCTAATTGAAATCACTAATTAAGTTGTTTTCCTACATATCTTGAATTTTTAAAGACTAATAATGAAGAAATGTAAGAGAATTACAAAAGTGAAGGCATAAATTACACATGGGATTATGGTAGTTTGTCATTGTATTATTATATCCCTATTCCCAATCACACTGGCAAAGTAAGTGATTTCTTACAAAGTTTTAAAAGCTAGGAAGCTACAACTACTGGATGACAGTAGGTGGAGCATAACTTTTTAGTTTTCAAATTCAAGTTTTATTTTGAGCATGGTCACCTTGGTCATATCTATCCAAAGAACTAGAAAGGGGCTTCTTTCACTTCAATTGTGATTGGATATGAGGAAGGAAGCGGGGCTTTATAGGATTCTTTCTACTCTAGGACCTACAAGTAGGTAAAATATGGAAGGCGATATCAAAGAGGACAATTACTAAGGACAACAACAAAAAGGGAATGAAACCATCTATAGTTAGGGATTTCAACTTTGATCTTTCCATTCTGTGGATGAAGAGAAATTCAATCCTAAAGAGAAGGAAGTGTCATAAGGAATGCAAGGAGCAATTAACTTCTTTTGGTTTAACATCTTGGAAGAAAGACATATTTTCAGCCTCTAAAGGAGGGTCTATCATGAGATGAGGGAATTCTTGCACCTTTCAAATCTCATTTAAAGGACTCATGAAAGATATCAACTACGGGCTAAGACACCCCTCCAAGAGTTGGATGACACTTAATAGAAGCCAAAAGGAATTAAGGTAATTCCTTTAATAAACCTCCTCAAAGGAAAAAGAAAAAAGAGGAAAAAGCCAAAGCTTGTTCCCTCAAGGGAACATGATCAAGAATTGACTAATTTTGGAACCCAACCATATATTCTAAAGAAACTAGAAATGTAGTTTCTAAGAATGTTTATCGATTCTTATCTGGCAGTGTTTGCCTCAAGCATAACAATGTACTCAATTCTTCTAGCTTGTCGCAGCACATATTATATTTGAATTGAGATTTAATGCAAGTTTTTTGTCAATCAAAAAGAAAAAAAGACCAGTAGCATACAATGAGGGCAGCTAACTAAATCATCAGAGATAATCGTAAGTGTAGCATGCTGCTATCTTTTTAATCAAACAATACTCGCACCATCTAGAGTTTGAAATCATAGAGCCAAAAACTTCCCATGAAATGGTCTAATCACCAAAACATATATAAAAAATCTAAGTAGCATCATGTCAAAAAATTCACAGTTCTTTGATTCCTTTGAAATTTCTCATTGTTATAAGCAAGGTAATAAAGTGGCAGACTGGTTAGCAAATTCAGCTATAGACCAGGAGGTTCAGGAAGTGTCTTACGGTCACACCTCTCTTTTACGACCAGCCATGTTAGATTCTTTGATCTCCTTTGACAGTCCTTCTCCTCTTCCTGCATGTTGAATCAGAGGGATGTCAGATGATGTTTCATGGCTTTAAATTTGGCTCTGAATGTTCGTCGTTTTAAGGGGCCCTGTTTACCCCATTTTGTATTCTGAATTTTATCCTATCTTAATTAATTTGAGTCCGAGGTTTATCCTCTTTCTTTAAAAAAAAAAAAATCACCACAATGAGCAAATATAGGTACTAGTTTAGGCATCACTTATTTCCTTGGTGTAATCATAAAGCTATTTGTTTCCACCTTCAGCTACATGCATGGGAACATAATCTTATCTAAACTTAAAGAGGTCAATGGAAACACAGGCTTCTCCATAAAGCCATCCAATCATTATTTTTATTTTTTTTAACCAGAAAAAAGTGTATAAACACCCATAGATTAAGATAGTTAAAAAAGTATTACAAATATAATGGCCGAAGCCAAGTCCAGAATTAGAAAAACAGCAGTTAAACCTTAGCAGACCTTAACCATAGATATCTAACTAAGAAAGCAGGAAAGCGGAAAAAACGTCACCCGGATGGAGACTGCGCAACGAGCCACAAAACACAAAGAAAAAAGACCACCCCTGAACCAAAAATCACCCCTTACCACCACCAAGACCGGCACCGAAAGCATCATCAACAAAACCATCCGACCAGCGCCACGGACATACCCCATTACGAAGGGCATCCAAAAAAACCAACCGACAGCAACAGTAAAACACCACCCCAGGGGGACACCAGAAAAAGAACCACGACACCATCCAATCATTATTTTATGCCTACATAACTATTCTACCATGTACCAGAATATTCCAATCTATATTGTAAATTTTGCAACCATCATTAGCTTACTCACTTTGTTGTCCAGCAATGGTGTTGCATAATGAGCACCAATGCTCGAGGATTTGCAACTTGGCAGCTCTACCTTCTCTATATTCTAACCTCTATAGCCAATCACTCTTCTAGCGACACTATTTATTCCTCTAATGGCCAATTTAAATTGTTGCTTTAGAAATCTGCACAATGAGCATAGAATATATGATTTCTAAGAAAAAGCCAATAGGGTTCCTCTCCTCACCTCTAAACCCATCTCATTACACTTCTTTAAAACTATCATAGACCTTCAATCATGAATTCAAACCAAAATTTAAATTAAATTTCCAAACCCCTAAGTAAAAAGTAGTTCATAGATTATCTCTATACACCCTCTTTATAACAACGATCTCTTGAAAAGTAGAAACAATCACCCTCCAACGATAAGAAGTGCTTTCACAATCATAGAGGACAATCACAACTATAAACCCTAGACCCCAAATTTAGAGAAAAAAGTCTTCTGCTGAAAGATTCTGGAAATCTCAGTGATAACACTACTGTTAATATTATTTACAGAAAACCCTAATCATTAAAAGAAATGTCATTTTCTCAAAAGCAAAACCTTCCAATGAAACTTTTGAAATAAACTATGAACAACACGCAGATATCTTTACATATATTCAAATCAGGTTGCTTCCTACCTATCTAAGAATGTAATCTGAAATTTATTAGGCAACCCACTTTTTCTTTCGTAATTTGGTTTAAAAACAAAACAAAAAATTGAAATTTTCTTCATACCCCCAAAGAAATTTGAAAAATGCAAAATTTTAGGCATAGTGGGTCGACTGCAGGGGACAACCATTAACACTCAATGCCTTCATTTTACGTCTGAATAAACAAAAGAATTCGAAACTTGCCTTAAGTTATTGAAATTGCACAAAAGCACCAAAATCCTCAATGCTTGAGCTACTTGAACTTCCCATGTCAATCCACTGCCAAAGCCCACACAGTAGGGTAAAATAACATTAAAACTTCTCAGAATTATGAAGGATTACACCAGTGTAAATGGCTTGGAGTCTTGAGCAACAAGTTTTCTTGGGCGGCTAGGATCATTCCAATGGTCTTGTACGTGCAAAAGGATGGCGACCATTGATCCTGCAGTGATGCAACTCCTCATTTCAGCCACATAAATCTACAAGAGACTCTTCTAACTTGCGCTGCAAGAGAACTGTATTTGAATTTTACTATTCCTGCTATTGACATCAACGGTGAAGATTTCTCTGATGGTCGTCCCTGTACCCACACCAGCATGCAGACCATCGATGAGTGCCCTGCCAGGGTACAGACCTCAACTCACTCCATGGCCCTAAATATATAATATAATTATAAGTATATTATATAATATACAACTTTAATTATTATATATATTGTATTATATATAATTATTGTATAATATATTATAATAATATGTCTAATCTATATTATAATATTTTTTTATATTAAGTATAAGGAGTTCAAGGAAACAACAAAAACCACCGAGTATCAAAGCATTAGAGGACAAGCCTCACACAACAAAAAGCCAAATATTACATATAACTAGAGCTAACAAAGAAAGGACTGGAACAGCAAATAACAACTATTGTAACACATCTTCAAAGGTGTCCACCCACGCAGTCCAACCCATAGCACCTTCCATCTAGACCAAGTTCTTCTGAACCTAGATCTGCTTAAGCATGTAGATCATCTTCTCCAGTAGTGTTGTGAGGGTTTCTTTTAATCTCCTTGCTGATGTGGTTGACAGTTTGGTTAAAAGTGTGGATATTGTCCAAGTGCAGCCTCCAGAAATAACCATTTTTAACTTCGTTAGCAAAGAATGTCGCATGTCCATCTTTAAGCAATCTTTTGAATTTAGACTTGTTGACTTTCATAGTTATTTGAATCTACGAAATTTTTTTGAAATATGTGAGACTTTGAAAAGACTCAGTAAGCAATCTGGGGACATTTTGAAATCTTTCTTCATTTCTGTACTTCCAAATTTGCCATAAAATGTTAGCTGAGAGAATATCCCAAAACATGTTAACATCTTTTTTTGCATTAGAAATAAAACTAGTAATAACTTCAAGAATATTGAAAGTAGTAGGGATGGAAATGCCAAACATCAACCAAACCTCTTTAGCAAAAGTGCACTCAAAGAATATATGTCTTCTTGTTTCTGGGGTTCTGCAAATGCTGCACAAGTTAGTATCAGAGAAAGAGTTCCTAATAGGAAGCTTGTTAAGAATAAGTAACCATTTAAAACATCTAATTTTAGGATCAATAGAACTTTTCCATAGATTGTCAAAAAGCTTATTCCAAGAAGGAACATCTAAATTAGTATACCAAGTATTATTAATATGGCTGATAATTTCATCATTGCAGTTAATAATAGAGTAAATGTTCTTATCTTTAAGCTTGGAAATGATAATACCACCAGGCCATTTAATTTTTTGATAACTATTAGAATCAACATGACATAAAGTAGGAATATTCTTGCTGGCCCTGACAATCATATTATAAGTCTTCTTATGAGAATCAGGAAGGTTAAATTTACTCTTTAACTCATCCCACTGAATAAGTCTATCATTTTCAAAGATGTCAATAAGTTGTTTGATCCCATGATTGGCCCAACTCTTGGTGGAACAGCCTTGGGTAGGAGCAAGGGGCTTATTATCGAGCTTAAGGTTCCACCAAATGGACCTCTCACCATGGAGGGTCTTATCATCATAGAAATCTTTATTCTTGATGAATTGCCTAACATGGTTCCAGGCCTTCCAAATGGACTTGAATATAGTCGAGCCTTGAACAATGATAGGAAATTCACTACAAATAAGATCAGTGAGGGGAAGATTTTTCCAGAATTTGGCATTCTTTGGATAACCCCTTTCAATATTGTTAGGAATAAGAACTCTCCAAGGGTCATCTCCCTCCAAGGCATGAAAGATCCATTTGGAGGCCAAAGAAAGACCACTTAGTCTTAGATCTTTAAGCCCCAAGCCCCCAAAGAGTTTATCAACATGACACCAGCTCCACCTGACAGAGTGAGTTTTGTTATTTCCTTTCCCATCTGACCAGAGGTAATTCCTGATGACTTTTTGAATTTCCATAACTTGGTAATCATTAAACATCCAAGCCAAGGCATAGTAAATATTATAAGAAGAGAGAATCTTTTGATAGACTTGAAATCTACCAGCAAAAGATAGAGACCTATTATGCCATTTATTCAACTTATTATGAATCTTGTCCTTAACCCAACTCCACATTTCTTTTAAAGAAGGATCAACAGAGAAGGGAATACCCAGATATCTAACAATTTTTGAGGGACCACCCCACTGGAAACCAAATTTACCAAACCACTCAGGAGGTTGGTCATTCCATCCAAGAAAAATAGACTTGGGTTGAGATAACCTAGCTCCAGAAATCTTACAGAAAAAACTGAGCTTATTGATCATAGCTTCGAAGTTGGCTTCAGAGACTTTATGAAAGAGAGAGGTGTCATCAGCAAATTGGCAGTTAATAATATTCTTGTTATTAGGAAGGGTGATGCCTTTGACAGCAGGAGATAAGGTGCTGTCTCTAAGAATATAGAAGAGAGCTTCAGAGGCTATAACAAAAAGGGTAGGGGCAAGCGGACAGCCTTGCCTAATCGATCTACTCAAAGGGAAAGGAGCTGAAAGAGATCCATTAATATCGAATTGAGCATGAGCATCTTTAAGAAGCATTTTAACAATATCACAAAAGAAAGAGGGGAATCCAAAAGCGTCAAGCATCATATTGATAAAGTCCCACTCTATTCTATCATAAGCTTTTTCAAAATCCAGCAGAAACATAGCAACATTTTGATTAGTATGCTTGGCCCAATTAAGAGCTTCCCAACTAGTAATTAAGTTCTCTAAGATATATCTCCCTTTAACAAAACCAGTTTGAGTAGGACAAACAAATTTAGGAAGAATAGTTTCCAACCTTCGAGACATGATTTTGGCAAGAATTTTGTAAGAAACATTTAAAAGAGTTATAGGTCTCCAATTCTTTATGAGGGATTTATCTCCCTCTTTAGGGATGAGTTTGATAATTCCAGAGTTAATCTCCCTACCCAAAGTTCCAGTATCAATGGCTTCGTTATAGATGTTAAGTAATTCTTTGCAAATCCATTTACTGTTGGCTTTATAAAAGTCCACAGGCAGCCCGTCAGGTCCAAGAGCTTTATCATTGTTAAGAGAGTTGATGGACTTTTCAATTTCCTCCAAAGAAATGGGTTGTTTAAGAATAGAGGCATCAATATCTGAAATCCTTTTGGGGATAAGATTCCTACATTGATTTCTAAGAGCCCTAGCATCTTGAGAGTCCTCGGAAGTAAAAAGATCTTCATAAAATTGAGCAAATTCTTTTTTAATATCATTAATATCAGAAATCATTTGATTATTAATGAACAATTTATGAATAGATTCCTTAGCCTGCTTTTGTTTAATAAGATTGAAGAAGAATTTACTACATCTGTCCCAAATTGAAGCCAACGAGCTCTAGAATGGATTCTAGCTCCCAAAGCTTTCTGGTGTTGGTGTTTTCTCAGCGCATTCTTAGCATAAGCCAGTTGATGACAGAGATAGGGGTCATCCGACTATTTTGAATGGCCATTTCAGCATTATACAAATTATTGTTAAGCCAGGACTCCTTATATCTGTAATCCTTGGCCTTCTTTTGACCAACCATTCTCAACAAATTCTGCCAAATAGAGATATCCAAATTCCACCTACTAATATAAGATAATGAGGGATATTGAGATTCAATAATAAGTCTAATAATCGAAATAGCAGTAAGAATGTCTTCGTCTTCCAACAGGCTAGTGTTAAGGATGAATTTACTATTAACATTATTGCTAAAAGTAGGGGAACAACCAAGATTGATCGAAATAGAGATAGGATGATGATCCGGAAGAGTAGTAGGGGAAACAAGCATGAGGTTGTTATTTTTATCCGAGATCATAGAGAAAAAATTATTATTAAGATAAAACTTATCCAACCTAGAATAAATTCTAGACTGACCTTTCTGACAATTACACCAAGTAAACCAGAGACCAGGATTATTGTTCTTGTTCCCACTTAATGGATCAAAAGAGATTTAGAAAATTTAAAATTATTCCAAGCAAGTTTTTCCTGATCTTTCCAGGAAAAGGGGAGACCACCCATCTTATCCTCTTGATCCTCTATCATATTAAAGTCACCTCCAAACATCTAAGGGATATCTGGAAGTGAGCAGAGCCACGACCAAAACATAGTTATTTCATTATAGTCATTTGCAGCATATGTAGAACAAATACCAAATTCCATGTCACTGTGGTTGAAAATCAACCAAATAGCTCTATTACAGGGAGAAAAATCAAAGCTCTTAATTTTAGGTCCCCATCTAAGACTGACTAATATCGCAACGCCTCCTCTCCCCTGAGAGTGATTAGTGGAAAATTTGACAGCATCCTTCCAAATAAATTTTAGATTGGATTCAAGATTGAATCCAGTAGTTTTGATTTCTTGAAGCATGATAATATCAATATTATTTTTGGAATTGAGGAAATTTTTAACCACAAACTTTCTATCAGGACATTCAAGTCTTCTGATATTCCATGAAATACAATTCATTGAGACAGAGTTTTAGGGATGGATGCTTCAGGACCAACAACATCCTCCATAGGAGATACCTCATCAGGGATATTCTGACTCTGCTTTTTATTATTCTTATTTTTATTTTTTGAGCCAAGAGGTCTCCCTTTCCTCTTTGACATGAGGATATCTTCATTATTCGAGAGAGAAGGAGAAACCATATCCTACTCCGCGGGCTGATTGGATGCAGGCGTTGCTGGTATGACTTCAAAAATGAACTCATTAGAGATTTCTTGAAAATTTTTAACAGGGATCTTCAGGTTGGGGGCTTTTGAGGCAGGGGCAGAAGCCTTAGTGGTTTCCTGCACAACCGCATTGACCATAGGGGTAGAGGACTTTATAGAGTCTTGAACCTTAACAATCGAATTAACAGATGAAGGAGGCGGAATCACTTTTGACGCTACATTATTCTTGTTAGACCTATTTTTTCTTTTTTTAGTAACTTCTTGAAATCCATCAACATCCACAATTCCAGTAACAAAAGCATTACTAAAAGAGGGTGTTGGCAGAGAGGAGAGAGGTGAATGTGAAGAGGTGAAAGGAGGAGGTGAAGGGTTAGGTTTAACAGAGGAAGAAGGGATCGAATGAGTGAGGGAAGGGCTATTCATCGAGGAAGGGTTTTTTGGAGCTTTCTTTTTGATGATAGAGTAGTCTTTTTGCAAATGTCCTTCTTTCCTGCATAAGAAACACGCATTTAAACCTCCTAGGGTTTCAACAGGGCAAGAAATATTTTCCTTATCAATAGCAATAGAAAGCTCTTTGGGTAAATCATGGCTAGGTTTCAAAGCAATAAGAACCCTAGCATCAAGATGGGGAACCAGACGAGCCGAATCATCCATGCAAATAAATTTACTAAGGGGTTCAACCAGATATGGAATAAATCGCTACAAAAAAGGTGGAATATTTTTAATGAGGACCCATCTGGGGGCTGATAAGGCAACAATTTCATCTAAGTTAGCCTCAGCATTCCATGCCAAAGCTCTGAAGGTTGTGTTACCCACTGTCCAATATTCCTTTTTTAGAACAACAATCTGAGAATCATTATTATTAAAGAAAACCACAAATATGCCTTTTTGTATTTGCCTACAAAAGGAAATTTGATATCCTAGTTTCAAATTCTAGTAATTATAAAACCAATCATCTAGAAATTTTCTTGCAGGAACCTTGTCAATTTCAACCGCAGAGAAGAAAATGGCAGTGTTCCTTAATCTTTCCTTTTCCTTTATTATCTTAGATAACATTTCATGATTTGGAGTAACATGAAAGGTTGAAAGGTCCGCAGATTGCTTACCGATTGTTGAGTTTTCATCACGTGAGGGTGAAGTAAAACGAGCTCCAGAGACAATCGCTGGGGTTGAATTAGCGACTACCTCCAAGAAAGATCTCAGCTTACCACCTACACCAATGTTATTTCTGGTAGCATTGCTAACGTTATTATCCAAAGCATTTTTTATGGTTGTAGAGGAGTTGGTGTTACTCGGTATAGAGCCTACGAAAAATTAAATGTAGGAGTGAACTTAGGGTTAAGGGGAGAGGGCAGATCGCACCTGATCCCGTCCTTGTTTACCGGATTGCCATTAAGAGTGCCTCCAATGCTTGCCACCTCGTCGTTCAAGTTGCCTTCAACGCTTGCCAACTTTCTTTCATTTCAGATACCAAGATCTGGAGTGACGCCAGCTGGATCCACCGGCGGATCGCCGTCAGGCATTCCAGCGATGAAAAAACAATAAACCTTCACTTTAACGCTTTCACTAAAATTTGTAGAGCAGATCGATAGACCTCATATTATAATATTATAATATATAATTATAATAACTCTTACAATTATATATTATAGTTAGAATTAGGCTTGCTACTGCAGACCTATATTTATAAAATATATCTAAAGTACGTTGAGAGATATTTTTCTTGAGGCACCTAGTGTTAGCATGCATATTACCATCCTGTCATCTATGTATATTCACAAAGTATGTTGTGATTGGCATATATTCACATAGTATATTTTTAATGTAGAGATTCCAATTAGAGAGAAATGAGGAAAATTGAGCTTCAAGTATAATTAAAAAATTATCGACTGTTACCCATTGAAACATAAATGTATTGTGGCATGGGACAAGAAAAGGGAGATATTTTCCATTCAAGAATCTCCTTTGCAATATTATTTATGTGTACTTATTATTTCTATCTTTTTTTCTTGAAAATATATAAAACTATTATGCTTGGACCATATTTATACTAACTTGAACTACGACATTTATATAAATTTTAGAGTTGTTAGGTAAAGATACATCTCATCTCTATCCTATTTCTTTAGGACACATAAATTTAGATTTGTGTAGAGTTGATTCAAGTTACCCACTACAAATGATGTGTTCTCTAAAGAACACACATGTCCAAACTCCCCTAAACAACAAGATGGTCATGGAAAGAAGATGAAGTGGAAGAGAAAGGGTACTAGTAACAAGAGAAATGGCATTTTATGTAGTACCCCAACTATTGCCTCATACTTCCCTCTAGAATCCAATTTCTCTCACCTCTAGCCTCCTTTATTCACACATATCCTTTGTTCTCATCTCATCATTTCACTTCACCTAATTAGAGGAGATTTTGTATTTGATCAATTCATCTAACATAGCTTAGGCAACCAAACCAGTAATTTCATAGTGATAAATGTTGTAACTAGTAACTTATTGTAAAATATGTGTATTGATCAGCTTGAGTAGAGATTGACCACTCCTTTTACAAGTCATTATATAAAAGTCAAGGAAATCTCCACATGGCTTGGTAAGAGCTAATCCCTATTGAATCACTTTTCTTGACCTCTTGAAAATAATAAAATAGTTCTTTCAATTCAGTAGTAATGTACAACAACGATTTGGTTTATGACCCTGATGTGATACTTAACCTTGCAAGTAGTGTCTTCAAGAGATCATGATCTCAACCAGTCCACAAAGGGTTGATATGTAGATTAGTAGTTTGAATTAACACCATGGAAGAGCATATGTAAAAATTTAATTGGGGAAAAGCATGTGATGAATATCCTTGGAGAACTATCTATGCTTTGCATGTTGTCCAACTTACAAAGGGGCATTAGCATACATAAAAATCTGATTGGAAAAAAGCCTGTGATGAGTATCCTTGCATTACTACTTGTTCTTTGAATGTTGTTTATCTTATGAAGGGGCATAGCAGTATAAATATTAGAAAAAGCATTTTTGTATGTTTTCCATCATAAAAATTTGAAAGGTTTGTGCTATAAAAAAATATACATTAATACAAATGTAACCCAATTGTCCAAACATGTCATTATATTCATATTAAAAAAAAGATTAAAATAGTGGCAAAAATTAGTGAACATTATTCCCCATATATGTTCTCAACATGCAGCACATTAAGGACACCACTATTCAAGACCCATGTAGATCTTCAATCATCCAAATTTTATGAATAGATAAAACTTTAAAAAGTCCATTGCCTTCACAATAGTACTACAATTACATTTTGAGCACTCTATTTTTTTCAATTATAAATTTATACAGTATGGATTTATGTTTTGAAAAATGTATAAATAGTTTAAATATATGATATGAATGAATGGCTTTAGACTAGACTTGATCAAAATTGGCAAATCTCTAGACATGATCAAAATTAGAAAATCTCTAAACTTCTATACAATGATTAATTTGATACGAAAAAAAATAATAAAAAATAAAATTAAAGTTAGTTTATATACCAATCTTGCTAGTACAAGAGGCAAGGTCAAAATATTGAAATTCTTCTTAATATTGATATAAAAAGTGTGAAGGATGTAAAACTTAGCATTTATGACTATACAATGATTAATTTGATGCAAAAATAATAATAAAAACTAAAATTAAAGTTAGTTTATATATCAATCTTGCTAGTACAAGAGGCAAGGTCAAAATATTGAAATCCTTCCCAGTATTGATATAAAAAGTGTCAAGGATGTAAAACTTAGTATTTATGATAAATATGCAACTTTGTTAAACATAACTAAAAGCATATGCAAATGGATAAATTGAAAGGTGTGTCACACTTTGGGCCAACTTATTAGCATAAATGAATTTAAGTATTTCCAACTAAAAGTCATCTTTTTGTGAAAATTATGTTCTATATGGATTCATTGTAGCTAAATTAGATCTAGGCCACAACATTTCCAATTGGAACTTGTTGATGGTGGTTTTAGCACACATCAACATAGATAAAATACAAGGGTATCTCACCTCTCTTGAAATGAATCCTATCCCAACACTCCAGAATAGGACTACTCCAAGGTTCATACAACTAGGTATTAGCTTGCAGGAATAACTTCAGTGCAATGTATCAGCTATACCAACAAGGGGACTTACATGCAATGTAAACAAAATTTAGTGCATTAGGATTTGATTGCACATGGCCTTGATCATTTTTATGATTTGACAATGCATAAACAAACTGATAAGTGTGCCCAGATTGCTATAAGATATGTGATTTCAGCCTATAACTAGCAATATGCTAACTTACATTCATTAAACATAAATTTTGTGACAGCACTATGCATGTTTATGAAACCTAATCTAACAAGATTTAATAAACAAAATGCAAAAGTAAAGGGAGAGAGAGAGAAGGGATAGAGAGATCCTATAGACAATTGCAAACGTAATCAATAAACAAATCCGTGTTTAACCAGGCAACCCACAATGCCATAGAGATTATGCAATCTTCTAAGGAAATGTAATGATTTTCAAATTGTGGAGGGTTCATTCAACACCCAATTCCTGGCACAACTTAATGAAATCACACAATCAAACTTATCTCATAAAATATGCCTAGGATAACCATGCACAATGATATACCATCAGCAAGCCATTAATGGTATGGATAGGAAATCCATCAAATATCTAAATAATTAACCACAAATACAACTGAATAACTAATTGGAAAGGTGAAGAAGAACCATGAGAACCATATCCAACCAATCAAATGAACTCAAATTGAAAAGGCAAATGAAATTCTATTTGTATTGATTTATAAAAATGCCAAAGTTTCAATAATCCTTTTTTCAGTGCTTTCTCATGACCTTTACAATGAGAGATGTTGGCTTTATATAGAGAGGCAAGCATATTGAGTTTTTCAATGGATGGTGAGGATCAAACCAACACCAAGGGTCCAGATTATATGGCATTTCATTTGGCCAGTGGGTAGTTACAATCCTGGATTTGCTTTTGTCTTGTAGGAAAAAGATGAAATTACAACTTTTTAGCTCATGAGAACAAGATGAAATGGCAACTTTTTGAGTTGCCTAATGGGAAAAATCACTTTTCCAATGTGTTGACTAGTCAAGAAGAGTATGTGGCATATTTTTGATGAAGATGTATCCAACTGGATGCTTGCTAGATCAATTCTTAATGATTGGACTGCTAGAATAGTTGTGAGAGTGTCATGGATAGTGAACTAGATCTGTATGAATAGCAAGGTGTAGGCATGATCTCTAGTATCTTCAAGATCCTATAACTTATAGCCATCACCTTGGACATCATAGAGACTTTCTCTTACAAGTGTAGTAGCAATTTGGTTGACAAAATGATAATTTTGCATATCTGGGTCAGCATTGCATCTATGGGTGTTCATCCTTCCAAGACAGGTTCAACAAGATACTTTATCCTCTCAGACCTACAATTCACAATGCAAAGCATCAATTTCATCATAAAAATCATTTTCTTTCAATTCAGATCATAATATATCCATTTGCTACCATGGATTACTTAGGAACAACTCATTGTCAATGTCACTTTCTTATGAACAACCTCATAAATCCATTGGTTTTCAAATGATTTTCTGGGTTCTTTACTATTTTCAAATACCCATTTGGCCAATATAATGATACAGAAGGTTTTTATGCTCATTTGGATCCATTTGGATATTGTATTTTGTATTTTTGTACGCTTTTTTGCAAAAAGTGAGATTTTTGGGGGGTACTAGAGACATCCAGGTTCAGTGGCATTAATTGATGCAAAACATGCCCAAAATCCACAATAACGTGCTAAATATGTCCATCATGATGTGATAAATGGATATGCAATTCAAATTCACCATTAAAATCTAGTTTGCACCTGGAAAAAATGAGTTTTTTAGCCCAAATCACCAAAAAGCAAGATTTTTAGGGGATACTGGACATATCCTGTAGAGGTCATTGTCAGCACTAAATTCACTTGAATGCCTTGGCATGGATTTCATGGGTTACTGGACAAGAGGGGTTTTATGTTTCTACCCAACATGTGTAGTAGAGGTCTCTTTTAGCACAATATCATGTTGACATTGATTTTAGCGCAAACCTCCTTAGTAAAGTTTTTGGTGCCTACCAGATAGTAGTTTTTTTTAAGCAACTAGACATGTGCAGTGAACCCAATTTCTAGCACTATCTTTTTTCGAGTGATTTTTAGTGCTAAGTTGTGTGAATGGGGTCCACCGCTGATATCTAGTGACACTGGATATTAGTGAAAAGTTTAGTAGGGGGTGTTTTTTCTACCAGATTTGAAATTGTCTTGGGTAACAGTATAGTTCAAAATATATTTAAGTATATGTTTATACTTTAAATATTTTAAAATATACTATCAAGATGTTTGAGATAGGTCCTGGATCCATGTGATTTAATATGAAGATTCTAGATTTTTGAGGATCCACTGGATTTCAAACTTAGCCATTTTTTAGTGTTTAAGGACATTAGACTTAGCCAATTTCAAGGTATTAGGAGCATGTGTCAGGATGAAAGTATATGAACCCCTTAGTGAAATGTTGTGAAATTTGACGTGATTTTGCAACTCTAAGGCTTGGAAACTAGGAATTTCAATATGACACATCCTGCAGAAGCAGTTTCAAGGACAATATCCAGTGACAGGATTTTTGAGCAAAATGCAATAACACCCAATGTTAGCACAAAAGGCAACAAATGGCTACTTCTTAAGCACAAACCTAATCAAGACTCCTCCAAATCAATCCCAAAAGGCATCAAATGACTCCAAACATACTAGATACTCAAATCTAGAGCAAATCTTGCATTCTAATCACAATTTCACCTTCTCATCATCATAAGGAAGAAAGGTTGAGACTCTAAGCCAAAGTGAAAAAAAGGAGGTCTCTATTTGACAAAATGGGGCATGTGTGCAAGGCACAACAAATGGTAACTTTATTGGGAAAATGCTCCAGAGAATTTCTAAAATAAACGATGCTTTCGAACCTAGAATCTCTGTGTTTCCCACATATTAAACTAGACAACATGATACAATATCATAGAAGTAGAGATCACTAACTCAGTACAACTATCCATATCCTAAAAGTCTAAGTTTGTGCAATTGCATTAATTTCCATCCATAAACAACCAAAATCATCAATGCAAACTTGTGTCAAGCTATGCAAATAATCATCACCTCATGAACTTTATTAGAAGGAAAGATGAACAAATATGGAAGTGGAAAGATGAGACAGCTAGGTGAAATGAAATCATGTGTCCTCAAGTACAAGTGACACATTTGAATGACCTACCATGACGCCTATTTACCTAGTTTTCATCATCGTACTTATCCAAGGCGCCACCAGGGGTGGTTTTCACCTTTAGGTGAAGGAATTTCTCTTTACTTTTCTGATTTTTTTAATACTTTTATAAGTTTGCATGTGGGAGATAGGAATGTGGATAAAAGGAACTCTATTGTCTATCTCTATGAACAGTGATAGTCTGTATCAGATGTAATAACTCATGGACCATGGTGGGTCATTACATTCACTGATGTTGGTAAGAAATAGTGGATGATGGAATGAATAATGAAAAGGATGAAGGGGAATAGTGGATTGTGATGTGGATTGTGCAAAAGGTGGAGTGAATGGAAAGTGTATATCCAAACATTTACCTAAAAGCATAGACTAGGTGAGAGATGGAAGATAATGGAAGATAGGAGAAAATGTATGAAGTATATGGTGGAATGAAATGAATAGAATGGAATCATGATCAATGTTTACACCCACTGAACTAAACATCAAATCTTACAACCAGATAGAATGTATGAAGGAATGGAAGTGATGGGTTGTGAAATGTATAAAGTGGCAGCTTCATGACCCACACAAACTTGAAACTTTTCTTTTGATTCTATTTTGTGGGATGAAATAACTTAAAATCTAGAATGGAGTGGATGGAAATGGGGATGGAAATGAAGTGGATTATTCAAAGCTCTTTGGATGCAAATGCCTCTTCTAATTTGACTTTTGTACTTAAGTACCTAAGCTGTTATTATTGCTTTCTTTTGGAAGTATGGCATAGGCATCCTTTGGAATATACTGTGCTTCAACTTCTAGCATTTGTGCTCTGAAGCATGAGGATTCTTAGGATTTTCTGCTTTAGGAGTGAAAGCATCCAAATATTCACTTCTTAAAATTATGGGATGTGTGGATGGGTGATAGCTTCTTGTTTAGATGACGTGTGCATCTATTGATCATGACTAGGATATGGATAAGGGATTTATGGGGGGGAATGGAGTTAGAGAAGTGGATGTGAGATGAACAATGGAAGGTGTGTGTGGTCATTTTCTTTTGGAATTTGTAGGATAGTTTAGGTAGAATGGATGTGTATGTAATGGGTGGATGATGGAAAATGATGGATTTAGGTGGAAGTGAATGAAATAAAAACATTTTGTACTGGCCTACCTTGGGTGGATATCTAAGGCTATATGATCATGAATAGATGCTGGTCCATGGATAAACTTTAAAATACCTCATTCATAAGGACTGAAATCTATGACAGTCAACAAGACTATGTATGATTTGGAGACTAGACTTTGAGTTCATTATTTGATTGAGAAGGTGAAGTGAATGAAGGATTTTGTGATCTGCATGAGACAAGGGATGGGGGAAGATAATTCATAATGTGAGATTTTAGGAATTTCACCTGACTCAAGCTCACATAGATACCTTTGGAAACATCAAGATTATTTAAAGATGTCAGTGATATGAGACCCAAAAATACTTCGAGCGCACCAAACTAATGACTCATTTCCTATGAACAAGTATTATACCATTTGAGGATAACAATAGAACCCATAGGAAGATTACAGTAGAAAACTAAATCTTCTCAAAGAAATCCTCTAGATTACTTACCCAAAGAGGACCTTTTGGAGGAATGCACGGTTACCACCATGTTCAAGAAATGGAAGACCCCAAGAAAGCAAGCATAGGAAACAAAAGTAAAACAAGAAAAATAACTAATATAAACAAAGTAAACCAACAACCAAAGCAAAGAAAGCAAAAAGCAACAACTAACAACTAATAAATAACAACTAATGAAAATAGAAAATACAGAAAGCAGAACTAAACTAAAACAACAAACTACTGACTAGAAAATAACTGAAAACAAGAAGAACTATGTACAAAACTTTTGGACAACAAGTATTTACACTTCCCCATGATTTATTTCTTAGGACATGCAAGAGTAACAAGGCGCAAGTCAGTGTCCTAAGCCTACCAAATTCATCTTTATACTCTCAACAGTAAGGTACAGGCATGTTGGGTTCATGTTCAGGGTACCAATCATATAAGATCAGCAATTGGGGCAGTTCATTAGGGCCATGATCAATCAAAATACAAGTTGTCTTACCTAAATTACCATAATCAAATTGATAACTATAAAAAATAAATGAAGAAAGGGAAGATACACCTAATTTACAATACCATTAGTTAGATATGTAAGTTCATCACCTTGTTGCATTGCACCAAATACCTTATCATCTTCAGGGGTCTTAGCTCGTGGTGGGTCATATCATGTGCATCAGATACCACTGGGCTACTAAATGCTGCAGGAACCTCTCAAGAAAATAGAAAGTATGGACAACTGTATTCGGAATGTGGATCATTTGGATGAATTCTACATGAATTACCCAAAGCAAAGTCTGAAATGTGGTGAATTTCCATGCAATAACATATCCTTGCTCATTCTTGACACCAACTCAAAGATGTGATCGAGTGATTGACATGAAAAAATTTCCAAGACATCAATTTGCATGACTGTTTGATTTTTATTCTCATATTGCAAACTTTTGCTCTCACTTGAATCTACATTATCCATATCAGTTACGTGTTCTGGAAAAACTTCCTATATATCAATCAACAACCCTCCTATTTGTACTGTACATCCATTGTCTACAACAACAGGGTTTGTTCCTTCTTGCACAACTTGATTCATAATGTTAATGCTACTTGGAAATGATGTATCATCCTGATTTTCTTCATCTGACTTAGCTGAAAACTCTATTGGAGCAACTGTATCAGCATTATATGACTGATCTTTGTAATGCACTGTGCTAATATACTCAGGAATTTGATCACTTTTCTCTGAACAATGTGATTGTATCCCTTCCTACATTATTTTCCATGACTTTTCTTCATCTGAAGGACTAATTTATTCTTGTCCTTGCACATGTCTGACCTGATCAAGTTGTTTCTCATACTGAGAATTATCAACCAACTGACATAAACTATTGTTCTCTACCTCTACAGCAGAAAGTTTTGGCTTAGAACTTGATATATGTGAAGCACCTGGTTGTTGATCTACATCTTTAACATGTTTGTTCATTACATCTAATTCATTATCTATCTTATCCACATCCTCAGTAGCAGAAATCTGATCTTGTATAATGTTTTGTTCATCATCCTATGACTGAAAACTAGGCTTCAACCATGTTGGAAGGTCTAGTGAATGAAAATTAGGTTTTAACCAGTCATGGACTATATAATCCTTAATTGGGTGACTTGCGGACCACATGCATTATCTACCATCATCATCTGGACATGTAGTTTGATGAATAGCTTCAATTTTTCCCATATGCAAACTACCCCTTTGATGGTTATCAATTATGATTGGTGGGTCTGCAACTCTTGTAGCATCAACTCTTTGGGTGTTCTCAGTTGAGACATGATCACATGCATATGCATCCATCCATGGTGTATCTCCTTCATGCATTGTCTTGCTCTAAATATGTCTATTATGCATATATCCCACTTCCAGCTTATAAATCTCAAAAATAGGAAGCAATCCCTTTATATGCATATCAAATCTTTGAAGAAAAGTTAAACAATTGATCTTGTCATGCAGCACTCCAGGATGCACAGTGCAGATCTATGGTGAACTAAAATCAAGCAAGGCCAATAGAGGACACTTCTGTCTGATTTGCCTATCTAGCACTTCTTTGAAAAGTGGGATATCTACTTGGAAGTTCTCTTCATAATATGATTGCTGAGATAGTACCCTAAAAAATGAAGGGATCTCATGAATGAAACCCTTATGTGTATCCATTCAAACTAAATCTCTTGAATTTTCAATTCATTTCAACATGTGCAACAAACCACCGACCCTGAAATCTTGCATCATAATCTTTCTTCAGCCCTCCTTCTAGTGCCAATTCTATTGCTAGTGATTTTAGCACATAGCAATGCACGTGAAATACAAGGGTATGTCACCTCTCTTGAAATGAATCATATCCCAACACTCCAGAATAAGACTCCCCCAAGGTTCATACAGCTAGGTCTAAGCTTGCAGGAATAATTTCAGTGGAATGTATCAGCTGTACCAACAAGGGGACTTACATGCAATGCACACAATCTTTAATGCATTAGGTTTTGATTGCACATGACCTTGATCAGTTTTATGATTTGACAATTCATAAGCAAACTGATATGTGTGCCAAGATTACTATAAGATATGTGATTTCATCCTGTAACCAGCAATCTGCTAACTTGCATTCATTAAACATAAATTCTATGACATCACTATGCAAGTTTATGAAACCTAATCTAACAAAATTTGATTAAAAAAATGCAAAAAGAAAGGGAGAGAGAGAAAGGATAGAGAAATCCTATACACAATTGCAAAGGTGATCAACAAATAGATAGACAGACTCCCAACAATAAACAAATCCCTGTTTAACTAGGCAACCCAGAATGCCACAAAGATTGTGCAATCTTCTAAGGAAATGTATTGATTTTGAAACTATGGAGGGCTCATTCAAAACCCAATTCTTGGCATAGCTCAATGGAATCACACAATTAAACTTATCTCATAAAATATGCCTAGACTAACCATGCACAATGACATACAATCAACAAGCCATTAATGGTATGGACAAGAAATCCATCAAATACCTGAATAATTAACCACAAATAAAACTAAATAACTAATTGGAAAGGTGAGGATGAACCATGAGAACCATATCCAACCAATAAAATGAACTCAAATGGCAGAGGCAAATGTAATTCTATTTGTAGTTATTCAAAAAATGACAGAGTTTCAACAATCCTTTTTTCAGTGCTTTCTCTGACCTTTATAATGAGAGATGCTGCCTCTATATAGAGAGGCAAGCATATCGAGTTTTTCAATGGATGGTGAGGATCAAACCAACACCAAGGGTCCAGATTATATGGCATTTGATTCTATCAGTGGGTAGTTACAATCCCAAATTTTCTTTTGTCTTGTAGGGAAAAGATTAAATTACAACTTTTTAACTCATGGGAACAAGATGAAATAGCAACTTTTTTAGTTTCCTAATGGGACAAATCATGTTTCCAATGTTTTGACTAGTCAAGAAGAGTATGTGGCATATTTTCGATGAAAAAATATCCAACTGGATGCTTGCTAGATCAATTCTTGATGATTGGACTGCTAGAACAGTTTTGAGAGTGTCGTGGATATTGAACTGGATCTGTAGGAGCAACAAGGTGTAGTCATGATCTCTAGTATCTTCAAGCTCTTGGGACTTATATCCATCACCTTGGACATCATAGAGACTTTCTCTTATAGGTGCAGTAGCAATTTGGTTGATAAAATGATAATTCTACATATCTGGGTTAGCACTACATCTCTGGGTGTTCAACCTTCCAAGACAACTTCGACAAGCTCCTTTACCCTCTTAGACCTATGTAAATCACAATGCCAATAATCAATTTCATCATAACAAATTATTTTCCATCAATTCAAATCAGAATATATCCATTTGCAGCCATGGATCACTTAATAACAACTCATTGTCAATGTCACTTTCTTATGAACAACCTCATAAATCCATTGGTTTTAACATGATTTTCTAAGTTTTTTACCATTTTCATGTACCCATTTGGCCAATATAATGATTTGAGATGTTTTTATGCTCATTTAGATCCATTTGGATGCTTTTATTTTGTATTTTTATAGCCTTTTTTTGCAAAAAAAAAAGGATTTTTGGGGGGTGCCGAACATTCAGGTGCAGTGGCATTAATTGATGCAAAACATGCTCAAAATCCACAATAACATGCTAAAAATATCCATCATGATATGACAAATGGATATGCAACTCAAATTCACCACTAATATCCCATTTGCACCTTGAAAAAATGAGTTTGTTAAGGCCAAATCACCAAAAAGTAGGATTTTTAGGGGGTACTGGACATATCCTATATAGGTCATTTTTAGCACTAAGTTCACTTGAATGCCTTGGTGGGGATTTGGTGGGTTACTGGACAAGCAGGGTTTTATGTTGCTACCGGACATGTGTAGTAGATGCCTCTTTTAGCGCAATATCCTATTGACATTGATTTTAGCAGAAACATCCTTTAGCGGAGTTTTCAATGCTTACCAGATAGCGGGATTTTTTTAAGCAACCAGACATGTGGAGTGAACCCAATTTTTAGCACTATCCTATTGGAGTGATTTTTAGCACTAAGTTGTGCGAATGGGGTTCAATGTTGATATCTAGTGAGACTGGATATTAGCACAAAGTGTAGTAGGGGGTGTTTTTTCCACCAGATTTGAAAGTGCCCTGGGTGACAGTATATTTCAAAATATATTTAAGTATATGTTTATAAGTTTTAAATATTTTTAAATATACTGTCAGGGTGTTTGAGATAGGTCCTGGATCCATGTGATTGAATATGCAAATTCTAGATTTTTGAGGATCCACCAGATTTCAAACTTAGCCATTTTTTAGGGTTTTAGGACATCAGACTTAGCCAATTTCAGGGTATCAGGAGCATGTGTCAGGATGAAAGTATATGAACCCCTTAGTGAAATGTTGCAAAATTTGATGTGATTTCGCAACTCTAAGGCCTAAAAACTAGGAATTTCATCATGACACATCCTGTAGAAGCACTTTCAAGGACAATATCCAGTGACATAAGATTTTTGTGAAAAATACAATAACACCCAATTTTAGCGCAAAAGGCAACAAATGGCTACATCTTAAGCATAAACCTAATCAAAATTCCTCCAAATCAATCTCAAAAGACATTAAATGACTCCAAACATACTAGATACTCAAATCTAGAGCAAATCCTGCATTCTAATCACAATTTCACCTTCTCATCATTGTAAGGAAGAAAGGTTGAGACTTTAAGCCCAAGCAAAAAAAGGTGTCTCCATTTGATAAAATGGGGCATGTGTGCAAGGCACAATAAAACCATCCACTAAAAACATATGTAGCATCACTTTAGGGCTCATTTACCAAAAAAATGAAATTATTTAAAAAACTTGATGCTCTAACAATTCCTACTCATGCAAATAATCATTTTAAAAGAATCTAAAAATACCCTTTTGTAGATCAATCAATCTACTTTGTAAAAATATTTTTTTTTAAATATTTCAATTAGTGTTTATATTTTATCTTTTATTTCTACTAAAAGTAGGTCATCAACACCAAAATATAGTGTCGATTGTCCTCTCAAGAAAAATAATAAAGTTTATCGAAAAAATTTAAAAAAATATGATGCACTAGAGGAGAGATTCCTTGTGAAGATGACATTTTTTTTTCCTATTTTGGATAAATAATGAAGACAAAAGTTGGTGTCCCATCAAAAAAGTCACTTTTTCATTACACGCAACTTCCAAGGCTAATTTAAAAATATATATATTTTTCAAATTGGGGAAGAAAATAATCCATGCACTAAAGTTTTGAGTTATGAATACACAAAAAAATATAGAAGGAAAATAAATGAAATTTACTATATAAAGTGTGATGTCACATTCAACCTTATATTTTAGCATTTTATCAACAACTAAATTATGATGTGAATTTTATAAAATACTACATTTAAATAATTTTTAAATTTTTTTTAGAAAATAGAAACATAAAATACACTAAAAAATCTACATTTTATTAGTTTACATCATTTTAAAATTTGGAACATATACGTCACTTTGTAGTGATTCAAGTTAAAAAGATAGATCAGTGTTGGTTGTTTCCTTTATAAAAGTGTGAAACAGGTTTGTATTTTTACCCAAATAACATGAAGAAAGTGTCCTTAACAACAAGATTGTGTCACTTTAATGTTGAAGGATGCAAGTGTGGATGTTAATAGTGCAAATTGTGCTTTATATTTTTTTAGGCATTCTTTAATTAACACGTAAGCCTAGACTGCAGTAATTTATAAATATATTAATCAACTAAGGCATGGGTAATTTAACATGATCAATAGATCAAAATAAAGAACACAATAACACTTAGATGAGTATAAAATATTACTCTAGTTTAAAATTTTGTAGCTAATTAAACTTTCTTTGTGTCCTTAATAAAGTCAAGATGCTTGTTACAAATTTGTTACAAAATGACAAATATGTGATAGATTTGCTGATGACTATTTACTATTTACCACTCTGCTAACTCTTCTGCTTTATAGTTGGAATCTTGAAGCATATTATTTATTCATGTCCTCCTATTTCATTTGTCATTTTAATGTTGTCTTATTACAATCTTGTCACTTTAAATTGAAATTGCCACACTACACTAATCTACATTGAACTAAAAATTACATTGCCAATGTGCCACTCCTATAGTAAAGAAAAATACTACACATACTACCTTTCCTTTGGTAAATTTTACTTTCAAATTTGCTAGTGCATTTCCACAAGGATACCTCCTAGACCTACCCACTTAATTGTTTTGTTGTATCCCATCGTCACCAAATTTGTACCCTCTCATGTAGGTAATTTGTTAAATTTGCATCAATGTTGTGGTTTTAAAGCTAGGGGCTCTAATTTGTGATTCTAACATAATTGTTGGAATAGACATCAATATATAGAGTCAATCATCTTTTAACTATTAATAATATAGATAAATTATTTACTATTAGCATATATAGTTAATTATGATATTTGATAAATTTAGATTATATTAGATTTGAGAATATTATAGTTTAGAAGTGCTGGATTATAGTTGAGTTTGAAATAAAATTTTATTATATTGCCTTTCCTTATAGATGATGAAATACTGGTAACAAGATGTATTGATACCTGCCACCTATCAACCCTTCGCTACAAAGTTGTTGTCATTGTAAAGTGGCTCAAACTAGGTGCTTCTAGTTCCTAGGAAATAACCCTGATTATCAAGAAAACTATGACAAACATTGCAGTCTAAAACAAGAATTTATATAAATATTTGTTTAGTGTTGAATTGTAGGAGGTGGAAAAAATTAAGAGTCATATCACTGGCAAAACTATGTATGTACTACACAATAATATTTATTATGACATAAAATAGAATTACATTTTACAAGTCTTAATTTCTGATATTCACTTTCTTGTTATGATTTGTTTCAAAAATATTTGCACTCCTTTAAACATTCTAGAGATTTTTTAGCTTGTTGTTGTTGATTGAAGATTGTGTTTTAGCCACATTTTTTGTCATATTCATCTTTTCATTCTTGTTGCCTATTCTTTCCCTAGTTTCAACCTTTCATATTCATTTGGATTATTTTACTAAAAGTAAATGCATGCATTCAGGTCTATTTTTAAGGTATTTTGATATATTTAATAGCAATACCAATGAAACCGGGTATGCAAAATGCAGTTAATTTAGAAGAGACTAGACTAAAGAATGTAACTCTATTTTTTGTTTGCTTAGATGCGGAAAAAATGCCTGTGAGGAAATTTTTGGATAATTGGCTTTACTACGTGTGGGCAAAAAAAATGGGAGTTTTTGTTTCATTCTGCATAATGATTTCAAAGGGGATTTTTGTTATAATATTAAAAAATCACACCATGCAAAAAAAGATTCTTGAAAGAGAAATGTGGAATGTAGTTAGAACACTATTCAAGGTCTTTCAATGGACTCCTAGGGCTTCTATGCATGACATAAAATTATGCTCTATTCCGAGATGGATTCTGATTAGAAATGTGCATGTTCAATTGTGGGCTTTTTTGTCCAATTTACTAGAACCTCTGGGTAAAACCTTCAAATTGGAAGATTCTAAGATGACACTGCCCCATCTGGATACTAGGGTTCTAGTGTCCCTCAAACCAAGAATAAATATACCTAACATACTTTAGGTGATTCTTGAAAATGAAACTATCGAATGTGTAGTTGTAGGCCTTGGAGGCCTCAATTCTTGTTTCCTATGCAAATTTGACGGGCACCAAAGGAAAGATTGTCCAATTTTAAAAAAGAGAAATGATGAAAATAAGTTTGAACCTGGTGAACCGATTTAAAATATATTTGGCTCAAGAGGAGGTGGGCATAGAATTGTCTTGGTCACATTGATAGAAGAGCCTATTCCTATGGTGGCCGAGCCTGTTCTGTGCCTTCAACCAACCCAGCCTGGTCCCAGGTCCTTGGAAGGGGCTTTGAGAGAAGTTACAAATAGTATGGGGAAATTGAATTTAGATGCTTTCCCATCAAATGATGTCATTCCTGGTTCCTCTGAATTGGTCGAAGCCTCTCCTTTCCCATCTCCCTCTACTACTAAGTAGAATCTAGTATTCAGTGATGCTAATGGGGTTGAGGTGGGTGACTCTCCTTAAGATATCTTAAATACCCCTTTTGTTAGTGAGGCAATGGATTCTTTATTACCAGTGTGTCCCCTTGCTAATGAGCAAAAAGTTGTTTGGGATTTAGTTCTGGTAGGAGAGAGTGATCCAATTTCAAAAAGCTTGGTTGAGGTTGCCTCCGATAATTCTCTACTAATTCTCCTAGTAATGCAGGAAAAGTTTTGAAAAGTTGTGATGGAGGAGCCTTAGTGGTAATTCTTGACAAAAAGAATGCCCAAAGCTATCTCTGATGAAAATCAGAGATGCTTTATTGGCTAGGAAAATGCAAGAGCTTGTGTAGGAGATTGGCCTCCTTGCTCATCTAGATAATCCCCTAAAGGAGGTTGAGGATGCTAAGCCAGGGATGGTCGAGGTAGAAGCGATTGAAAGATTCCCTAAAGGGGATGGGGAAAGAAAATAGAGGAAGTGTGTCAAAAGGAAATTGGTAGACTGCAAAAGGGTAAAAGTGGGGAAACTCCCCAAATGCTTTTATAAAATGGGTGTTTCCAAGGAGTAGGCTCAATGCCTTTTGGTTTGTGCTTAAAACCTATTATTCTCTATGAAATTCATTAGTTGGAATGTGAGGGGTTTAGAATCCCTAGACAGAAAGTACATTGTTAGGGATCTAGTTAACAAGAACAGGAACTTAGACTTTCTTATGTTGTAGGAAATTAAAGCCACTAATTTCTAGTTAGACAATGTGCTCAGATTCATTTGGAAAGATTCCTTTAAAATTTGTACCAAGCATAAGAGGGGTAAAGGAGGAAATTCTATCCTAATTAACCTAGCTTGGGGACAATTTTTGTCCCATTATGGGCTCTCTCCCTACAATAGGGTGGCATGGGCTTGCTTTGAAAATAATGGTGAGAAATTTGGCATATGCTCTCTCTATGCCTCAAAGGATCATAGAGAAAGGGGTGAACTTTGGGAATGGCTTTCTATTCATCTCTCTAAAATCCCATGGATTTTTGCAGGGGATTTCAATATGGTGGAGAACAAAGAAGACAAGGTAGGAGGTATCAATGCAAGTTGGAAAGGGAATGAGAAATTCTTCTGGATCAGTTTTAAAAAGTCTCTTAAGTTGGTAGACCCTCTGGAAGGTGCCAAAATCAAAAACTATGGAATATGGTTCTCTTGGTGCAATGCCTAAGCTAGTACCAGAAGAATTTATAGCAGACTTGATAGAATGTATGTAAACAAAGAGTTCTCCCAATTTAAAATTCCTAAAGGAGACAATGCAGTCAAAGTCATACCAAGCTCTCTCTCGGATCATCACCCAATTTGTGTAGATATATTCCTTATTGACCATAATATGGCCTCCAAACCCAAAGACTCTAACACATTTAAGCTTAATATAAGGTTACTAGAAAATGATGACTGCATGCAAGGAATTTTGTCAATAAGGAACATCATTAAGTCAATCTATTCCCTTGACAGATCCGTATTCAATACTGGTCTAAACTCATTAAGGCTTGCCAAGAGGCTTTTCAAATCTATGGAAAGAAATATGCAATGGATAGGAGAAAGGAAGAGAGAGATCTTCAGAGGATTTTTCTGGACTTTGAGATGAAGTTACAAGCTGCACCTTTTGATAAGGATTTGAACTCTATCTTGAATGCCACTAAGCATAAACTTAGATGGTTTGAAACCCCGAGAGCCCAAAGTGCAAAAATAGGGCCAGGTTGAATTGGATTAAAGATGCGGGTAGAGGATCGAAATATTTCTTCAACCTCTTGAAAAGTAAATTTAGGAAAGAACACATTGATTCTATTGTGGGAGAAGGCAATACCTATACAGAGCTCAATGATATTAAGCATCTTTTTAAAAATTTCTATAAGAATCTCTTTAAAGAAGAATATGATAATGTTATATGTGCTGATGCACAGAGGCTCTGCTCCTTGATCTATCCTAGGAAAATTGATGTGGGAATGGCAGAAAAGCTGAAGCAAAACTTATCCAAAGAAGAAATTAAGGGTGCCATTCAATCCATGAGTAATTGTAAATCTCTTGGGATTGATGCACTGCTAGTAGAATTTTACAAAACCAATATTAAATGGATAGTTGATGATCTTTTTGAGGTTTATCAAGAGGCTATCAGTAATGGGTCTTTGGGTAAGGATATTAACAGAGGTATAATTAAACTTTTGCCCAAAGGGGGTGATAAATCTAACTTGAGAAATTGGAGGCCTATAACACTGCTCAATGTTTCATATAAGATTATTGCCAAAGTGTTGGCAAGAAGACTAGTAGATATTCTACCTACAATAATCAATGTGACTCAAACTGGCTTTATCAAAGGTAGATATATCTTAGAAAACCTTATTACCAACTGGGAAGCTACACACTGGGCTAAGGTATCTGGGTAGAATAGAAGGATCCTACTATTAGATTTTAAAAAAGCTTATGACAGGGTGGAGTGGTCATTTATAATCTGCATTCTCAAGGCCTTTGGCTTTCCATGGGAGTTTTTTAAAATGGTAGAAATGCTATTTAGAGATGCTTCGGCCCAAGTTGAAGTCATTGGTGTTCTTTCGTGTTCATTTCTAATGGGGAGATCAATTAGGCAAGGGTACCCCTTGGCCCTAGCCTTATTTGTAATTGCATCTAAATCTTTATTTTATTTACTAAGAACTGATAATATCCCAGGAAGATTTGATGGTATTAGACTCCCAGATGGTAATCCATTGCTTAATATGTAGTTTGCTGATGATACTGCATTGTTTCCTATTTTAGAAAGAGAAAACCTAGAAAACCTAAAGCTCAGATTGAATGTTTCTTGTTTTGCCTTAGGTGCAAAGGTCTCCTATAATAAATCCTTCCTCATTAGTTGGTCTGAATCCCCAACTATCTAGCTTTGTGTTGATGATTGGCAATGGGGTGGTCCAAATAAGATAGTCAGATTTCTTGGCATTCCTTTTTCTCTTGATCCCTCTCTCAAGCAAATGTGGGGTTGGCTTTTCACAAAAAATGAGGTTAAGGTTAAGAGTTGGAATAGGTAGGCCCTTTCTCTAGCTGGAAGATTTCAAGTTTGTCAAAAATAATTATTTGCTTATACTGTGTATTATGCTTCCTTGTGGCTTCTCTCTAACTTGCATATTGAGAGCATCTAGAAAGAAATCATATTTTTCTTATGGTCAGATGGCAAAGGAAAAGGAAAAAACATCATGTCAATTGGAAATGGTGTTGTACTAGCAGAGATCATGGTGGGTTAGGGTTGAAAGATTTGAAGTTACATGGGATAACACTAGTTGCTAAATGGATTATAAACTCTATGGAGGGCCATGAGCCTTGGAAAATTCTTGTGAGAAATAATATTAAATTAAAAAAATTTGCATCCTCTTGACCTCCTTTTTGGGGATTTTAAAGTGAAGCCATTTGGCACAGTTATTTTTTCTTCCATTTGAAAGGCTTGGGAACTCTGTAGATCTCTTATTACTGTTCCTGGTAGAGACAATGCTATGGTTCAGTGGGGATATCATAATTCTATATGGTGGTCCCTAAAACATAACGAGAAGCACCTATCTCTTATCCAAGGTTGTTTTGGACTTAAATGGTACAAATTGGGCCTATCTTCTTTCCAAGAAGTGACAATTCCTAAAGGCCTTAAAAGTTGGGATTCTTTAAAAGTTAAATTTAGGTTGAAAGACACTCAAAGGAGAACTTATTCTATGTTGGTCTCTACATATTCAGTCATTCCTACATAGTCAAGCTTCTTGTGTGTGCAGGACTGGGTGAATATGCTAAAGTGGAAAGACGGAGGCAATTTAATAGGTTGTGCTTCCAAAAGGATCTATAAACTTCTTGAGGATTCTAATGAGATCTTCGAACATTGTGTAAAGGCTTGGGACTATGAAATTAGTTTTAGAGACCTTCGTTATTTTTTTGGTCTTTTTGGTCTAATCCATGGGAACCCAAGAAAGGATGTTTTAGGTGGTTGTTAGGGTTGAAGAAATTACTAGTAGGTTTCAACAGTTACATTTGTAGTCTTTGTAATGTCCCTAAAAGTTGTAATCATATTTTCTTAGACTGTACTTTTGCCTGTCAGGTCTGGAATATGTTTTTGAACAGTCTTCCTAACTGGTCTTTATCTAATTCTAAATGCAAAATTGGAATTATCTTTGATCATTTTTTTGGTCTTGATTCTAAAAATAAATTATTTTGGTTAGTTCTAACAACTGAAGTTTTGTGGATACTGTGGAAAAAGAGGAATGAGGATCAATTTCAAGGCAAGCCTAGAATTCGTACTTGGTCTAATTCTAGGCTCACACATATTGACATCTATTTACAGGTAGCAGTTTTCATGGAGGATCAATTGGTCAATCTGTTGAAGATGGTTGATAGGGGGTTCTCCTCATTGCAATGCTCTGAATCTGTTCTTTCTTAAATGAGGCCATTAGACCTTGATAAAGCTGGCCAATCCTTTAACTCGAGGCTTGAAGAATTGCATTTACAATTCAAAAACTTGCATCTTCTTGAAGTAGATAATGGTATTAAATCTTAGGTGGATAGACCTCAGGAAACTTATTTGTTTCATATTGCTCCCGGTGAAATTGAAGAAGATAAGATTTATATGGATAGAGATGGAGTGGGCCATGCTGCTCCCAAACCAGAATGTGAATCAGAATTAGATGATACGGGAAGTGATCTATCCAGTGATGAACCAGTATTTGACCTTCCAGAAGTTTAGAAGAATAGTTTAACAGATATATATCTAATTTTGTTTCTAGAACAACTTTTAGATCTCTTTGAGTATGCAGGGCTTATGATACTATATCTTTGTAAGATGTAAACTGGTTTCCTTTTTTTCTTTTGGCTGTAAAGACTTGAACCCTATGATAGTGGCCATCTTGGCCACAACATATGTAATGATACAACTCTAATTTTTTGATAATATGATTTGACTATCTTTAATCCAAAAAAAAAAACACAAATGAACAACCACATAGCCTAATTTAGAAAATGTTTTTTTTGCACATTACTAAAGATCACCTCTTTCTTTTAAGATTGCATGCATATTTATGATTTTTAGCAACTACTATTTTCCGTAAATTTTATTACACATAAGAGTGTTTTATAAATATATAATATGTAGGAGAAAAATTATAAGATATTTGTAAAGGTAGAGACTCTTTGCAGAGTCTACATCCATATTCCCCTAGATTAGATTTGAGCCACCATCTGTATCTCTCAAGAAACAAAAAATTCTATTAAGTTGTCATTATTTATTTTCAGCAATAATAATGTTCTATTCCTTCCCACTTTCCACCAAAATTAGTTTTATATTTGTAGAATTTTCAAATTTCAATTTTTGCATTTTTCTAAAATTTAATTTCAAACATTGTTTTCATTAGGTCTTTCACACACACAATCCTTAAAGAATTTTGATTCAAGCCTATTTTTAAGGTCTTTTCTGATAATAGTGGTACCATTTAAATTTTGCATGTATGCTATGTGTTTATGCATACCTTCTTTTTTACTTGTTTACCTCATTGAGTCACGTCTTTGCTTACAACATTTAAGACTCAAAAATCTACTGATAAGATAATTATAAAGTAATATAAAAAATAATTTTTGAATTATTATAAAGTAAAATAATTTGTAGAGGAACCATTCAAATTGAAAGTGTAGGAGGGAGGGTGGTGCAATGTAAGAAGTCAAACCAACAATGCACAAGGGACATAACCATCATACTATTTCTAATATAAAACAAACATCAAGCGAAATTTGTCAAACTTTAACAAAAATACACTCTAATTAGAAAATTATAATCGTGTCCATTGAACTTATGGGTCTAATGGTGTAAATAAATTCATTTTGCAAGCTTCGATAAGGAGGTGAAGAAAGATGATGTTCTCTCGTCCACATTTACATTAATTGTGAAGAAGGGACATCAAATCTCAACTTGCAGCATCAGCCATCTGTTATTATTGCCATTAAATATTTGTTAGACTTTGACCCAAAATCCTTCTAGAATTCATGTTTGGTGTACCTACATGAACGGGTTTTCTGAATAACGTCAAAATTAAAGGTAGAGGTTAATTTTATATCAGTTTTGACCTTTTTGTTGGTAGAAATAACAGGGGATGAGTAGAGCGCTGTTCTCAGATGCAAAGCTAGAGCAAAGTTGAACAGCAAAAACAAATGCAAACACACACATGAAACCAAACACAGAAGAGATAGCAATATATTTCATATATATATTTCCTTTCAACTAGAATACATTCAAAAACTTCATCCTTATTACAATACAGAGATGCTGCTCTGTTTTCTTACTCTGCCTCAATCTCTAGATCTGCACACTGTATATCCAGAGCTACCTGGAACTCCGTAGCTGTCTACTGTTGCTACTGCAACATTGCTCTCCGTTGTTCTTCTTCTGCTATTCTCTCTTGGAACCTTCTCATTCCTCTGCTGCTACAGGATCAACACATTCTTCTGCTCTGCTACTGACTATGGTTCTTTCCCTCCTTTTTGTCTCTTCCACATGCCCACCAAAAAAAGGGCGCTCAACTTTCAAATTCAAATGCACCTACCAGAATTGAATGCTGGCAGGCCAACGGTGCTAGGGGAGGATGCGAGAGATCCCCAGGTCTGACGTGGGGGCATTCAACATTAAATGTCTGACGAGGATTAAATTTCCAACACTCCCCCTTAATCTGAAGTCAGACATCAATTTGCAATTTTCATTCCATAACTGATCTCTGGAGATGTACACTTGCCTTTGCCTTTCCGGAGCAGATCTCCAGAGCTCTTTTTGCTGTGCTGCAACATCTCCGGAGCTGCCCTCTGCATCTTCAGAGCTCCCTGTCTGCATCTCTGGAGCTGACTTCCCTTTTCAGCATCTCCGGAGCATCTCCGGAGCTACACATACATTCCAGAGTTGAGTCTCTGGAGTTCTCTTGCTGTCTTTCCAGATCTGAACCTCCGGAGCTGTCTTCTTTGTAGGACTGCGCACCTCCGTAGCTGTCCTCTTTCTGGGGCTGCACACCTCCGGAGCTGTCCACAATGTCGAGCCTATCTCTTAGGCATTCAAACGAATCTTTTGGCAATACTTTTGTGAATATGTCAGCGAGCTGCTGCTTAGATCTGTAATACTGCAACTGAATTTCTCCTCGTTCTACCAACTCCCTTATGAAATGATAACGGATCTCAATATGCTTGCTTCATCCGTGGAAGACTGGATTCTTTGTCAGGACTATTGATGAAACAAGCTGCCCATTATTCTCTTGCTTCATCAAACATTGTCAGGGCTATTGATGAAACATTGTCAGGGCTGTAGAGAGAGAAACAATGGGCTGCTTCTTGGATGCCCATGATATCACACCTGAACCCATATGAAATACATAGCTAGATGTGCTCTTCCAGTCATCAACATTTCCTGCCCAATCACTGTCCGTGAATCCAGCCAGCTTAAACTCATCAGAAACATCATACAAAATGCCATAACCTATTGTGCCATTGACATACCTCAGGATCCTTTTTCCTAGTTGCCAATGCGTGTCCTTAGGCTTCTCCATGAACTTAGAAATCAGGCTTATAGCATACATCAAATCAGGCCTAGTTGCTGTCAAGTACATGAGGCTTCCAACCAAGCTCTTATAGAGGGTTGGGTTTACTTCCCTACTACTGTCCTCTTTACTCAACTTCAGACCTGTGGCTATTGGTGTAGGGGCAGGTTTACTATTGTCCATCTTAAACCTTTTCACAATTTGTTTGGCATAGTTAGTTTGCGAAATAAATATGCCATGCTCTGTTTGCTTGACCTCAATGCCAAGGAAATACTTCAGCAGACCTAAGTCTATCATCTCAAACTCATTCTTCATTGCCTCTTTGAAATCAGCAATGAAAAGATCACTATTTCCAGTAAAAATCAGATCATCTACATACAAAACAGCAATTAAAATTTTACTTTTAGCTACTTTGATGTAGAGAGTGGGCTCACTGCTGCTTTTACTAAAGCCATTGCTCAACAAATATGAGTCAATCCTGCTGTACCATGCCCTAGGTGCTTCTTTCAGCCCATAGAGGGCTTTCCGGAGCCTGTATACTTTATCCTCTTGCCCTGGGACTTCATAGCCAGGTGGCTGCTCCACATACACTTCCTCTTTCAGAACTCCGTTCAAGAAGGCTGACTTTACATCCATCTGAAACACCTTCCATCTGTGTTGGGCTGCTATTGCAATGACTGCTCAAACTGTTTCCAGCCTTGCAACTGGTGCATAGGACTCATCATAATCTCTTCCAGGCTGTTGTTTGTACCCTTTGACAACTAGCCTTGCCTTATGTCTTTCTATCTTTCCTTCAGCAGTAGACTTGGTCTTATAGACCCACTTAACTCCAATCACTTGTTTACCCTTAGGTAAATTAGTTAGCTACCATGTGTCATTCCTCACTATGGCATCTAATTCTTCATCCATGGCCTTACACCATTTCTCCTCTTTCACAGCTTATTCAAAGTAGATTGGATCACTAGAAGAAAACAATGCAAAATTCAAATCTTCATCATCATCAACATACCTTATGCTGTCATAAATCTCCTTCACACTCTTTGTCCTCCGCGGAATCAATGATGCAAGTGTGGGATCTAAATTTCCTCTAGAGCTACTGCTGTTATGACCTCCGGAGCAACTGTTATAATGTCCTCTAGAGCTGCTATTCTCTGGAGTTGCAGACCTCTAGAGCTGCAGATCTCTAGAGCTGCAATGCTGTTGTCTACCTCCGGAGCTGCTATGCTGAGCATCTCCGGAGCTGCTGTTTTCTAGAGCTCTACAGTAGTTTCTCCCTGAGCTGCTGCTCTCCGTAGCTCCTCCGGAGTTGCTATCCTCTGGAGCTTCTTCATCTTCAAGGGGCATTGTGACTGAAATGCCCGTGGTGCTATCCACCATTCCATCCCATGCTTCATTCTCTATGAACTCAACATCCCTGCTGATCACAAGCTTTTTGGTGATGGGATTAAACAACCTGTAGGCTTGTGATTCTTCACTACAGCCCGTGAAGATACATTTCTCACCTTTATCATCAAATTTCTGCCTCTTCTCTTTAGGCACGAATGTATATGCCACGCACCCAAAAATTCTTAGGTGCTCAATAGTCCATTTGTTGTTTGTCCATGCCTCTTGTGGAATCCGATCACGAACTACCTTTGTAGGACACCTATTCAATAGGTACACCGCTGTTGCTATAGCTTCACCCTAATAATCATTTGACAGTCCCTTTTCCTTCAGCATGCTTGCTGCCATCTCTGTGATAGTTCTATTTTTCCTTTCAGCAACTCCATTTTACTATGGAGTATACCTTGTTGTGAACTATTTATGAATGCCTTCATACTTGCAGAAATTTAGAAATTGTTTGGAGACATACTCTCCTCCTCTATCAGTTCTTAGGGCCTTGAGATGTCGGCCGCTTTACTTTTCAGCCGATGCCTTAAACTCCTTAAACCTCTCAAAGGCCTCTGATTTGTTTTTCAAAAAATAAATCCAGATTTTTCTACTATAATCATCAATGAAGGTCATGAAGTATACATTCCCACCTAATGTGGGAGTCTTCATAGGGCCACATAAATCTGAATGCACCAACTCCAATGATGCTTTTACCCTTCTAGAATACCCTGATTGAAAGGGTTGTCTATGCTGCTTTCCTAGAATGCAGGCTTCACATTTGCCATCGGGCTCTACAATGTTCGGTAGCCCTCTAACCATGCCTTTCCTAGACAGTAAACTCAAACCAGAAAAACTTAAGTGCCCATACCTCAAATGCCAGAGTTTGGATGGGTCTTTGATGACTGTCCTGAAGGCAGTTTGCTGTCCCACTCCTGTGAGCGCCGGAGATAGTGCAGGAAACTGTGCTAGAGATAGCACCGGAGATGGCGCCGGAGTTAATGACAGAGGAAACATTCTATTCCTCGTCATCTGCACTGCTGCAATGACCTTCTTGCTGCCTCTTCTATCAAATATAGTGCACTCTCCATTTCCCATCAAGATTCTATAACCGTTTTGGACCATTTGTCCAATGCTTAGAAGGTTATGCTTTATGCCAGGGGCATAATAGACATCATGGATCTGCATTTTCTCACCTTGCTTGTTGAGGACTGTTATGGTGCCTCTTCCTATGACAGGAACCTTTTGGCTGTTCCCCATCATGATTTGAGATTTGACATTTCTGTCAATGGAGGCAAACAGATTTTCATTACCACTCATGTGGTTGCTACACCCGCTGTCCAAATACCAGACTTCAGGGCTGCTTTTCTCAGCAAGGTTGCACACTATAAATACCTTGGACTGTTTCTCATTTTCAGCCCTATTCTCATTTGCTACATTAGCATTTTGGCCTCCATGGTCTTGTTGCTTCTTTCTACACTCACTAGCACAATGGCCGAATTTATGACAGTAATAGCATTGAATATTACTCTTGTCATACCTCTGATTCAGACTGCTGTTCTTCTTCCTTTCTTGATAGCTTGGCTATGAGCTGCTTGCCTCTTCTTGGCTGTTGAAACTCTTCTTCTGGAGTTGCTTCTTCCTCTACCTCTTTGACTTTTACCTTTGCAGTTTTTTCCCCTTCCCCGACCTCTTGCATAGGTTTGAGCCTTGAAGGCTTGCTCAAGGGAAGGAGTGGATCTATTCAACCGCTGCTCATGGATTTGTAGAGAGCCCATCAACTCATCCACAATCATCTTGGACAGATCCTTTGTCTCTTCTATAGTTATGACTATAGGGTTAAATCTGGAAGGTAGACACCTTAGGATTTTCTCAACAATCCTTTGTTCATCCATGGTTTCTCCATTTATCCTAAGTTGATTCAGCATGGTAGAAACCCTAGTGTGAAAGTCTGAAATAGACTCACTCTCCTTCATCTGTTTAAAATCTCTTCTAAACAGCTGGAGCTTGACTGACCTCACTTTGTCAGTTCCCTTGTAGCTGTTCTGCAGTATATCCCAAGCCTGTTTAGAGTAGTTTGCTGCTGCAATGCGGGGGAAAATAGCCTCTGTCAAGGCTACCTCAACTAGACTGAGGGCTTTTGCATCTTTCATCCTAGTTTCCTTCAAATGGTTTCTTTGTGTATTCGTTAGGGTTGCATAGGCTGCTAGGTCGGTGATGTCTGTGAACCCATTAGTGATCAAATCCCATAGGTCATTCGCAACCAGAATGGTCTTCATCTTCTTAGACCAAATATCATAGTTCTGCCCATCAAAACTCAGTGGCTGCTGCCATCGTTTACTATCCCCACCTGCCATGAATGCCTAGACAAAACTGGGGCTTATGAAACACCCACACAAACTTGACTGCCTAGAAAAATAGGGCTCTGATACCAAATGTTGGCAGAAATAACAGGGGATGGGCAGAGCGCTGTTCTCAGATGCAAAGCTAGAGCAAAGTTGAACAGCAAAAACAAATGCAAACACACACAGGAAACCAAACACAGAAGAGACAGCAATATATTTCATATATATATATATTTCCTTTCAACTAGAATACATTTAAAAACTTCATCCTTATTACAATACAGAGATGCTGCTCTGTTTTCTTACTCTGCCCCAATCTCTGGAGCTGCACACTATATATCCGGAGCTGCCTAGAACTCCGTAGCTGCCTACTGTTGCTGCTACAATATTGCTCTCTGTTGTTCTTCTTCTGCTGTTCTCTCCTGGAACCTTCTCATTCCTCTTCTGCTGCAGGATCAATACATTCTTCTGCTCTGCTACTGACTATGGTTCTTTCCCTCCTTTTTGTCTCTTCTACATGCCCAGCAAAAAAAGGGCGCTCAACTTTCAAATTCAAATGCACCTACTAGAATTGAATGCTAGCAGGCCAACGGTGCTGGGGGAGGATGCGGGAGATCCCTAGGTCTGACGCGGGGGCAGTCAGCATTAAATGTCTGACAAGGATTAAATTTCCAACACTTTTTCGAATCTGTTTCCACTTAACTAGGCTTAATATGTATTATTGACTTGGTAAGAGACTGATTCACCGAATATGCTGTCCTATACGACTGAATAGAAGAGTAAAGTCAGAAAATTAAATTTAGGATATAAAACAATCAACTCGTGAGTCGTAAGGGCAGAAATTAATGACATTTTCTCGAGGAAAGAGAGGAGAAAGTGACAAGAATTATATAAGAGAAGTTGTCAGGCAAGTCTTGCTAAAATAATGAGTTGTCACAAGCATTTAAATAACATTTCCCTTCTGTATCGAGAGGGGAAGAATGGGAAGTATACATATAAAAATAAAAATAGCATCCACCTTCTGGATTTACAAGTAAGAAAGTCGATGAAAATATTTTGTATAAGATAAGGGCCCTGCGTTATTAGATATCCATTCTACTCCATAATTTTGGATCTGTGAATTAGTGAGATTTCATTTTGTTTTGGGGATTTTGTAGGGAAAGTCTTGTAGCGAGAGAGTACTGCGAATTCTATTCCCTCATTCATCATGGCCGAACCCCCACGCACGCTCCAGGCCATGAACGCCCGCTTTCGAGAAGTAGACCTCGCAAGGATCAATGTTTTTTCCGTCATCTTGGAATAAACGATGGCAAGACCGCAGGTTCTTTGCAAATAATAATACTACTATTGTCATCATTCTTTGTCTGATTACAAGCTCCCATGTCTTGGTATATCCAGGCTTTTTTTTTAAAAACTATTCTTCTCTTGCTCTCTATCTTGTGATGATAGTTCACTGAATGTGATCTGAAACTTTGAAGAAAGAATATCTTACACAGTTAAATACAAAAACATGCAATTACAACTATCTTTATATTTTTGTATATGGTTACATTTATTTCGCCTCCTTTTACTGTTTTGTAGGGCCAACAAAATCCAATGAATATAGATCAAAGAGAAAACAAACCCATGTGGTCATTATTACAAGAGAGCGGTGGAACATTTTTGGCTTTTGTCAACGATCGTATGGCTACGGTATAGTAAATGTTAATTTTATATCTTGTTCACAGCATACTTATATCTGACATTCACAAATACCGATTTTCATTTGGTGTTTTTATCAAAAACAATTTACAGGCCCAATCTCATAACGAAAAATTAAGGGTGTTATCAGAAATACCTCAACAAGTTGCAAGAGATCGTTGGATAGTTGCAGGGCTGTCCATGGTAGCATATTTCCTCTCCACACTCAACGACGAAGTAGACAACTGGCGTGAATGTTGTGAGCTATTGCAATATATGATTGATCTTGCTAATCATATTAAAATTTTAAGAAACCTACCACCAGAGGAAGAGGAGAAACTAGGACAAGCAGTTATTTTGATCCTTAAGGGATACATGATGTGTGCTTCACAGCTATATCACAATGAGCGTTTCAGGTTAAAATTACAATTTCACATTTCTCCGTTGTTTCATGTTGTCTACTCATAATATTCTTGTATTTGTCATGGTTAAACTTCTTATATTTGAAGGACACGTTGCTTTTAACGTTACGAGTCGTTAAAAGCTCTTTGGTCTTATTGTGGCGTTTTATGTTGCAGATTTCTGAAAAGTCCCCTCAATCCGAATAGTTTGAGAAGCCTTCACGAAGAAATAATTAATCTCTATCCAGACCTTGAGGAGACAAATGTATTAGCAGACCTTATGCGGGATTTTGGAAGACTAGCTATCGATCGAGCTTAACCAGGAATATATAAATAAAACCTTAATCAAGGTTAATCAATGTGATTTTTCTTAATGATTTTCGTGGAGCATCATTTTCTATGCTGATCTCTGGGACATACAGTACAACGGTCCCAAAAAATTCTTGAGACTCCTCGAATAGGATGACTGACTTCTATTTAGCATTTATTATTAATAGGATAGAAGAACTTCAGAAATAACATATTAAATTAATAGGGGTCATGTTTTAGAGTAGGCAAACATTTTGCCATAATATGTTCACACATCTTTGTACATTGAAGTGATAAAAAACTAACATTTAATTAAGTACAATTAACATTCATATATTATTTACAACAACATATAGTATATTTTATAAAGAATATATAACTATATAGGTTAGAATACTTGAATAATTAATAGTTAAGGCAAGAGAAAATATAGGGTTTCATATCTCTTTCATGAGTCAACACTCTTAATATTTAGCACATCTCAATACCCTCTTTAGTTGTCTTTATAAGTATAAGAACTCCCCTGAACCCTTGAATCTTCATGTGATCTACTGGGATAAAACTCTTTTTTTTTCCTTAGTTTTTTGTATGTTGCCACATGAGTCGATTCAATTTTATTCTATTTTTAAATCTATGGTAGCATGTTCCATTGTTTATTATTTTTAGTGTTCCTATAATCAATATTTTTTATCTTTTCGTAATTTCCACATGAAATTTTACTTTCGTTCTTTAAAATATATTAGTCATATGGGCAATAATATTTCACAAGCCTTATTTATTTAACAATCTTTTTTCAAACTTGAGTGAGCATCTTATTAGCACATGGACATGACCCTTTTTCCCATTCTCTTTTATATTAAGGCCCATGCTTTAATCTGTTGCTTTGTAATGTACTAGTTTCATAAGCCCCATCACGATCTCTCTATTCAATTACATGAAACCATTCTAACATCTCCCAAGAAAACTATCTTAGAGTATATGGTCCATTTGATTTAAGATGAGTTGGCATTTCATCAAAAAATGTATATGATCGATGAAATCAACAAGAAAATGGCCCATCATCTTTTGATTTATTCTTTTGAGAATTGGTACTTTCTTTTGTTCTATTAGATGAAAATCAATCAACAATACATGTAAAACTTCTCAGAATCTCGAGATGTGAAAGATTTATTATTCTCTTGCTCTATACGATCAAATTCATTCGATCTATTTGTCTTTGGAATAAAGCCTCTTACCTTTCTCTTTTTTTGATTGAAGTGTCCTCAAGCTTTTGATCTTAAATTGATTAAGATCAATGGCTGGTAGAAGTGGAATGTGCCAAAGAGTTAAGTCTATGACCACTTACCTATGAATCATACTAGCAAGATCTATCAACATTTGAAGGCAAGTTGGACTCTATTTCAGTATAATTTTTACAAATACCACGGGCTTTCTTACTTCAAAGTGTTAGTGTAGGTTTTTATTTCCTAGATGGGTTATTTATTTTTCCTATATTCCTAGGTTTTTCCTACACTTCTATTAATCTCGCTTAGGTTAATAAAGCATGTCTTATTAGGTGAGTGGTTGCGAGGTGTCACTTTCCTACATGTGAGCATCCATTAGCTATCTTGGGAAGATACTTTGCTATCTTCAGTCTAATAGATGATTGCTCCTCATTGGTCGGTGTTGCCACCTCCTCTCTCTTCCTAGTCTATATAAGCATGCTACCTGGCTTGTATTTGATATCTTTTATTTTTGCATCCTCTTAATGCTATTTTGCTTCTAGCATTTGCATTACTCTCTTGGAGACTAACTCTGTGTTGCTATTTTGATTTCGTATCATTTGCATTCATAGTTTTAATATCTATTCTTTACACTAGTTTTCTGGGTTATTAATCTTTTTAGATTCTAACATGGTATCAGAGCTATTCTATGTGCAAGAGTAGATTTTAGTTTCCATATTTACGAGCTTTGCTGGGGGTACGGGATGCTTCATCTTCTGGGGGGGCTTCTTCCTCTCACTCGGAGTCTTGACTCTCTCTACTTTTGGGGGGGTCTCTTTGTTGATAATTGAGAGGGGGGGGTGAATCAGTTATCCTAATTATTTCCCTTATTGAACTTTCCTTTTAATTGATGCAGCATAAAATCAAACACAAAAACATTAATCATGAAATAAGAAACACATGACACAGTATTTTTGACGTGGAAACCCTGTTAAGGGAGAAAACCACGGGGTGATTAACCCAAGAATTATTCTCTGTTAGAAGAATAGGAAATTACAAAAATGGCACTTGCCAATTAGGGCTCACTGCCCGAGCACACTGCTCACAAGAGGCCCACTGCCTACAAGAAGACACACTGTCTACAAAGTGATGAGAATCACAGTCTTGAACTGATTGGAAGCATCTGCATATGCTGGAGTTCAGTTCCGGTTAAGCTCAGTACACTGATTTGCTGCACTTCATCTTTCCTCTGTTCTTTATTCTGCTATCTTTCACATACCGGATCCTTTTTGCTACCTCTGCTCTTTATCTAGACTTATTCGCATATATCTCAACAACAACACCACCTTCACAACTAAATCCATCCTCTATATATATCCGCACAAGTAATTTCATCACCTTTCTAGTCGGCATCCGGAACAGTCTAGTTTCTTATAAACTTTCATTCTGTCGGCTGAATCCTTCCTCACCAGGCAATGCGGATCAAGCATATACTTGTAGATATCATTAATCATGTCGGCCAAACATGATTCATGCCTTCACAACCTCTGTCATCAATAGTAACCCATCCGGAAAGCAGTCTGATACTCTGCCAGTCAACTCTTCCTCTGTTTTCACTGTCTCTCAAGAATCCGGTACTCAACCATTCATATCTTTTTCCTTGTCCATCACCGGAGGCTAAATCCTTGAAATATACCACTCAAGGTAGTCCTCTTGACTTCCCCAAATCCGCACTGTACCAAGACACTTCCTCTGGGAGGTCCGGACCAATCTGTGAGACCTTGCCACATGCTCTGTTCTTCTTCACCGGACCACAACATTCTTTATTCTGACTTCCGGTAGAGACATATTATGACTTGCGGATATGTGGGATGACCTTTGTTGCCATCAATGACAACAACCATGAATCCATATAGTGTCTCTTGCCAACAATCTCCCCCTTTGGCATTGATGGCAACACTTAGTGAAAAATGACTAAGTGTTTTCACTATGCTCCCCCTTTGCTGATGCTCTGTCTTTATATACAATTTCCGGAACTCCCCCTTAGTTGGATCCCTCATTTTTTACTGCTCCTCACTCCCCCTTTGACATCAATGGCAAAGGGTAGGGTCCGCACACCAAAATTTTCAAAAATTTTCTATATATAGCCGCATATTTACATACTCACATGTACTGAAGAATGTCTGCAAAGGATGTCTGCAATTGGATCATTTCTGTAGCCCAACTTTGCTTCATTCTATCCAAAATTGAAATGTGACCACTTAGCAAAAATGCAAAAGCTTCTGCCCGCTTGAGATCTGTCGGATCTTTTGTTTGGGCGGTGGTCTGAGCATCACTGATGGCCTCATGCATTGTTTCTAACTTAGGGATTATAATCCTTCTAAGTTCTCCCATCCGGTTTGTGATGTTCTTCCTTTCCTTCTCAAGATTTTTTATTTCATTCAAGACTGCAATGGTCTGATATTCTTGATTTATTATAGAGGAAGAGAGAGGATCAAAACTTTGAGATAAGCTTTGTAGCTTATCCTGTTCCTCTTTTATTTTCTTGTCAAATGCTGCTGTTGCCTTTGACCAGGATATACAAAATTTATAGATGTCACCGCCATCCTTAAGAGCATTCTCTAAGCTCTTTATTCCAATGCTTACAATCTTCCTATCCTTAGAGATTAATTCTAATATTTCTGAAAATCTTTTATCCAAAAATTCCTTCTGGACCTTTTCTTCAGCTGATTTTTCTAAAGAATCAAAATGTGTATCAACACTGCTGACTAAGGTTTTTAGATTACCGGAAGTGGATGCTGTCGGATCTATCTGGATTGATGGCACGATCTTTACAAGTACTCCGGAAGCAGCCTCTATCAACTCACAGTCTTCCATATGAGACTTCAGGAGCTTTTCATTTGCCTTGGCATTTGCAAATGAAGCTATCTTCATTGTTTGTACCGGAGAGAGAGAGTCAAAATCAAATGGGCCTTTTAGAAGCTCCGGTTCATCAATCTCTAGAGTTTCTTTACTCAAAAATTGTTGAACAGTTTGTGCAGTGTCTCTTGCCGGAGACAGATGTTTCTTTTCTTCTGCAGTCTTAGAACTGTCAACCTCTTTGTCTTTCACCACTGCTTCCTTCTCCTGTAGTTGCTCTTCTTCTTTGGATCCGGAGACTGTAGGGGAAACCGGAGGAGAGATGCTAGTTTGTTCATGAGCCACTTCTTCTGGAGCAGAGGGTCCCAAGTCCTCAGCTGTTTCTGTACCTAAATCCTCTACAACCAGAAGATTGAACCTTTTGAAGGCCTTCCGGAGGATCTCTTCTGTTTCTTGGGCCACTTTGTCAGTCTCGCCAAGCATGAGTTGATTCATCCTGGCTTTGCTTCTGAACTCATCTTTGCAGTCTTTGAAGATAATGTTCATGGTCTTGGGATCAATTTGAGGATATAGCTGAATAGCTATCTGCTCCCGGATCTCAAGATCTTTAGCATGAGCATTATTCTTTCTTACTTCCATTTCCTTTTCTAGGCTTTTAGGAATAAGAGATATTATTTCAATGAAAGCCTTATTATATATGTTAAGATATTTTACTGTGGCCTCCTGCAGAGTCTTTTGGTCGGCCTCACTGAAGTCATCATATGATTCAGTCATTGGTTGAAGGTTTCCATCCACCGTGACCGACTTGATTATGCTCTCTAGTGACAGAGTGGGCTTTTCAACAGTTACCTCTGCCATTTCCTCCTTGTCTTGGCCTGTGGAGGGCTTACCGGATCCTTTCTTTTTCTGTTTCTTTACTTCTCTTACTCCCTCATCTGATTCTGTTTCCTCTTCATCCTTTTGGCTTCCATAAGCCCTTGTGGCTTTTGTCTTGGATCTCTTACTGGATGCCTGGACTTCCAGTTTTGAACTTTTGGTTGAGGGAGGTGCAGATCTCTTTGTTGATCTGGTCCGGGTGGGAGCTCCAACCGGAGCACTTTCTTTGCTTTTCTCTTCTTCCTCGGCCTTCCTCCTCTTTTCCCGGCTGGCATCAAGTGCCTCCTTTGAGATACCTAGGCCTTGAGCAATGTGCTCTACTTCTTTTCTTACCTTTCTTTTAATCTCAGGTTCCCTGAGTTCTACATGTATTTTTATACTCAGCTCCTCAAAGGTTCCAAACCTCTCTGCCTTAGGATCTTTGGGCTGACTTAGCATGTGTTGAACATGCAGCTCCACTATCTGTTCATCCACCTCATACCCCATGGGCATGATCCAGACAGTCCTAGGCTCTACTGCCTCCATTAGGCACTGATCAGTGTCAACCATAAAGCACACTGAGTCCTTGTATTTCTCAATGAGAGACTGGGGAATTCTCTCTCTTGCTTGCATCATGCTCTGAAAGTTTTTGAAGTATCCCCATAGAGCTGTATTTCTCGCTTTTGCATCCCCAAGTCCATGCAAATAGTCTCTTATCTGGACTGCAACTGGTTTGTCATTCTGCCATACCCATCCACTTGTTCCGAGTAGCTCATTCATGAAGTAGAAGAATAGACATACAATAATAGTGCCATACTTAAAGGAATTCTTCTTATCCTTCTTGATTTTCTGTATGTTTTCCATTAATTGGCTTAGCAGTAGTTCGCAGAGATCATATTCTGCATTCTTTCTTAACATTTCATAAGCAGTGTATATTGCAGTTCCGGATACAGAATTCTCCCTGCTGGAGTGATAGATCTTGTATCCTATTATCATTGATGCATATTTGATATCCGGATCGGAGATGTCTTCAATGGTCATTGCCCTTTTGTCAAATTTTGATCCGGTGGCCTCAGTTACAATGTTGTTCTTGACAGATTTGAGGATAGGTACTCCTCCGGAAGAGTATAGGCCAGTTACTGCTCTAATTGCCTCTTTTGTGATCTTGCAGGGTCTATCTAGCCATAGAAAGTTGTCATGCATCCTGCTCAGTACATACCGAACCCATTCATCCTCTTCAAAATAGGGGAAATGAATAAATTGCTCAAATTGTTTCTTCTGAATATCCTTATACTCTGGTTTAAGCTCAAAAGCATTGTCAATCAGCTGCTTGTGATAGAGGTCTCTTAATTTGAATTCCCCAAATTCCTCAATGTTTGCATGTATGTAAACCCTAATGTCTTCGGTGTGTAAAACTCCGTGAGGAACACTAGAGAAGGCTCCTAGTGGGTCTACCTCCAATGATTTGTAGGGATGTTTCTTGAATGAGGGGCGAGGTCTATCAGAGATCTTAACTATGTTTGGAGTAGCCATTCTTCAAAGATTTGCAGTGAGGTAATGAAGAACGGAGAATACCTTATGCGCCTTCGGTTTGCACGGAATGGTTGGATTGATTTCTTTATGCAATAGCTTCGGCAGGAGATCCTTGGTGTGCTTTGATGAACCTTGTTGCAGAGCTCCACTTTTCGCTTCTTCTCGAGTGTAGAATGAGCAAATGTCCTTTGAGAAATCCCTTAAATTGCTCCGCGAACCCTAATATCTGTCTGCAATAAATGCTTCACCTACATCATTCCGGTTTGCCTTGTCTGGATAGCTTGGAGTATCCCGGATTAGTCCTGATCTGTGGATATCATCCGGATCTTTCAATCATGAATAAATCGAGGTAACATACTACAAGAACATCCCAAACACTCTGTCCAATCCGCAGAACAAGATAGTGCATTTCCGGATCTTTCCGGACCTTTTTGTAATTCTTTATCATACCGGAGCATCTCCCTGAACAGGTCTTATTTGATCGATCATAGCTTCTTCATAACTCCATGCGGACCTCTGAAAACTTGACTGAAGTATCTCAAGACTCATATCTACAAACCCTTTGATCCGCATCTTGTGCCACATCCGGCACCACTTGTTTGGCTGGGGGAACAAGATTTTCTTTGAGTCTCCCCCTGAGCCTGAGCTCACTTATTAATTTCCGGAAGAAATATCAGCACCAGAGTCTGGTACGGATCCAACCTCTACATTCTCTGAACTTTTCTTCACCCAAATCTTGCTCATCTGATTCCTAACCTCATCCGCATTCATCTTTTGTTTACCCTTGTCTTGATTCTGATTATACACCGGACCTCTTTTGTCCTGATTCTTGTTTCTGCAAACTTTAGCATTATGACCGGACCTATTGCAGATTTGGCAAATAACATTTCTTTGCATATTTGACTGATATCCTCTTGATCTACATTGATTAGCCATATGACCTACTCTATTGCATGTGAAGCATCTACCTTTGAATGATTTGTTTACTTGCATACTTCTGCATTCATGGGATTTGTGTCCATACCTTTTGCAGTTGAAGCACTGTCCGGAGAAGGATGAATTAATCTGATTCATTCTCATTCTGCACTGATTAGCTTTGTGACCAAAGTGGTTGCAGCTGTGGCAGTATCCATTGAAGGATGGATATCTTTGAGCATTTGGCTGTCTTACCGGAGGTCTTCTAGGCCTGCTTCTTGGATTTTCTGATCCAAGATTCTTCTGACTGGATCCGGAGCTTTCTCCTTTCTCATATCCCAAACCATACTTGTCATCTGTCCTCTTTTGACTTCCAAGAAGAACTTCAAGTTGAGCAGAACTTATCTTGAATTTCTCTTTATATTCATTTGCTGTTTGAAGGTCTCTTTTGAGAGAGGCAATTTGATCCTCAAGTTTTCCTTCATTATCTTTGGCATCTTCAAGATCAGATTCAAGATGTCTGATAATCCTATCCATCTGGTGGCATTCTTCTGATTTTTCTTTGAGAGATTGTCTTAGATTGTCTTCAGCCTTTCTTTTTTCTTCAATCTCTTGAGTAAACTTTATAGTTCCTGATTCCATTTCATGTCTTAACATAATGACTTCTTTTGATAACTTTTCACATAACTTGGTTTGCTCAGTCAATTCTTCATTTGTATTGCTTTCTTCACTTTGTCTTGCCAACTGTTGAAGCAGCTCCTTTCTCTTTTTCATAGAGAGACTTAATTTGTCTTTTAATTCTCTCATGAATTCATCAGCCTGTTTGAGTCTTTCCTTTAATTCACTAACTTCAGAATTCGACTGTTCAAGATCCTCAAGAGCAGTCTTGAGTTGCTCCCTTAAACCATATGCATCCATTTGAAATCCCAGATCTTCCTCAAGCTGTTAGGCTCTATTAGGAGGAACTTGGCTCTGATACCAATTGTTGATAACTGAGAGGGGGGGGGTGAATCAGTTATCCTAATTATTTCCCTTATTGAACTTTCCTTTTAATTGATGCAGCATAAAATCAAACACAAAAACATTAATCATGAAATAAGAAACACATGACACAGTATTTTTGACGTGGAAACCCTGTTAAGGGAGAAAACCACGGGGTGATTAACCCAAGAATTATTCTCTGTTAGAAGAATAGGAAATTACAAAAATGGCACTTGCCAATTAGGGCTCACTGCCCGAGCACACTGCTCACAAGAGGCCCACTGCCTACAAGAAGACACACTGTCTACAAAGTGATGAGAATCACAGTCTTGAACTGATTGGAAGCATCTGCATATGCTGGAGTTCAGTTCCGGTTAAGCTCAGTACACTGATCTGCTGCACTTCATCTTTCCTCTGTTCTTTATTCTGCTATCTTTCACATACCGGATCCTTTTTGCTACCTCTGCTCTTTATCTGGACTTATTCGCATATATCTCAACAACAACACCACCTTCACAACTAAATCCATCCTCTATATATATCTGCACAAGTAATTTCATCACCTTTTTAGTCGGCATCCGGAACAGTCTAGTTTCTTATAAACTTTCATTCTGTCGGCTGAATCCTTCCTCACCAGGCAATGCGGATCAAGCATATACTTGTAGATATCATTAATCATGTCGGCCAAACATGATTCATGCCTTCACAACCTCTGTCATCAATAGTAACCCATCCGGAAAGCAGTCTGATACTCTGCCAGTCAACTCTTCCTCTGTTTTCACTGTCTCTCAGGAATCCGGTACTCAACCATTCATATCTTTTTCCTTGTCCATCACCGAAGGCTAAATCCTTGAAATATACCACTCAAGGTAGTCCTCTTGACTTCCCCAAATCCGCACTGTACCAAGACACTTCCTCTGGGAGGTCCGGACCAATCTGTCAGACCTTGCCACATGCTCTGTTCTTCTTCACCGGACCACAACATTCTTTATTCTGACTTCCGGTAGAGACATATTATGACTTGCGGATATGTGGGATGACCTTTGTTGCCATCAATGACAACAACCATGAATCCATATAGTGTCTCTTGCCAACACTCTTCTCTCTCTCTTTGGGGAGGAATTTTATGTACATGGGTACCTCATCAGACTTGATTTGCCGGGACCCATTTCTACATCCACCTAAGCTTCGCTTATGGGGGGGTGTTAGTGTAGGTTTTTATTTCCTAGATGGGTTATTTATTTTTCCTATATTCTTAGGTTTGTCCTACACTTCTATTAATCTCGCTTAGGTTAATAAAGCATGTCTTATTAGGTGAGTGGTTGCGAGGTGTCACCTTCCTACATGTGAGCATCCATTAGCTATCTTGGGAAGATACTTTGCTATCTTTAGTCTGATAGATGGTTGCTCCTCATTGGTCAGTGTTGCCACCTCCTCTCTCTTCCTAGTCTATATAAGCATGCTACCTGGCTTGTATTTGATATCTTTTATTTTTGCATCCTCTTAATGCTATTTTACTTCTAGCATTTGCATTACTCTCTTGGAGACTAACTTTGTGTTGCTATTTTGATTTCGTATCATTTGCATTCATAGTTTTAATATCTATTCTTTGCACTAGTTTTCTGGGTTATTAATCTTTTCAGATTCTAACACAAAGAATGCATAATTAAGAAACAATCCTTTGGGCATAAAGAGATTCAAAAAATAAAGACTTTGCCAAAAAATTATTAGCACATAGAGTGAAAGAATGACAAATTTCTTTTTAATTTTTAAGGTAATAGGAAATGCTTGTTTAATTTCTTCTCATTCCATCCCAATTGGAAGCTTGACCTTCTATAAAGCTCAATAACTTTGTGTGAGCTCAAAGATGGAATCATATGAGAAATTACTATCATTTTATCACCACGTTCTGATTCTGGACCTTGACCTTTACATGCAATTTGATGATACTTTACACAACCTTCGAGGTTGGAACACTCTTTTAAAATGGACTCATACTTTTTTATTAGCCATGAATTTTTGAAATTGATAAATTGATACAATACCTTATTGTCTACTCCCATAGGAGAAGGCCATCTCTATTGAGTGACTAGATTAATGTGACCCTACATATTGGTGATATTTTTTTTATCAAAACACTAAATTGATCTTCTTATCTTTTATTTTTGTATGCTTGTCAAGATTCTTGATGACCTTTTGTGTAGTGGTGGTTTTGTCCATTATTCTATTTTTGATATATTGATCCTTTAGAAGAATACAAAGTTGTCTTATGTATGTCACTACTTCATTTAACTTTGAACTAATGATCTATAGGACCTTATTTATTTCTTCTCAAACCACTTGAATCTATGGTACAACAACATCAATGAATTTGAGTGCCATAGATAGGCCTACTATTGTTCTAGAAAGGCTTACATATCATTTATATTGGATCCCATAATCTTGCTGCTTGTCTAGAGATCTTATGTATTACATTTTTCATGTGCATTCTAGAGCTACTTATTAGCTTTAGATTCTCATTATATGTATAACAAGCTTCAAGGCATTATTTTCTATCTCCTTTGTGGGGTCATTGTCTTGAAGATCTAAGGACTTTATTTTGATATTTTCTTTCTTCATATTTTTTGAGACACTACCCAACTTTGCCTCTTGTTTCTTGTATTTTCTATCTAATTGAGAGTAATTTATAATGATTGGTTTTGCACTTTCTTCAAGATGGTCAACACTATGTTAGGTTTCAATCCCCTAATACTCCACCATCACAACTGACCAAGTTAAAATTTAATCATATGGTTGCATGATTTATTTTCTTTTTCCTAATTAAAGTGGGTAGCATAAGGTTAACATATAACCTTTGGCTCCTCTCATTATATTAGGTTGTCATCATAGTGGAGGCCAATTCACTTGACACTTTGGCATGCATTTTATTATAATAGTTTGATTCTTGTGTCCATATATACTTTAAATCTATTTTGAAATCCATCTAGCAGCCCATATATTTCCATAAAGGGATTATTGAGGGGAAGATAGTAGCTTTTGAAAGGGGAATTAATAGGTTGATGAATGCAATAAACAAGGAAAGTGCTGATGGCTATGGTCAAGTGAAATAAAATAGTGTGGTGGTAAAATATGTTATCACCATGTGCATAATAGATGAAGTGAATAGTAGTTGTTGGGACCTAATTCAAAATTTCCAAAATCCTAAATTTGGTCCCACCTTGTTGCATTTGTCCAATTCTTTCCATCATAGATAACTGATATAAGAAATATTAAATGGTTGTCCCTTGGTCAAATTTTGCCTTTTGTCACCCCATTGAGATTATCATATGTTTAACATTAAAAAAATCCAAAATTAATCTAAGTTCAAAGAGTTTCCTTACCATTTTCTAACTTTTCCAAGTTTTCAGATGTTTCAAGGACATTGGTACTAGTCCCTAGGTCCTTAGATAACCCGGTTCCTCAAAAGTCCAAAACCTTGAGGTTTTATAAGTTCCTAGTTCCCAACTTCTCCTAGACCCTATTTCCCCACATGTTATATAATTTCAAGCTTCAAAAGTTTGCAAGCACTTTTGAACCTAGTTCCCAACTTCCCATGATCCTCGAGCCCATAGTTCCCTAAACCCCCAGTTCCCCAAAGTTCCCATATTCCCTGATTCATCAATCCTTATGTTCCCATTCCTTCTATCGGCCTAGTCCCTACACATCAAAGATATAATTTTTTTAACAAAAACTTCTAGACCTTCCCAAAACTTCTGCACATGTTTGCATGTCCTCAGGTTCACCGGTGGACCATGGAACCCTAAAACCTCAAAAATCACTCAAATGTTCTGGAATGCACCAACAACCTCCTAGAATATCATTAATGGTCAATTTGACCTTTACAACTACTCATTTTAGGTGAGAATATCATCCTTGCTTCTTCCATTTTGCCTGGCACATATTTTGAGGTAGATTTCTCATAAGATTTCTTTCTATTTGCATTTAATGTGATGGTTGAGTTTGAATATCCAAGGGCATGATAGATTATCATGTCTAGATTAGGCATGAAAAGGAAAGGCTATAAATACAAGTTTATCTCTTATTAAAATGGTTGGTTAGCAATCCAATTTCTAGTTTTCAAGTGCCTTGTGATGGATCTAGGGAATCAAATATTGTTAGTTTGGTTTGGAAAAGGAGGGAATACATCTTGTTAATTGGAGAAAGAGTTTTCAACATGTATTTACATGTAATGGAATTTCTCTATGGTATTTTGTAATGATTTAGGGGAATGCATAGTCACAACTATGTATTTTATTTTGCCACATTTGTTGGTACGAGTGTAATGAGGATTTGATGTATGTGTGACAACATCTAATGCATTAAAAATCTCTTGTAATGATCTCTTCCTCATTTCACATGGGTTGTTAAAATTATATTATATATTATTAATTATGTCCATGGTATGTAGTGTTATATATGATTTGTATGTCAATGCATATCTAGTGCTATTGATGTTTTGCAAATGTATCTCCTTCTAGGTTGCATTCTATGACTCTGTTGCCCAATAGAGTAGGAACCGATCTAGATTGGTAAGGGATCAAACATTCTCATTTTAGTTAACCCCTATAGGAGTAGTTTAGGGTTTCACATGTTTATGATTCATTATTGTAAACTATGGAAGAATCCTAAGCAACCTTCAGTTGTCTAAATGATTAGAGAATCATGTCTTGCATGCTTGCACCTTTCTATTGTGTATGAAATGTTGTGGATTCAATTGTGGCAATTATAATACTATTATCATTTATAGGTGTATATATGCAAGGTTGTAGTTTTAGCTTAATTAGAGTTTTTATGTACAGTAGGTTAGTTTGTGAGCTAGTGACAACTTTTGGGGTCCAACATACATCGGATATTAATGCAATGTTTCATCTTGTTCACCTTTTATTGTGATCAAATCCTATTAAGGATTACCTCTAAGAATACCTTCTAGAGCCTAGTTAAGCTCAAAATGCAAGAGATATTATCCCCTCTCATCAATTGGCCTTTAACCATCTTTAATTTATTGATCAGCCCCTATTTTCCCTTCTTGATGACACCCCCAACCTTGAAGGTGAGAATATACTCTAGGATTTTGGAGATGTGGTTTAAGGACCCAACAAAATAGCACAATTGTTGAAGATTAGTTTGATTTAGTTTTGATTTGGAAGACCCAAGTAAGTTAGTATTGCAGTTTGCATTGTGTTGGTGTTACTAGTTGGCATCTCATCAACTTACACCAATAGAATGGCAATGTTACTAGGGAGATAAATTCTTGATTTCATCTTACAGACCTTGGTAATCTATTGAGGAAAGTTTATTTCCATTCAAGTATTGATTTTTTTTGTGTGTGTTTGACACATCGTCAACTTGCACCACTAAAATGACACCAGGGAAGAAGACATTGTTGGGTTGACTATGAATTGAAGACTTTATTGGTGAGCTAAACCTATAATTATTTTGTGGCCTTGAAGATCCAATGGTGCAGGAGCACCCCTTCAACAAGATAAATATGCATAAGAGGGAGAAGAATAAGGCTTTAATATGTTTTAGACATTTCATGTTACCATGTAGCATTTGTATGTCATTGTCAAATGTAGCATTTTGTGTTGGCATTTCATGTTTGTAAACATCAATTTAGACATCATTAGACATTGGGTTATGAAAAGGATTAAACCAATGTGTCTTATTATTAGGTGTTTTGATGTCTTATGCAAAATAGGTGTCGTGTGATTAGTTAGGGTTTTGATTATAATCTTGGTTTAAGCAAAATCCTAAAATCAGAGGAGAGGAGTCAATAGAAGAACAGACGAAGGTGGCTTGAAAAAGAGTTTGCCCTCCTCTTCCTGAAATGATCAAATGTATGAAGCTAGAATGAAGATATAGAAATTATGTCAATTATGTTTCACAAATTCTGAATTCTGTGTAAATTCTCTATCTATTGAATTTTTCTGTATATTATCTATATAGAATTGTTTTATATTTAATTTAGTTCTTCTGTTGCTAAGATGCATGATTAAATCCATTCCACTGGTGGATTTTTGTGAAATCAATGGAATGGACTTTGTACATTAGTTCTCTCTGTTTTGTTTTCAATTTCTACTCGTGGACATGACAGAATAGGAACTGTGAGATTTGTGGTAGAAGAAATTATCGGCGGGAGGACTGTGGTGTTCAAATGTACAGTTGATGTATATCCATCAATTGTATGTTGAGGACAACCTGTGAGTATATCGCATTTGCATGCGAGGATCATCCAGTGTATATGCTGTGAAGAATGGTATGTACAAAAGTATTTTTTTTGGATCAAGTTTGTGTTGTTCACTAAATATACAATTCCTGTATATATCGCAAATGTATGAAGGTATATTTCTTGTGTATATCACTATCGCATTTGAGTATCACCTTGTGTATATTCTATGATGAAATGAATTTGTAAGAGTCCATTTGGGTTGAGCTTATGATTGTCTAATTAATATACAAGCAGTGTGTATACGTCTGTTGTATGTCATAGACAGTTTGTGAGTATATCACTATTGTATGCGAGTGTCAGTTCATGTGTATACTGCAATTGCATATAGTTGTTGTATGTTGTGAAGATACAATGAAAACATACATTTCATATGGTGCAAAGGGTGACTAGTCGGGGTGGTAATCAGAATGTATGTTGGGAGAATATCTGTCTGTGGATACAAGGATTGACTAGTAATAGCAGGGAGGAGAACTAGCTCAGTAATTCAACAAATGTATGTTGAAGAATGTATGTCAAAAAGATACATTGAAAACATACATGTCAGAAGATACAAAAGGTGACCTGCCGAAGTGGTGAATAGAATGTATGTGGGAAAGATATTTGTTCTGTGAATACAAGAGGTGACCAGCAATAGTAGGTAAGGACACCAAAACCCACCGGGAAAGCAGGTAAAGAAATCTATATGAGTTTTGTTTGTATGTGGTGAGACATACAATGGGGAAGTAAAGACCGAGGGCCCCACCAAATGCATATTTTGAATGTATATTCAGATTGCATGTGAAGAACATACATTGTGAATGTACATCGGGGATATAAAAGTAGTGAGTATATCACAGTTGTACCTAAAAATAATTCGTGTATATCCTATATTTGCATGTCAACAGTTGTATATTGGAATGTACATTATTAATGTACATTTCATGAGGTGCAAATGAGGACCGGCTGTAGAAGTCAAAGTGGGTGGAGATACAATGGGCTACCTGCGATAGAAGGTCAGGTAATGTATATACAAGCTAAATTGAGAATGCGATTTACAAGCATTTTCATTGTTGTTTAATTTCAAAGGCTTTCCACTGTGTGGCTCTGTGTCATAGTGGTATCAGAACTGAAGGTGTGTTCTTTGGGTAGAAGGAGAAGACAAGATGTCAGAAGGAGAGGGGTCAGAAGCGTACCTAGCAAAGATGACCAACACTGAATTTGCGGTTTTAGTGAGAAAACAAATGGCAAAGAGCAAAGCAGCTCAAGCTCAGAATCAAGCATTGAAAGTAGAGGTAGAGAAGTTGAGGGACAAAGTAGAGAAGGGGGAAGAAGATTCTAGTAAATGAGAAAATTGGGATGAAGAGGAGGTCCCAAGGAAAGAAGAGATGGAGGTTCCTGCAGACTAGAGACCCTTACTCAATGCTCTCGAGTCCATGGAGAGAAGAACCATGGATATGAAAATAGACCTGCCAGTGTTTGTAGGAAAAATGGAACCTGATTTAGTGATGGAGTGGATAGACTCCTTGAATAATTTATTTGAGACCGAGGAAATACTAGACCACCAAAGAGTGAAGATGGCTCAATCCAAAATGAAAGGAGCTGCACTAACTTGGTGGAATTTTATCCAAGATGATAGGGTGAAAGAAGGAAAAAGTAGAGTTACTACTTGGAAGAAGATGATGGCTTTAGTGGAGGAAGCCTATGTTCAATTGGATTACAACATCCAATTACATAAGAGGAAACAAAATTTGAAGCAAAAGGAGTTAGATGTCAATTCATACATAGAAGAGTTAATGAAATTATGTTTCAAGACAAAGGTAAAGGAGGGTGAGGAAGAAAAGGTAGCAAGATACCTCAATGGATTAAGGTTTGCCATCCAAGAAGACATAAGCCTGCATAACCCAGAGACAGTCCAAAAGTGCTATCAGTTAGCACTCAAAGTGGAAGAGAAATTAAAGAGAAGGCATGAGCAGAACAATAGAGGAAAAGGGAGACAACAAAGAGGAGGAAGAAGTCCTTTCAGAGGTAGAGGAAATGGATTTGGATACCAAAGTGAATCCAATCAAGAGAACAACAAAGGAGACAACAGTCAAACCCAAGGGGGAAGTTACAATCAAAGAGGAAATTTTTAGGGGCAGGTGACCACCATTTAGAGGGAGATCTCAGGGTAGCGGACCTATCAGATGTTACAATTGCAATCAAGAAGGCCACATAGCTAGCAGATGTCCAGGAAAGGCAACAAGTTCAATAGAAGAAAAGAGGATCAATCTGATCTAAGAATCTGATTGTCAAAGTGTAACAAGCTCTAGCACTTCTCAAACTGTGAATGCTCCTGACAGTTATGGATATCCTGAGAAAGGGAAATCTTTGATGATTAGGAGAGCAATGACCACCATGAGGGTTCCTAACAAAGAACCCCCACAAAGGAAGTCTCTCTTCAAAACTACTTGCAAGGCAGGAGGAAAGGTATGTAAAGTTCTGATTGATTTTGGATTGACTAAAAATTTTGTGTCATTTGAAATGGTAGAAAAGCTTAAGCTTAGGAGACTGCTACATCCTTGCCCATCTAAAATTTCATGGCTCACCCAAGGTCAGCAAACAGTTGTGGAAGAATAGGCTTGGGTGGAGTTTCAAATTGGACCATACAAGGATAGATTATTATTTAACATTGCCAAGATGGATACTTGCCATCTCCTATTTGGAAGACCATGGTAGTATGACTTGAAAGCATACCATGATGGAGTTAGAAACACCTATTCAATCACCAAGAATGGTAAGGTGATAGAGTTTCTACCATTGATGGAGAATGAGGTGTAATCAAAAGGGAAAGAAGTCAAGGCGATGATGGTAGAAGGCAAACAATTCATGAAAGCGATAGTAGAAGAAGGAACAGTTGCATATGCTCTAATTCCATGCCTTAAGGTGAACAAGGAGCAGCAACAAGAAGTAAAGGGAGAGAAGAGGCAAAGATTCATTGATCCAATTGTCCAAGAGCTTTTGGACAAGTACCAAGGCATCATCTAATGGAATACCAAGGTCCCTACCACCTATGAGGGACATCATTCATTGCATAGATCTGATCCCAAGATATACACTTCCAAACAAAGTAGCATACAAGCTTAGCCCAGAATAGAATACAGAGGTAGCACAATAGATTGAGGAATTGTTAGAGACAGGCCTAATTGGCAAGAGTTTAAGCCCATGTGCAGTACCTACTGTACTAGCACCAAAGAAGGAAGGCACTTGGAGACTTTGTACTGATTCAAGGGCTATCAACATGATAACAATCAGGTATAGGTTTCCAATCCTTAGCATAGAAGATTTGCTTGATTGCTTGGGGGGTGCTAAATATTTCACAAAAATAGATTTAAAGAGTGGCTATCATCAGATTAGGATTAGGCCAGGAGATGAGTGGAAAACTGCATTTAAGACCAATGAGGGGTTATATGAGTGGAAGGTCATGCCTTTTGGTTTGTCCAATGCCCCTAGTACCTTTTTGAGGTTAATGAATGAGGTCTTGAGGGAATTCATAGGTAAATATGTCAAAGAATATTTAGATGACATCCTAATTTTTAGTAATACAAGGGAAGAACACCTCAACCATATAGACTTGGTCCTCAAAAGGTTACATGAAGAGCAACTAATGATCAACTTAGAAAAGTGTTTGTTCATGCAGGAAGAGATCATCTACTTGGGATTTGTCATCTCACATAACAAACTAGAAATGGATCAAGAGAAGGTAAGTGCCATATTGTCTTAGCCAACTCCAAAACCTTTGAATGATGTTAGAAGTTTCCATGGGTTAGCAACCTTCTATAGGAAGTTTATAAAAGGGTTTAGTCATGTTTGTGCACCCATGCTTGACACCATAAAAGGAGGACAGAAGTGCAGATTCACTTGGACAAAGGAGGCAGATGATTCATTTGAAACATTGAAGAAGAAGGTGGCAGAGCAGCCAGTTCTTGCACTTCTTGACTTTAGCATGATTTTTCAAGTAGAATGTGATGCCAATCACATGGCAATTGGAGCAATACTCAGTCAAGAAGGTAGACCTATAGCATTTTTTAGTGAGAAACTAAATGATGCAAAGAAGAGATACTCATCATATGATTTGGAGATGTACGCTCTAGTACAGTCACTCAAAAAGTGGAGGCATTATTTGATGCCAAAAGAATTCATAGTGTTCACAGATAATTAGGCTCTTAGTTTCATAAACAGTCAAGAGAAGTTGAACCATAGGCATATAAAGTGGGTGGAAACTTTACAAGCTTTTGCCTTCACACTCAAGCACAAGAAAGGGGTCAAGAACAAAGTAGTAGATGCTTTGAGCAGGAGGGTTCTAACCATAAATCAGATTCCATTGGAAAGTATTGGCATTGACTCTTTGAAGGCCATGTATGATGATGATGAAGACTTTGGAGAGATCTACAAGGTATGTACTTCTTTTGGTGACAAATATCATGTTGAGTTCTCTAAATTTCTGATCCAAGATGGATTACTTTTCAAAGGTGGACAGATATGTATTCCATGATGTTCTATGAAACTGAATATCATTTAGGAGAAACATTGTGGGGCCATGGTAGGACATTTTGGTCTAGATAAGACTCTTGATCTCGTGAGGAGGCATTACTATTGGCCTAAGTTGTAATCAGATGTGAGGAGATTTGTGGAGGCATGTGTGATATGTCAGAAAGGAAAAGGGAGATCCACTAATGTAGGTTTATATAAGCCATTACCCATTCCTTCTAGGCCATGTGAGACCATAAGCATGGACTTTGTATTGGGTTTCCCTAGGACAAGGAAGGGATATGATAGTGTTTTTGTTGTAGTAGACAGATTTAGTAAAATGGCACATTTCTTGCCATGCAAAACCACTTGTGATGCTTCATATGTTGCAGACCTATTTTTCAAGGAAATAGTGAGGATACATGGATTGCCATTGAGCATAGTCTTAGATAGAGATGTAAAATTTATTGGCCATTTTTGGAGGACTCTTTAGAAGAAGCTTGGAACCAATCTATCCTTCTCATCAGCCTACCATCCTCAAACATATGGGCAGACTGAAGTTGTTAACCATTCATTAGGCAATTTGTTAAGGTGTTTAACAAGGCAGCATGGAGAGAAATGGGATAACATCCTACCACAAGCAGAATTTTCCTATAATGACACCATCAATAGGAGTACAGGGAAATCACCTTTTCAGGTAGCATATGGTATTCCTCCAAGAGGTATTTTGGAATTGAGAGATCTACCTATAGGAGAGCCTATTAGTGCAGATGGAGAAGCTTTTGCATCAGCCATCAAAGAAGTAAATGATCAAGTCAAGAACCAGCTTTAACAAACTACATTGAAATACAAAACATACGCTGACAAGAAAAAAAGGGATGTACAATTTGATGTTGGAGATTTGGTGTGGGTAAATCTAAAGAAGGAGAGACTCCCAAAAGATAAATATACCAAGCTAATGCAGAGGAAGATTGGACCATGTCAGATTTTAAAGAAGTGTGGGAAGAATGCATATGAGATCCAACTTCCTCCTGATCTTGGATTATCACCCATTTTAATGTATGTGATTTAATTCCATACAAACAACATACAGATGTAGAATAGGAACCATTACAAGATGTAGCAGATGATGATATTCCTAAGCATGATCCACAAAAATTGAAGAAGGTATTAGACTCAAGAGTGGTAAAGAAAACAAGGAACAAAGAGTACATCGAGTATTTGGTAGCTTGGCAGGGGCAACCTGATTCAGAGGCAGTTTGGATGACTGAAGATCTAATCACAAACAATGGTGTAGACCTTGAAACTCTAATCTCAAAGGGGCTTGAGATCTCTTCTCCTAGGGAGTATGGTGCAGGAGCACCCCTTCAATAAGATAAATATGCATAAGAGGGAGAAGAATAAGGCTTTAATATGTTTTAGACATTTCATGTTACCATGTAGCATTTGTATGTCATTATCAAATGTAGCATTTTGTGTTGGCATTTCATGTTTGTAAACATCAATTTAGACATAATTAAACATTAGGTTATGAAAAGGATTAAACCAATGTGTCTTATTATTAGGTGTTTTGTTGTCTTATGCAAAATAGGTGTCGTGTGATTAGTTAGGGTTTTGATTATAATCTTGGTTTAAGAAAAATCCTAAAAATAGAGGAGAGGAGTCAATAAAAGAATAGATGGAGGTGGTTCGAAAAAGAGTTCGCCCTACTCTTCCTGAAATGATCAAATGTATGACGCTGGAATGAAGATATAGAAATTCTGTCAATTATGTTTCACAAATTATGAATTCTGTGTAAATACACTGTATATCAAATTGTTTTTGATTATATAAGGCGGCTAAACAAGGGGCTGAACCCTTAACAAAAACAAAAAGGCCTGAAGACAAAATAGAGCCTTACACTAGAAACAGCATATACCACCAGTACATAATGCCAGCAGAACCAGTAAAACTAGCCACTAAAACTAAAGCCAAAAAATAAAGTAACAGAGTATCAGCAGTAAAATAACAAAGATAGAGGAGACCACAGCTCTCCTTACTAGACCATAGAGTTAATAATAGCATCCACTTTTTCAGCTAAATCATCACTATCAGTATTGATAGTAACCCCCAAATTCTTCAGCATAGAGAGGTTGAGGAGAATAGAGGTCCTGAGCACAATGGAGAGAACCCATTCCAAATTCGCAATGCAGACCCGCAGACCAGCAAGATCAGCCCCCGGACCATCATTAGTCTCCATAGCATCCTCGGCTTCTTCCATAAACATATCGTCTACTTTGTCAGCATGGCCAGTAGAGTCAACAGTTTCCTCCCCTGTATCATGCGTTTCCTGCTTGTCTTCATCATCACCGAAATATCTTGAATCTCCACATCCCTGTCATCCTACCCCTTGGTGGATACATCTGAGCCGCTCTTAGAATAGTCAATGAATTTGGTAGAGGGAGCTGGCCTGCCAGCAATACACCCAGACCACTGAACTACAGAAGAAAACCCCTCCCCACATGCCTTCTTCACAGAGGAATCCCTTCGCTATCCCACCGGGGTCCTACCAAGGGTTTTAGGGGTCCCAACCACTGTCTTCCCAGTACCCATTTCACCAGTAATCTTCTGCTTTTTACTCTTCTTAGAAATAGTCGGGCCCGGGGAATCGACAGGATTTGCCATAGGAGTGCAATCTGCAGTTGTTTTGATATGAACAGGGGAGGGCCCAGGTTCATCAACATCAGGAATATCCTTAAGATTAGAGGAGGGCTCACCGTCCCCACTAGTGGCAGGAATGGATTTAGAGGGCTCGAGGGCAAGATGATGATTATACAAATAGAGAATAAGGCCCTAGTGGAGAGGGATAGGCTTCAGAGCAGGGTTTTTAGCCAGTTTCACCTGAACCCTAAGGATAGAAAACTCCAGGGAAGAAAGCAAATAAAACGGAAAACTAATTTTAGCATTGCGACGGAAATGATTTAACAGGGGAAGATGGTAATTATAAACCTAGTAAAGCAGCCCTCGAGGGTAAAGTATTTCATGAGGATGAAACAAATAGCGTCCCATGGCTCTGGCAGCTTGGCTCTGTCAAAACTGCCCTGGTAAGGGACCAATTCTTCACCATCTCTGAGGAATAGTTGCTGGATGGAGAGGTCTACAATTTTAGTTTTGCGTTGCAGCTTCAAGCCCTGGATAGACATACCAGTAGCCATAGCTATTACGCGCTCAGAAACTTCAAATCTGATGCCACCCACCGAAACCCATTGATTCTGCCAAGACCGCGCAAACTGTTCAGAAAGAGCTTCATTATAACCATTAAGCCTCTCCAAATAGGGGCTAATCCCACCCTCCTTGCAGTAATGCCAAGCAACCAAATTGTCCCTAAATTCATAGCATGAGACAAGTTCAGTTCTAATTCTGTCGCCCCCCATAGCAGTATGACAGCACATTCCACAGAAACCCCCAGACTCCTCAGTAGTCTCAACAGAAGAATTACAATCATTAACAAGGTAGATAATGTGGGTAATAACATCACACACAATCTCATAATAATGGGAGGCCTTACAGACACCAATCCCATGCTTAACCATAATTACGCGGCACAAGCCATGATGATCCGGCCATCCGCACACCTTATGAGAAAGAGGAGCAGATTTGACAGTAGGAAAAGTACAAAAGGATGTGTACTTCAAGGGACATGTCAGCCCCTTCCCAAGAAACTGATAGTATGAGTTGTCTTTCGAACACATCAGCCTCCTCAAGACCCAGCCACGTCTTTAAGAATAATATTCTTAATATTCAAAGGAAGGTAATCAAATTGGCGCCAAACCCTCCAATTTGAATAACGCTGTCTGAGTTCAGCACAAGCGTCTGCTACACCATTGCCCTCATGGTAAATATGTGAGATATTCACATTTATAAACCTCTGTAAGAGAAACTGAATATCTCTGATAATGTCTTTCAACTGAATACCAACATTCGATTTATTAGTTATGGCATCAATGACTATTTTAGAATCTCCCTGAATCTCCAAACTCTGAATACGAAGGGATATGGCCAATTTAAGCCCCCAAAGAAGAGCCATAGCCTCAGCATAGTCATTGCTGTGACAACCCAGACCTCCAGCATAGACAACAAACATCCACCCTCTATCATCACGGATGATCCCTCTCCCACTAGCTGTACCATTAAGCTTAGAGGCCCATCAAAATTGAGCTTCATCCAGTTAGAAATCAGAGGCTACCATTTAGTGTGAAGTCTCTGCAACAGTTTAGTATTATTATAAGCCAGAATATGGTTGAGAACCTTCCAGTTAATCGCAATTTGTTCTTCCTCTAGAATCAGAGGTTTCTCCGCAGTGCAGATATGGACCGAAGTAACACTCTCCACAAGAGTCTTCATAAAAGTATGAGAGACTTGAGAGACCTCTCGCGCAGTATCCCTAAAGATCCGATGGTTGCGCTCTTTCCACAAAGTCCAACTCAAACACGGCAGAGTCTGATTCCATAACTCAATGAGCTAGGGATGGGAGAAGGGAGGATACCAATTGTTAATAACTTCCAGGATATCAGAGTTGTAAGCCCATTGAATACCAAAATTGCTGAGGATAAGGCTCCAAATATCCTTAGCAAAGTTACGATGAAAAAACAAATGAGAAACCGTTTCCTCCTTTTCACAGCATAGACAGCATCTATTAACCAAGGTGAAACCTCTCTTCTGCATATTATCTTGGGTCAGAATTTTGTTATGAACAGAGGCCCACCAGAACATGTTAATTTTCGGGATCAGTTTGTGGTTCCAGACTTTTCTCCATATCTCCTTTCGATGAAGCTCAGGGACCAATAAGTGATAGGCAGAATTAATAGAGAATCGACCATTCTTATCCGGCCACCAAAATTGCTCATCTTCACAAGGGAAGAGGGGAATTCTAACTTCATGAATCAACTTTTGAACCAACTGAGCTTTAGAAGCAAGGTCGGGGCAATGGGGACAGCAATCAAACAAATTCCTCCAGCTCCTGTGACCATTATTGTTGGATATATAATCACTGACCTTATGGCCAAAAAACTAAGTAGCAATGCTAGCAATCGCACCCATATCTCTCTGAGAGATGAGAGCCTTGTCTTTTAGCCAAATATCAGTCCAAAACTTGATACCCATGCCATTTCCCAGCTTCCATCGGAGTCCTTGCATGAGTAGATTTTTAGATTGCAACATTTTGTTCCAAATGACCGATCCCTTAGGAAGACCTTCTTGTTGGAGGAAGTTAAACCAATCAGTGACATGCAAATATTTGGCTTGCATGATTTCTCCCCAATCTTTCTGATGGTGGATCAAATTCCAGTTAATTTTGGAGAGCAGGGCTTTGTTCATATTCCGTATGTTGCGGATATTGAGACATCCATGGGATTTAGGAAGACAAACTTTATCCCAATTGACCAGGGACATCCGTTGTTTATCTTCAGCACCCATCCATAAAAATTTTCTTTGAATCTGTTCAAACTTAGCAACAAAAGAAGTAGGAATTTTGAAAAGAGAAAGGAAATAGGTGGGAATACCTTGCAAGGAAGCCCAAAGAAGCTGCAACTTACCGGCACTGCTGAGGACTTTCCCCTTCCAACCAATCAATTTTCGTTGGGTTCATTCCAAAAGGGTATTCCAAAAATTTGGGGAAACTTCTTTAACCGTAAAGGGGAGACCCAGATAGATAGCAGGAAGAACATCTTCAGCACAATCAAGGATATGGATAATTTTTTGATGGAGAGAAGTGGGAGTATTAAAAAAATACACATTACTCTTTTGGAAATTAATGCTTTGCCCAGAAGCAAGGGCATAGAGGTTTAAAATATTCTTCCATCTCCAAGCTTCAATCACCGAAGAGGTGCCAAAGAGAAGGGTATCATCAACAAATTACTGCACAGACATAGGGGCAAGGGAGGAAGTAGGTTTAATGCCCACAAGGTGTTTAGAGACCACGTTATAATGAATGAATCTCCCAAGAGCCTCAGCCATCATAATAAACAAGTAAGGAGAAAGGGGATCCCCCTGCCGGAGACTGCGCGAAGAGGAGAAAAAACCCCGAGGAATCCCACTAATCAATATAGAAAATTTGGCAGAAGAGATAGCCGTCCAGATGAGGAGATGAATTTTGTCATTAAACCCAAATTTTCTAAGAACTTGAAATAGAAAATCCCAAGAGACCCTATCATAGGCTTTAGAGATATCCAACTTAAGGGCCATACCCGGCAGTCTACTCTTCTCCATGGAATGAATAGTTTCATGGCTGGAGATCACAGCATCCAAAATTTGGCATCCAGGAACGAAGCCTTTTTGAGAAGGAGAGATGATTTTGTCAAGAAAAGGTTGAAGTCTCATGACAAGGACTTTGGTACAAAGCTTATAGACAGTATTACACAAGATGATAGGGCGAAAATTAGAAAGATTGGTAGGTTTCAACTTTTTAGAGACAAGGACAAGAAATGTGTTATTGAGCTGCTTTAAGAGCTTACCAGTTTTTAAAAAATCCTGAACCGCCACAGTGAGATCAGCCCCCACAATATCCCAGTACTCCTAAAAAAAGATAGGAGGGAAGCCATCCGGACCTAGAGCTTTAAAAGAACCCATAGAGAATAAAACAACACGAACCTCCTCCTTAGAAATAGGCCTCAGTATTTCCCTATTGTCATCCTCAGTTATAAGAGAGGGTATATTGTCAATAAACTGCTTAGTAGCCCTATCATTATCAACACCAGTGGCCGGTTCAATCAATAAGTTCTGAAAAAATAACACAACTTGTTCCCCAATCTCATTGTCCTCAGTGATAACATCCCCATTGTCCAGACACAGTTTAGTGATGGAGTTAGCCTTCCTATGTTTCAAGGCAGAAATATGGAAAAAGGTAGTATTGTGATCTCCCTCTTTAAGCCACTGAACCCGGGATTTTTGCTTCCAAAAGACCTCTTCATGGCCCATAAGATTTTTCCATTCCAAAATCAAGTCATGTTCTTGCTGAGAAGTATCTTCAGACACATCACCTTGAGCAATCCGCTGCTGAATATCCTCAAGTTTTCCAGCTAAAGATTTCTTCTGCCAAAACACATGACCAAAACTGAGTCTATTCCATCCCTGAACCTCCTGTTTAATATGCAGCAACTTCTTAGCTAATCTGAACATCGGAGTACCCTGAATAGGAATTTGCCACCATTGGGTCACTAGTTGCCTGAAATCCTTATGCTTAATCCACATGGCTTCAAATCTGAAAGGGAAAGGACCCCGATGACATGAATCATGCCAATGGAGGAAAATAGGGCAATGATCAGATATGGTTCATGGAAAAGCCTGCAATTGCATCTAATGATGAGTGTTCCAGTTACTCGAGATAAGAACCCTATCTAATTTAACCTGGATCAAATGGTCCCCACGTCTCCTGTTGGACCAGGTAAAAATCTGATTTTGAAGCTCCACATCAAGTAGTCCCCAATCATTAATAAACTCAGCAAAATCAAACATGCTGTCAGATTAATCAAGGTTCCCACCATATTTCTCAGAAGGATACAAAGGAGTATTGAAGTCACCAGCCAACATCCATTTGGAATGTGGAGCCTTGGTCAGGGTGTTACTCAAATCCATCCATAAAGACTGTCTCTGAACTCTGGTGTTAGGAGCATAAATATTGATGAGGTACCAGTTGAAAGATGGTAAGGAGAAATTGGTAACCAGGAAATGCTTGTCAGAAGCCACAAGGGAGCCCTAAAATTTCATACTATTCCACATAGTAACAATCCTACCAGAAGCCCCAATAGCAGGACTAATACAAAACTTGGCCTTAGGCCATATGTAATCAGCAATTTTCTTAAAGTTTTCCTCAGTCATCTTGACCTCCGGCAGAAGCAAAATGTCTAACTTATTATCCAAAATACAGTTTTTAACCTCGAACTATTTTGAAGGGCTATTGAAACCCCTCAGATTCCAGGATAAGATCCTCATTTTAAAGGTTTGAGGGAGGAGACCTCCAAAGTTTTCTGCTTACTAGAAGCAATTTCCTTAGCAATCTCTCTTTGCTGAGTTTCCCGAAGGGTTGGTCGCCCTTGTTTTGAGTCAGTGCCCACATCAGCAGTCTTCCTTCCTTTACGAGTCTTCCTCTTAGGGGTAATCCAGCCTTCAGGATCATTCCCACTACCACTGGGGCCAATGTCAACTGTCAGGGAAGGATCAACATCATCAACTTCCCGCACAGGGTTCCTGGTTGACTCAATGTCATTAGTATCTAGGGGAATAGCAGAGGACGCCTGTAGATCAAGGGCTTTATCATCTTCAACAACCTCATTGATCAAACGATCTTGTATTTCGCCCTCCTCACATCCAAAAGAATTTGGTCAGACCGTCTAACTAACAGTGTCAAAAGCCTCATTCTGACCACCTGTTTCCAAAAGCTATTCAGCATTCTCCTCCAACAAAGCAGTATCCTTATGGGTCGCAACCGTCGGGCTTGTCTTGTCCTTAGCCTATTCAGGATGGTCTTCTAGGAAAGAATTTTCCATAGTACCCCCCATTCCCTGATGGTCAGGGGTAACAGCTCTTTGAGAATGGTCCTCAACCTCATTATGGGATTCAGTCTGCCAACCTGTGGGCTTAGTTTTACATTGAGTCATTATGTGGCCCTTCTTCTTGCATATTTGATAGAAGGTGGTGGCATTTTCATAAAGAATTGGCTGAGTCCATACCCCATATCTGGAATTTAACGTAATGGACATAGGAAGGGTTCAGTTTATCTCCACATTGACACAAAAATGAGCAAAAACACAGCGAGATTGAGTACGGGTAGTATGGTCCATAGTAACAAACTGGCCAAAAGAGTTACCAATAGCAGAAAAAATCTTTTCATCCCAGAATTCTAAGGGAAACCCAGGTAAACAAACCCAAACAGGAGAAGATTTATTGAGATCCGAGCTAGGGTCAAACCCAGGTTTCCATTGGCATAAAGCAAGTGAGTGCGACCCATAAAGCCAGGGTCCCCCAGCAAGAGTAGCAATCATATCCTCCCTATTGGTAAATTTAAACAGGAATACTCCTCTTGCCATAGCAATGACTGAAACACTACCCTTAACTCTCCACTGAGACGAAACCCATTTACGGACCATCTCAATATTGGGACGAAAGGAAAAGAGTTTACCTACCAGAGCTAGATCCATGTTTGCCACAATTTCTTCAACCAGACCATCTGGAATAACCAAAGCCGTGCCATCTGCAGAAACTTTCTAGACAGGCATACTCACCATACATTTAGAAGACCCCAGCGGTTCCCCTGTTACTACTTGTTTCCATCTATTAGACGGGGTGTCCGCCATCACAGCCCGAGAGGTGCTGCCCAAGGAAGCTGCCTCCATTGACACCGAAAACAGTCAAAGCTAAAACCCTAGAAAACCCTAAGCAACCATAGAAAGCAGTCTAACCCTCATCAAAATGCAAGAGATATTATCCCCTCTCATCAATTGGCCTTTAACCATCTTTAATTTATTGATCAGCCCCTATTTTCCCTTCTTGATGACACCCCCAACCTTGAAGGTGAGAATATACTCTAGGATTTTGGAGACATGGTTTAAGGACCCAATAAAATAGCACAATTGTCGAGGATTAGTTTGATTCAGTTTTTATTTGGAAGACCCTAGTAAGTTAGTATTGCAGTTTGCATTGTGTTGGTGTTACTAGTTGGCATCCCATCAACTTACACCAATAGAATGGCAACGTTACCCGGGAGATAAATTCTTGATTTCATCCTACAGACCTTGGTAATTTATTGAGGAAAGTTTATTTCCATTCAAGTATTGATTTTTTTGTGTGTGTTTGACATGTCGTCAACTTGCACCACTAAAATGACACCAGGGAAGAAGACATTGTTGGGTTGACTGTGAATTGAAGACTTTATTGGTGAGCTAAACCTATAATTATTTTGTGGCCTTGAAGATCCAATGGTGCAGGAGCACCCCTTCAACAAGATAAATATGCATAAGAGGGAGAAGAATAAGACTTTAATATGTTTTAGACATTTCATGTTACCATGTAGCATTTGTATGTCATCGTCAAATGTAGCATTTTGTGTTGGCATTTCATGTTTGTAAACATCAATTTAGACATCATTAGACATTGGGTTATGAAAAGGATTAAACCAATGTGTCTTATTATTAGGTGTTTTGCTGTCTTATGCAAAATAGGTGTCGTGTGATTAGTTAGGGTTTTGATTATAATCTTAGTTTAAGCAAAATCCTAAAAACAGAGGAGAGGAGTCAATAGAAGAATAGACGGAGGTGGTTCGAAAAAGAGTTTGCCCTCCTCTTCCTGAAATGATCAAATGTATGAAGCTGGAATGAAGATATAGAAATTCTGTCAATTATGTTTCACAAATTCTGAATTCTGTGTAAATTCTCTGTCTATTGAATTTTTTTGCATATTATCTGTATAGAATTGTTTTATATTTAATTTAGTTCTTCTGTTGCTGAGATGCACGATTAAATCCATTCCACTGGTGGATTTTTGTGAAATCAATGGAATGGACTTTGTACATTAGTTCTCTCTATTTTGTTTTCATTTTCTACTCATGGACATGACAGAATAGGAACTGTGAGATTTGTGGTAGAAGAAATTATCGGCGGGAGGACCGTGGTGTTCAAATGTACATTTGATGTATATCCATCAATTGTATGCCAAGGACAACCTGTGAGTATATCACATTTGCATGCGAGCATCATCCTGTGTATATGCTGTGAAGAATGGTATGTACAAAAGTCTTTTTTTTGGATCAAGTTTGTGTTGTTCACTAAATATACAATTCCTGTATATATCGCAAATGTATGAAGGTACATTTCTTGTGTATATTACTATCGCATCTGAGTATCACCCTATGTATATCTTATGATGAAATGAATGTGTAAGAGTCCATTTAGGTTGAGTTTATGATTGTCTTCTTAATATACAAGTAGTGTGTATACATCTGTTGTATGTCATAGATAGTTTGTGAGTATATCGCTATTGTATGCGAGTGTCAGTTCATGTGTATACTGCAATTGCATATAGTTGTTGTATGTTGTGAAGATACAATGAAAACATACATTTCATATGGTGCAAAGGGTGACTGGTTGGGGTGATAATCAAAATGTATGTTGGGAGAATATCTGTCTGTGGATACAACGATTGACTGGTAATAGTAGGGAGGAGAATCGGCTCAGTAATTCAACAAATGTATGTCAGAAAGATACATTGAAAACATACATGTCAGAAGATACAAAAGGTGACCTGCCGAAGTGGTGAACAGAATGTATGTGGGAAAGATATTTGTTCTGTGAATACAAGAGGTGACCGAGAATAGTAGGTAAGGACACCAAAACCCACTGGGAAAGTAGGTAAAGAAATGTATATGAGTTTTGTTTGTATGTGGTGAGACATACAATGGGGAAGTAAAGACTGAGGGCCCCACCAAATGCATATTTTGAATGTATATTCAGAATGCATGTGAAGAATATACATTGTGAATGTACATTGGGGATATACAAGCAGTGAGTATATCATAGTTGTACCTAAAAACAATTCATGTATATCCTGCATTTGCATGTCGACGATTGTATATTGGAATGTACATTGTTAATGTAAATTTTGTGAGGTGCAAATGAGGACCGGCTGTAGTGGTCAAAGTGGGTGGAGATACAATGGGCTAACTATGAAAGAATGTCAGGTAATGTATATACAATCTGAATTGAGAATGCAATTTACAAGTATTTTCATTGTTGTTTAATTTCAAAGGCTTTCCGCTGTGCGGCTCTGCGTCATCCAATATTCCTATTGTGAAGGAGGTGGCAATTGTGCTATCATAAAAGGAAGTTTGTTTCTTCTGCTACCTATTTGTTGTTGGTGTTTGAAGAACACATCCCAAGCTTGCGGTAATTGGTATTAAAGGTACACATGGTTCTTTCTTCCTACCTTTTGAAATGTATTTTCTTTATTGGTAAAAAAATATAAGTTGTAATATCTCTAGATTTTTTACCCTACATGAAAGAATGTTCTAGTCATGGCTTCTAGGTATGGATATAATCATATTAGGTTGCTAGAGTTTTAGGTGCATTCTTGTTCTCATCCTATTGCCACCAAATGCCAAGTTGTTAAAAACACCCTATCATTCCCCTAGACACCACTTATAAATAGATAGACCTCTCTTGGGTTGATTATGAAATGCAATCCATGAAAGCCAAGGTCCTTAATCAGGTGCCTAGATTTGATGGGATTGATATACATGAAGTGGACACACATGTTGATTAGTTTCTAGGATTTATGGAAAATATTAGTTGGAAGATGAAGATATGTGTTGAGATTCTTCGTTACGTCCTTACATGGAAAGACAAAGAAATGGATTGAAAGGTTTATAGAGTAGTCCATTGCTTCTTGGAAAGATTTTGTGGCTACATTTGATGGTATGTTAGGAAATTATCAGGTTGATCAAACCAATCCCTACATAACCCTCTAAGAGAATATGATGCATACAAGCTTACAAAAATGCCATGATGCACAGATCAAATAGACAAGCCACTAGATAAGACAAGATATATCTTGGGAAAACCCTCAAGAGGGAAAAACTTAGACTCCAAAAGCATCCACACTCAAAGTATTATTCAACAATGAAAACATTACAATACAATTATAGAGTCTCTATGAACACTTTTGAAACATCAAGCTCCTCCAATGCATCCTCTATGTGTCCAAGCATGTAACCACACATCCCATGCCATGCTTCACATATGCACTCACAATAGAAACTTTATACAATGATATCCCACTCAACTAGCCAACCCAAACCAATAACCATGTGCTTGATTTTATAGACTCAAGATCACACAAATACAAAATGTGGTATTGGGAAAACGATGTGTCTGAAAACCATGAGTACACAAACCATTGAACCCTCATTTAATTCTTGCAACTAAGCTTTCACTTTATGCTCAAATTAATTAATTAATTATTCTATGTCTCCCACACATAAAATAACTAACCCAATGTTACATACAACTTTACAAGTGGCCCCAAATAAATATTTATTTTACATAATTAAATAATTCATTTTTATTCAAGGTGTATAACACACCTTTTTCCTAACAATTTAGACCTCACTACTCTTGTCCAATAATTACCAAATATCAAATGGAAAGAGGGAGAGTCTAGTATGGACTTAAGTCACATGTTTTTTGTTTCCTTTTATAAAACCCCATGTGTTTCCCAACCTAACACACCTATCTACATTGATATATTCTTTGAAGCCTACATGATGCTAGTTTGAGTTCAATACAAGAGGATTTGAAGTTAAAGCCTGTAAAAGGCTTATGATTGCTTAGACTATGTTTAAAAAGGAGGAATGAACACATTACCAAATTGTTGTCATCAAATGCAAGTTTTGTTAGTAATAAACATGTATCTATGAGCAACAACCAATTGGATGCAATATCTCAAGTGACTACAATGGTGGGTCAATAGGAGAGTGTAGTTAGAAGGGTAGAAATTAAAGATGGTGCATCATATGATAGCAATGTAGATGATGAGGATAGTGTACATGCACCTCCCTTCAATTGGATAGGTCATCAATTAGAGATGATTGTGATGAAATACAAAATGATCTTCAATTTGAGATTGAGGTATGTGACCCTATAGTTTATTGTAGCAAGATGGACGAAGAGGAAGGTGTGTGCACAAATGAGAAATCAAATGGATCAGTTGATGAAACTAATTATGAGGAGTGTGCAAATGCATGTGATACAAAAGGTGAGAAAGAAACTAGTTTCTTGATTAATATGTTTCCCTCCTTAGTTCCTATTGATGATAATGAAGCTATTTGTGTTTGTTTGCATGACGATGACATAGATGTGCTAGCACTTGATGATAACTAATTTGAGATAAATGTCAGTGCAGACATGGATTTTTAGTTTGAAAAATTTACCTTTGATGATTGAGAAGGTGGTGATCATGTGGATATATATGAGAACCTATTTCTTTGGTGCAAAGTTTTTGTGACCTTACCTATGTTGAGTCTTCTTCAAGTGCCCATCACATAGAATTTTTGTTGTAATGAATGAGGAAGAAGAAATGTTTCATTAGTTTGATTTTAGCAATGAGTATGACAGGATAGTTTGTCAAAGTGAACCTAAAATAGAGAGACAATTGAATAACTTGGTTCTTCACTTGAAGTGTCTCATAGTGTTGAGTTTTTTCCTAATGGTTTCAATTGTGATTAGGACCATGCCTATGATTTAGATACTGGAGATGATATCAACACATGTGAAAGTGGTGTATGTTGGTCACCTATTGTCCAAGAGCTTGATGTGTATATCATGGACTATGAAGCTTTCCTTTTTGAAGTTCATGTTTCAAATATTGTAGATGATAGTGTTGTGCTTGAAATAGAGTCCTTTGTATGGGTCTAGAATACCAATGAAAGTGGAGTTGAGTTGTAGTACTCTAGTGAACATGAAAATCAGCATGTTTCAACTTAAATTGAAGGCATTCCTAAGCTTGAGGCCTTTTAGTTTGACTTGCTAGAAGAAGCCCTTCTTTATGCAAATTGGAATTATGGCTAGATATATTTCTCTTTACCATGTGAATTGGAGGTGTTCTCCTTTTACTTTAGTTCACATGAAGTGGTTGACTAGTAGGTACATAACAATGTTGCATTTGATGATGGATGCTTACCTTTATCTATGTGTATTGATGTTGACCTAGTTTTCAATGTTTCACCCCATACCACTGAGAACATGCATGATATGCTATGGAATAGGTCATGTACGTATTATTTATGGTTTTCCTATACCCTTATAGAATGGTTCATACATGCATCAATCATCATATGTTACAGTTTGGTGGTGAGTGTAGTTTTATTTTGAGAAATATCAACTCTTTCATTCATCTTGTCTTTGATAGAGACAACTAGTGTGCACTAGTTTGTCCATGGACTTGATCCATGCATTTCTTTTGTAGGGTCTAACCTGCAAGTGTGCTCTATTTAATTTGTAACCATACTTCTTAGTATCTTTGTGGCTTTATGTCAATGGATGTAAGTGTTTAATCTGATGTACGGGTGCTATCACAATAGTGTGTCCCACTTATGGGACATCCTGATTTTTTTATTTATTTTTTATTTTTTATTTATTTTTTCTGAAATCGCATATTTTTTAGAAAAAATAATGATTTAATACTTGAGGGGTCCTATCTAAAGGGGTTTAATTGAAGGATTCAATAAAACCCCATTAGATCAAATCTCCTTGGAAAGAACCCCCCTAGTCTTAAATCAAACCCTTGATGGAGTCTCCTTTGCACCTATCAAAATGCTGACAAAGACAAATTTTTCTTCACCTTTTGGGGGATCAAATGAAGTCATTTAGAAATTATTTTGTAAAAATGTAGCCCATAGTATAAGCTTTCCAAAAAGTATAATTTTGAATATGTTTCATTTGATTTTATATTTATTTTCTAGTTTCTAGTGAACATAAGTTTTTCGTCGAACATCAATGTCTCTATTCCACACACGTAGGAAAATAAAAAAATAGAGAATTTTTTTTTTGAAAAATATTTGTGTACTAGGTATTTATGTCCTTATTTCACCAAAAAACAAAAAAATTTTAACATATACACAACACATTATGCTTGATGACATACACCTATGTCCAAATTATAGTTACCCTAACTTAAAAAATTAATTAAAAATATATATGTAACAAAAAAATATGAAACAATATTCATGCACTAGATATTGATGTTAACAATCTATATTTTAAAAAATTAGAATTTTATCCTTTCTAGAAAAAAAGTTCTACTGGATGACATAAACATTACTTTCTGAAAATGTTGTTTACTATTAAAAACTAGTTATTAAAAGAGACGTTGAGAGATTCATGATTTATTTCAAAAAAAATTAAAAAATATATTTAGAATCTACACACAAATCAGCACAAATCACTAGTTTGCATCATCTTCAAATTATTTTAATGGTTTAACTTCTATAGGTCTCAGAAAATGAAGATTAGTTAAAAACGCTGATATCAATGTCCATCTTGGCCAAAAAGTGGAAATCATTATTGTGCGATTACCCATACATGCATTCTTTCTATTTGTTTTCCCCTTGTCTCTCCTTATTTATTTTCCTTTTTTGTGGTATGCTCCTAGATAATTCTTGTAGATTATCATTGTGCCTACAAGAGATACATGTCCCCAACCAATGTCAATGTTGGGACCTAATTCAAAATTTCCAAAATCTTAAGTTGGGTCCCACCTTTTTGTATTTGTCCAATTCTATCCATCATAGACAACTGATCTAAGAAATACTAAATGGCTTGCCCCTTGGTCAAATTTTTCCCTTTTTCATCCCCATCGATCTTGTCATATGTTCAATATTGCAAAATCCAAAATGACAAGTCTGAAGATTTTGCTTGTCATTTTCTGACTTTTCTAGGTTTTCAAGTTTTCAAAGGTTGTAGGGACATTGGAACTTGTGCCTAGGTCCTTTGGTTCCCCAAGTTCCTAAAAGTCCAAAAGCCTAAGGTTTCAAATGTTTCTAGTTCCTAGGTTCTCCTAGACTCCATTTTACCACATGTTATATAATATCAAAATTTTGGAGTTTCCAAGCACTTTTGCACCTAGTTCTGAAGTTCCCATATCCCCTAACCCTTGATTCCCCTAACCCCTAGGTAATTCCCCAAATTTCTCATATTCCTTGGTTCACCAATCCCTATGTTCTCATTCCTTCCATAGACCCGGTTCCCACACAACTACAATTTTTTCCATGTGGACTTTTAGAATTTCCTAAAACTTCTACACATGTTCCAATGTTTTTAGGTTCCCTAGTTCCTGAGAACCACAAAACCCCAAAAATCCCTCAAATGTTTCAAAATGTGCCAACAACCTCCCAGAATGCCTTTATTGATCGATTTGACATCTACAACTACTCAATTTGGGTGGGAATCTCATCCTTGTTTCTTCCATTTCACCTAGCACATATTTTAAGGCATATTTCTCTCTATCAGCATTTAATGTGGTAGTTGAGTTTGAATGTCTAAGGGTGCAATGGATTCCCATGTGCAAATTAGGGCATGGAAAATAAAAGACTATAAATACATGTTTATATCACTTTCAAATGGTTGGTTTCCTAGCTAATTTCTAGTCTGCAAGTGCCATGTGGTGGATCTAGGGCATCAAACCTTATTGGTTTGGTCTACAAAAGGATGGAATACATCTTGTAAAATGGAGGAAGGCTTTTCAATGTGGATTTACATATAATGGTATGTCTCCATGGAATTTTTAATGATGAACAAGGGAATATATAGTCACATCTATGTATTTTCATTTTCCACATTTCCTGGAATGGTTGTAATGAGGATTTAATGTATGTGTGATAGCATTTAATACATTAGAAAACTTTTATAATGGTCCCTTCTTTATTTCACATAGGAAATTGTAGTTTTGTTATGGATTATTAAGTATCTCCATGATATGTAATGCTATCTATGATTCGTATGTGAATGTATATCTAGTTCTATTGATATTTTTCAAATGTATCTCCTTTTGCCTTGCATTTTCTTACTATGTTTCCCAATGGAGTAGGAACTAGTCTAGATTGGTGAGGGATCAAACATTCTCATTTTAATCAATCCTCTATCATGTTAGCTATAGGGGTAGTTTAGGGTTTCACATGTTGTTCATGATTCATTATTGTAAACCATAGAATAATCCTAGAAATCCTTCTAGTTTCTAAGTCATTAGAGAATCACATCCTTACATACCTACTCCTTGTTGTTTTATATAAAATGTTAAGTGGATTGACTTGTGGGAATTACAATATTGTTCTCATGTATAGGTGTATATTCAAGGTTGTAATTTTATCTTAATTAAATGTTTGATGTGTGGTAGGTTAATTTGTGACCTAGTGACAACTTTTAGGGTCCAACATACATTGGAAAAGTACTGTAGTGTTTCATCTTATTCACCTTTCATTGTGATCAAATCCTATTAAGGGTTACCTCTAGGAATACCCTCCCAATCCTAGTTGAGCTCAGAGTGTAGGAGAGATTATCCACTCTTATCAATTGACCTTTAACCATCCTCAATCTATTGATGAGTCCCTATTTTACCTTCTTGATGACACCCCCTAGATTTGAAGGTGAGAATATACTCTAGGGTTGTGGAGTTACAGTTTCAAGACTCTGCAAAAGTGAAGGGCATGCTTGAGTTGGTTGAGAGGAGGGATGTGAGTGTAGTAATAAACTAAAGTTACTAATTGAGGTAGGAGGAAGGGAATGAAAATAATGGGAAGGATCCATCACAAATAGTGAGGGCATATGAGAGGATGGAGAAGAAAAATAATTTATATTATGTATAGCAGGAGAAAAGACTAAGATGCATCATCTAGAAAAAAATGGAAAGAGGGAGGAGGAAGTATCCATGTATATTTATATGGGAAGGGGAATCATGCATTTTTACAAGAGGAGAGATGGAACTTTTGATGTAAAAAAGTTCACAAGAAGAAGGAATATCTATAGTGGAAGGAAGAGGGAGATTTACTTGGACTAAGTTGGAGATGATTTGCTAGTGAGACTAAGGTTGAAACCACCTTGTCCTTCTCTTCGTCTTATTTAATCTTCTTCTAATTTTTTTGTCATGAATTAGAATATTGTGTATGCGTTATTTTACCTTTAACATCTTTTTCATCACCATAATCATCTCCACTTCTAGTTCAAATTATGGTTTTGACATTTTGTGCAAGCATTTTCTATGTAACGATATGGCCATTGTGCCTCTATTTTGTTGAAGAGAATTGTCTCTAATTGATCTTTGAACAATTTTAGTTGCATCAAATGGTTTTTTTGGCGATAAAAATTGTTTCTTAACTCTCTTAAAGTGTACATTCAATATCAAGGCAAGGGGAATTATATGAACCTAGACAAAGAGGCAAGACTCATATTAAGGAGTGGATAGTTAGACACCAATTAACAAGAGAGGGCATATCCTCTACACTTTATGCTTTATTTCATCTAGGAGGGTGTTCCCTAAGGTCACTCAACAGGATAATTAAAGAGAAATAAATATTACAATTTAGGCTTTAAGCAACCATGCCCTATGACTACCACAAATATACCTACAAGTCCTTACTTTAAACATATGATTACAAGTACATGCACGTGCAACTAAAGATGGAAAATATGGTTTTACACCCTTGAATGAATCTCATTAATCTTGCATACACGTGTTCCACTTGGAGACCACATGCATGATTCTTTAAATGTGTTTCAGCTTGAGTTCACTTAGGATAAGGATAAGTATAAAACTAAATCATATTAGTGGGTAAAACCTACATACTTGTAAACTAAGATGTAGAACAAGTGATATATTTTAATGAAAAGGTTGAACATCAAGCGTCAAGTTCAATGCCTATCCAATAGGGAAAGAAAGTCAAAGCATGCAACATAAGCGAATACTTGTATGAACCAACAATAGAACTAGAGATGTACATATACACAAATCACAAATACAAGAGACATCACATAGCAGACATTCTTATACATCCATATCCAATCAAGAAAATCTCAAATGCATTAAGGAAAAGACTGTTACAAATCCTATACAACATTTTACAACATTGTTATGATAAGTAATCCCTTAAATAATCAAAACAACAAATGTGGTAAGCGACATAGTTTTGTAGAAAAATTTATTCTCCTAAGAATTTCCTATTAGCCATGGAGACATCTAGTTATCAATAGGCATCTAGCTTGACTATACCTTCTTGTATCTCATACAAAAAATTCCTATCCTTAAAACACAGTAACTTATAATAGTTGGTTCTCTAGATTACACTAAGGTTTCTTATGTACTAAAGTAGCTCAATGACCAAACCCGATTTACATCTTTGAAATTTGCATATATAGGATTGAGCACATGTGGAAGAACAAAAGAATTAAACTTAAGCATACATCAAATCAACATACAATTTTTAGACAACTGGAAGAACACTTGCATTGAAATATATTCTTCTAGGAACAATTTGTAGTACTTAGAAGTAGGGGAGATAAACTCCCACATTAAGGCAAGTCACTGGTTTTAATTGGTTGGCTTGCAAGGAAGCTTGTACTACCTTTGTGTTTAGCTCTTCATTCCTCACTTCTACTTTGTCTTCTAGATAACTTGTAGAAAGAATTGTCCCTTGTGCCTTGATTTATTCTTTACAAGTTGTAATTTGAAGCTATTGGTACTCAAATTTATAATTCTACAAACTCTAAAGAGAAAGCCTACTGAAAGACAATTTGGGATGGTGGCTAAAACTTATGATTAGGTAGTAGACAATGATGTACCAATTTATAAGGGAGGGCACTTATTTTTTCTTCTTTAGGCTCTACTTAAGCCAAGGGGGGTGTTCCTTGAGGTTAATCATGAATTAACTAAAGTGAAATAACAAAGTACTAATGGTGTTGGACCTAGACCATGCTCTATTGTGTTAAGAGACTCCAAAATACTATCACTAAGTCTCAATTCTAGTGCTTTAAATGCTCATTCACCTTTCCAAGAGAAAAAGGAAACATACTACTAGGAAGGGGAGGGGAAAAATAAAAAGTGTAATCCACTTGAAATCCATTTCAAATGAATCATATTATTGTTTAAAGTTCTTGGTTACAAAATTTGTTAGTCTAGACAGAGGTATATGTACACGTGTTCTTTATTCTATCATAACTAGAACAAGGAAGGTGGGATTGGCCTAATGGGGAAAACAAGAAATTAGATCTGTGAAGGCTAATAAAATTGCTTCAAGGCTATCTATGCCTAGTAGAATAAGAAGGTGAAGTAGAGGGGGAGAAAGAGTGGCATCCTAGGAAAGAGAAAGAATAAATAAAATACTTAGTGGATGTTTATGTAGGAGTCAACCCCTACACCAACCTCATTATAGAAGATAGGGCCCCCCTTCTCCCTAGCACCACTCTAGTGGGGGGTTCTAATCTAATAAGTTGAAGCCAAAGAAAGAAGTCCTATCTCTTATTAATTGCATCATTTTCATCAGTTGGCCAACAAAACCTTTTTCATCCCACCCATCTTGTATTATTACTAGTAGATTGTGCTATTTGAGGGTGCAATGATTATGTTGATATGAAAATCTAAGTCAAAATGGTTTGCAAAAATCTGCTCATATTCCACCATATCTCAACTAAAATCCTCATGTACTCTATCTCCATATTTTGCTTCTTGCCACTAAACCTCCATGACTTTACCTCTTGTCATGTAATTTGAGTGAATGTAAATACACATGAATCTTTGGGCTCCACTGTAAATGCAAGTGTGAAAAATTAAAATATGCAAATGAAGATTTCAACCCAACGAAGCAAATCAGCTTTCACATACTACAAGAAGCAATGATTCAATACACTTTCTTTGATTTTTAGGGATATCTTTTTAGAGAAATACAATAGATCAATTCACATATTGTATGGTTATGGTAGAGAACCAATATATTTGGGTTGAAAGCACCTTCCTCCAACCATAGTTAGATCATATCTTTTGATATGGTGTAGTATTTATAATGATTCCTCCTTGGATGTGAAAGGAGAAAATGGAGTTGAAGAAAATTCTAGGAGAATAATATCATGCTAGTTTGGAGCTTAAAGGCAATCCCATACTCCCAAGTTTAGCCATGCCACTCTTATAGCCTAAATCTTATATGTTGGAGAATTTCAATATGAATTAATAATAAAAGAGTATATAGCTCCAAAAATGGTGGACATAAACCTCTACATATACTTCTACTTCATATGAGAAATTTTCACTATCTTTCTAAAAATTCAATTTATTAAAATTGTCACTATATATTTCATGAATTCCATTTTTTCTAAACAACCAAATAAATAGAAATTTTCAATCGTTGCTTCTTGTCTAACAAATATATTTTACAAATATCAAATTCACAAGGTAATTGTTAGGAATACAAAAGTTAACACCAAATAAAATGACATCAATTGGCACAACTTGACTTGTGAATGGTATCTTCATATAATCTTAGAACTTCTAATGATTAATCACCTCCAAGAACTTGGAAAAATATCCCAATATCTAAAGGCGCATGTCATGTCCCCTTTCTAAAAATAGTAAAGTGGGATCAATATTAACCCATTTTATTTTCCTGTGTTAATTGGACAAACATAGGGAAAATAATTGATTTAATATTTAATTTTGCCGTAATGCAATTTATATTATTTGGACAATTAAATATTAAATTTAATTATTCATGGGCTCAATAAGGGAATTGGATTTTGAGACAACATGGGAGTTATTTTCAAGTTGGAATTTGGAATATTGAACAACTAAAATCGGCGGGAGCATCTATGACTTTCCTATGTAAGTTATGACAGCCTTATGGCAACTGTCATAACTTATTTTAGCAAATTAAATGTGGAATCTTCTCCAAGAAGGCATTGGATTTTGGGCACCCATTTTCAAGCCTAAAACATATAAAAATTATAAAATTCCTCATTTGCAGGTTTTTGACAATATCTCTCATTTTTTTCTCATACTTACAAGTTTGCGTGTGAACAAAAACCCATGAGTTTCAGGTGATCAGAGGACGGAAACCCTTTGCTCACAAGAAGCAATCTCATCCAGAGTTTGCATTTGTGCTGAAGGAGTTAAAAGATTTGGCATTGTTTTCAGTTTGTGTGCAGGATTGTCTACTGTTGCAATTTCAGTGTATGCCATGCTGTTTCCATTGTTTTTTCTGTTATATTTTCATGTGCGTTGCTATAGGTTTCTGTTGTACATCCATTCTAGGTGTCAGGATCTGATGTTGCAAGCTTGGGAGGTGCTGGTTGTGATTTGGTTGTGCTGTTGAAATACAGTGTGTATTCAACACAGTTTTTTGTGGGTATTTGAAATTTGTATTGCATGTTTATGTACTGTCATAATCAATGTTTCAGATCTGATTATCTGTTGTTTCAATCATAAGAATCAATAAGACCAGTTTGGCGGTGTTTCCAGTATATTTAAGTTTCATTTGATGTTGGCAGTTTTGTGGGTTTTGATTGTATTTGTTCCAGATTTAAAATTATTGTTGCTGTTGATGTTATGAATGTTATAACAGTCCAAAATATTGTAAGATCATCTTCATATCAACGAGAATCAGTTGCATAAGTTTCTGGACAAGTTTGTGTAGTTTGGTGTTTGACTAGCTTGCTAGTCTATGTGTTTTCAAGAAGTTTGTAGAGGTTTGCAAAAAATAATTCTAGATCTAATTTTAATTTTGAAATATTTCAGTTTGACTCATTACAGCAGTTAAAATTTGAAATCATGGAATGCACTTCCAAACCAAACATAGGTTAAAGAAGGAAGAAAAGCTCTTGAAAAGGAAGTGAGCCCAGTCAATTTGGTGTGCAAGGGTTAAAAAATATAGCACAGCCTCTCCAAAATTGTAGCGCAAGGATTCAATACAGAGAATGGGATTTTCACTGTTGGGCTTAAACAACACACATTAAGCTTTGACTTGTTTAGGCGGCTGGTGGACCCTTTCTTTATTGACACATTAACAAAACAAGTAAGAGAAAGGGCCCAGCAGCCACCTAAGCAAGTCAAAGCTTAGCATGTGTTGTTTAAGCCCAGCGGATTTCCACTCATGACACCAAGCCACTCCCTTCTAAGAATGTCTTTCCAAATGTACGTGGCATGATAAAAACATGGCGCAAGTAAATTAAAGGTATAGCACCACAAAAATCTAGCGCACACTAAGCTTTGACTTGCTTAGGTGGCTGGTGGGCCCTTTCTCTATTGACACATTAACAAAACAAGTAAGAGAGAGGGCCCACCAGCCACCTAAGCAAGTCAAAACTTAGTGTGTATTGTTTAAGCCCAGCACATTTTCACTCATGACACCAAGCCACTCCCTTCTAAGAATGTCTTTCCAAATATACGTGGCATGATAAAAACATGACGCAAGTAAATTAAAGGTATAGCACCACAAAAATCTAGCGCAACTATTGCACAAGCAAAGACGAAATAAGACACAGCCAATGCAACATGGTGAAACACTAAGGTATTGCGCAGAACCTCCCAAGTGAAGTGCAAGCATTTGGAGTCTAATAAAAATCATTGTCCACTCAAAGGTTCTGTATAACCATTGATGGTCGGTGCAATTCTTCCAGTTGATGACGCAACTTCCAGAGTGTGGTGAAAGAATAGAGGAATTGAGGTGAAAAAATAGCAGCCAACAACCACCATTCATGGCCATCTTCAATCAACGGTCAGCGCAATGCTAAGAAAATTGCCAAGGATGTGAGTAGGAATTAGTGCGCTATTCGCTACTCTCGCCAGCTTAGCATTAAACAGCCTATGGTGCACCATTTTAAAAATATCAGAGGTGCCCTGGATCTCCAAGTGCGCCATTGTTCAAATTACAAATGATGTGGCAGCGTGGGCCTTGAAATAGTTTTCTATTTATTGTTTCCTTCAGAGTCTCAGACAATGGCGCTTAGCTTTCACATTGTCAGATGTACCCTCTTTCAAATAGTGCGCCATCTATGTGGCATGTGGGGCAATCGGGGTAAGAAGAGTTCAGTTTATAATCACTTTTTCAGCTCGCGCGAAAAAAATGATTTCATATAAGTCACTCTAAAATGTTTTTATTATGAAGAGGGAAATTCACAAATTTTGCCGCTAGGGTTTGAAGCGAACCATACCTTCAGCATAACTTTGCCTCGTCGGTCACTTCGGTGGTTGTTCGATCACAAATATTACATGTTCTGTTATTTGAAGTTACAATCGGCCTTACAATAGCACGGTCCAATTGTATTTTTAAATTTCGAAACATTACAAATTTAGTCATTGTCATGTAGATCCGAGTATTTCCTTATCTTTCTATGCTTAACCCTGTTCGCTTGGCATTTTGTATGGAACAAATTACTAACTCGTGGGGCACTCTACTTAAATATCATCCAGTTTAATGGTCAAACAATCAATAGCAATTTTACATCTCATTCACAATAAAAAGTGTTAAATATTTGTCTCATTTTTATTGGCCAAAATTGATCTTTGACTGTTGAAGTGGATGATATTTAAGAACAGCCCTCTTGGGGTGGTTACATAGATCAATGAAACATAGGACTCTTCTCAACCACCTCACGTAAACAGCAGCACGTTGTCGTGTCAGTTGTTTTTAAAAAAATTGACTCTGATTTAATTTAAAAAATTTATTCGACCTGATCAATTGATAATGGGCGACTGATTCAAATCACTTGTTTTTTGTTATGGTCAATTTATTTCATTCCCTTTTTAACACTTCTAACCTTTTTAATTATCAAAGCTGTTAATGAAGGGCTAAACCTCATTGAATTTCTATTGAACAAAGTATAAACTTGTGCGGTTGTGACAGTGATCAATGGAACATAAGACATTTTTTTCCATGCTTCTAACCTTTTTAATTATCAAAGTTGTTTATGAATGGCTGAACCTGATATATAGTGTTAATTTTTTTATATTTTGCATTTTATTAATGTTCTTATTATTTTTATCCATAAAATTATGTTATAAGATAAAAAGGTCCATCTAATTTGGCATATTTCACTTTTTAGTTTTATATGTTATAAAATTAGCAGTGTGTATTAGAATATAAAGAAACCAAGTTATTATGGAAGTTATCCCAATAATTTATTTTGACTTTCTATTGTAATGGATCAAACCATAAGTCTTAATAATCCAATAGAACAACAATTTTTCACTTGTCTAGTGGGTTCACAAATGTCCATATCAACGAGGGGCTATAGTCAAATCTTAATCAGTGAGAACAAGACCAATAAGATATTACAAGCATCTTGAGAAGGTTCATATTTAAATACAGAACAAGTACAACACATTGACAAGATACTACTATTGTGATAGAAAAACCTGAAGAAAATATGAATATAGCATTAGGAATATATGCACCAAACACTAAACATGTTCAAAGTTTGTAAGAACAGAAAAGAACCTAGTTCCCTAGATTTGTTTAAAGAGTTTTTCCATGTAAAACATACTATAGACCAATTGTACCTAAAAAATAGGCTAACATTTAAAGATTGTTTCCGTGTAAAACATACTATAGACCAATTGTACCTAAAAAAATAGGCTAACATTTAAAAAAAAAATGATAAGTAGATTACAACTTTATATAGTAAGAGGATGAATAATTTTATTAATTATATCCAAATATTCACTTATCCTATGAATTTTAATTTATCTAATTAAAAGAAACAAATTTTTTAAAATATAGTTATTCTTGAGAGCATGTTTAGATTTAAATAATTCATTCTGAAAGAGAATGAAAATTAATGGTCAAAATAGAAGACTATAAAGAGATTTAGATAGCTTCATATAATATCCTTAAATTTAGAAATGTATGTGCATCTAACCAAGAGCATGATTTTATCGAATTATGTCAAAACTATGATGATATAATAACCTAGAGCTATGAAAATCTAAGAGCACGTGAGAAAATTTTCATACAACATACATTACAAATAATGCATAATGTGAATCTAGTTGAGTAAAAGCAATGGCCTAACAACTCAAAAATTGAGCCTTTGTTGAAACTAGAATTATCTATGTTGATTGAGGCTTTCATAATTAGTCAATTTCTTAAGGCAAGGGACTTATGTTTTTTATTCAACAAAACTCCAATTAGTTGCTCCTTGAAAACAACATTAGGTGAAATATTTCACTGTTTTGCAATGTTTCAGAATGTTTTTTCTACAGGCTTTTGGTTTTTTTAATGGATGGTATTCTTTTTGTATGGTTTTCTATTTGGAAGAAGAGGGTAGATTATTCTGGCAATGGAAATTTGGCAGAGGAAAAAATTAAACTTGTTCCTAATGATGTGCATGGTTGTGAATGTGGTATGTTATTGAAGGCCAAATGCATAAAAACACAAAATATACCTTGAAGAATCTCCCACTCCTTGATAAGGTCGAGGCAAGTGCATCCAAGAGCTCTCCTAGCTTTACCCAAGTTGATGTAGTGTGAATTTGGATTGCTCTTGCTTTCAACACAATATGGATGAAAGGATTTGACTAAGGATCATAATGATGGATATAAGAGGATGTAGATGAGATGAGGATGAGAGATTATTTTGGTATTATGAGGTTAAGATGAAGGAGATGGGGAGATATTTTGGCATAGTTTCTATGCTATGAAGAAGTGATCAAAATGGTTTAGATGAGGGCTCTATTTATAGATTTTTGGTAAAAGGATGGAGGGCGAGGATTAAAAGTTTAGATCAATGGCTAGGGATGCTTAAGGATTAGGGTTTGGATTGGAGTTGTAGTCTTGTGACAAGTGTCACAAGAGGGTTGAATAAGAGAGATCAAAGCCTAAGATTTGATCAATAAGATTGGATGGCTCCCATTATTTGTGAATTTTAAATTCACATTGGGAAGGATGAGGAATGAATAAAAAATTTATTTCTATGGGAGAGTGTGAGGATGAGAATAAAAGATAATTTTTAATTCACATAGGGAAGGGGTTTGCATTAATGAAGATTTAGACAAGTTAGATGGAGGGGATAAAATGTGAATTTTTTAATTCACATGGGGAAGAGTTCCATTAATAGAGACTAAGACAAGTGAGATGGGGAAGATCTCATTTATGGGAGATTAGGACAAGTGAGAATAAAAAATCACCTTATGTGGAATATAAGTTAATTTTTTATTTGTCATGTTTAGGAATGAGTGTTAAGTGAGATTTGACCAAACTAATCAAGGGGATTAACTTAATTAATATGGCTGGAGAAAATTAGTAACATAGGTTAATGAAGGGTTAAAATTAATTAAAAAGGGGTTTATTTAATTAATTTAGGTCTAGGGGTCATGTAGGCTAGGGTAGAAAATTAAATAATTACTATTTAATCAACTGAACTAGGTTTATGTTGATTAGGAGGGTAGATTAATCAAATAAGTATGATTTATCTAATTAATCAGGATTAGGAGATGAAGAAATTAACTAAATAAATATTAAAAATATTTATTTAATCAATGAGGATATAGTTATAAGGTATAGTGATAAATTAAATGAATTAATTGATCACAAAGGATAGATAAATGGCTAAGGGTAGCTTATTAGAGATAAATTATTTAAATAAATTAAATTTATTTAATTAATAGGAGGGATAATTGGTAGTGTAGAGATACAAGAAATTGGCTTGTGGAGCAAGGCAATTTTAGGTGTCTACAGTTATCATTTCAAGGGTTTGTTGGAGGGCAGGTGTGGATCTTAGAGGGTTTGTTGTAGGGCATGTGTTCCTCCACCTACCTACTATTTGAGCTTGTTGGAGAAACATGGCAATTGTCACATGAATTTTTCAATTGCTTACTATTCAAATCCTCTACCACTACATTTTTTACCACTACATTTTTTTTATTAGTCCATATATTCACATCTCACTTTATAGAGGAGTTAACACGGGTGGTTGTGTACAATTCTCAAAATGTTTGCTTCAGATCAATGCTGATAATACTGGATTGGGAAGAAGACATCCTGTATTTGGAAAATTGAAATGAATGAAAACTTTAAAATTGGATGTGAAATTTTAGGGTGTTCAAAAATATATATCAAGCTTCCTAGGAACTAAATTTATTGAGTTTCCTACATTTTGATAAAAAAATATGAAAGAAGTAGCTCCTAAATTGACCCTATGTACCTTTTACTTGCACTCAAGCTAGCAATTTAACTAGCAAACTGCCCCATGAAGCATGCTTTTAATCTAAGAAGTGGTAAATAGTTCTTGGCCATTCAAATTGAAAGATGCCCATCTCAAAGGGAGGGAACAATTAACCCACACCAAATTTCTATCAATTTTCACCTTTGGTGAATGTAAATGTATGGAAATTGTGAGAGTAGAGATGAACACCAAGCTGAAGAGATTTAGCTACCAACCCATGCTAAGGAAAAAATAGAGAAAATAAATTTCCAGTCATGTATGAGTCTATGTATCAAAAAAGTAAAGGTCTATGTGAAATTTACCTTAACTTATTTGCCTTTTCAAATCCTTTACCTTTCATAATCTCTTTTCATTTTTCCTTGGTACTCCTATGCAAATATTGAAACAACAATTGTAAAACATCTATCATGATTCAAAAACTTAACATATTAGCATTAGGAACTAGACAAAATTTGAAGATTGGAAAATTGGCCAAAACTACATCTTACTTCTTTTTTTATGTCTTTGAGGTCTTGTTTCCCTTTTCTCATTAAAAATATGAGAGGTATTTGGTATTAACAATTAATAGGGATGTGTGCCAATTGTCTTTTGCATTGAAGTGTTGGGTGTAGTGAACACCTATCCGTTATCTAAAAAACAAAATGGCATCGGAAGGGAAACCGAACGATAAGCAGGAAAACACAAGTTTGAATTGCGACGTAAGGGAAACCATTGGCTTGTTGCCACTCAGGCCGAACTCAGTGGGTACTCAACCTGGTTTGTGTCCTGGCTCTGGTGTGCTAGGGGAGGCTACTTTGGTATGCCTAAGTGCATGACTTTGTTCTTGCTGTGGTTGGGCAGGGGATAGGTTTTGTGAACTCCTTTCTTTGGGAGAAGCCTCATTTGGTGTTGGCTTCTAGAGCTAGCTTGGGTGTCTACAACCATTCTGGGTGTTACTAATGTTGTTGGTGGGTCTTCTGGAGGGCTTCAGGTTCTTGATGGCCCTAGAAAATCTTTCTCAGCCGTAGTCGCTGGTACTGGTGCTTAGACTTGCTCACCACAGCTCGGTTCTTGGCCTATCCCTTGTGCCTAGGAGTCCCCTATTATGGTGTGTGGATCAGAGGTCACTAAAAATGAAGAATTCTATCGTAATATAGGGGTGATTTGCATATTTAATGGATTCTAGCCCTCTCTACCCAACTCCACACTTGGGTCATGAAGTATTGGAAGCAATTTGTTGAAGGTAAGATTGAGTTGTTTCCTTGTGTAAGAGGATTCTTTATTGTGACATTTACTTCTTTAGAGCAGCGAGACTTAGTTCTCAATGGTAGAGTTTGGTTATGGGGGGAGCACTCCCTCTTCATCAAACCCTGGACTCTCTCCTTCAATCCCATGACTGAGCCACTCAACATCAGACCTATTTGGGTCCGTCTCCTAAATCTCCCTCTCTAGTTCTTGGAGGATTCTTGATATGAGAGCATAGGAAATGCTATTGGTCAGTTCCTTAAGGTTTATTCCACAACCTCCTTCATGGGGCATTCCATGGTTGCTTGCATCCTTGTGGACATTGACTTGTCTAGACCTCTTCATAGGGATGTGGTCCTGATGTTTGGGGAAAGGCCATGGAAATAATTAATTGATTATGAGGGTATCCCTTTTAGACGCAGAAGGTGTTTTGCTACCAGAAATTTGGCCTCTGGTTGCCCTCTCTCGCACCACAAGGGAGCTGCAACTTGGTGGAAGGATGCTCTTCTGGATTGAACCTGACGATCAGTGCTTCTCAAGAGGACGGTTCATCTCATGGGGATTCCTCTGAGGAGGCTGAGGTCCCTTCTGGGACTACTACTATGGGGGTGGTGTTGGCTATTGCTGTGGTTCCCTCACTTTATCTAGATCCTCATGAACACTTATCTGCTCATTTGTCAGCTCCTCCAGTTTCGAATAGGCCCACTGCTTCCATTCTGGCTTCCTCTTCTTCAGTCTTGCCTTCCTCAGGCTTGACATCCCTTTATACGGATTCTTTAGCAGCTGGTGGGTTTCCCTCAAGCCCTCTTTGTTCGAGCCTTCAGGAAAGGTTTCCCTCTCTCTTAGTGTTGTTGACCCTAGCTCTGAACCCTCCTAGACAATGGTTCAATGTAGGATGCATGGTCCTTTTCTATTTGGTGACAAGGGGGTCAGATTTTCTAGGTTGGGATCTAGTGTGGTGTAGGTTGTTCACCAGCTAGATTACTGTGCATGTGCTATCAGTCTGTTGTTCCTGGTCTGTTGTTTCTGGATTCAGGTTTCTAGATGTTGGTTTCCTACAGCTTGGCTACAGCTATTTTGTTCTTTCTCCTATTTTTTTGCCCTTGTGGCCTTGTTTGTAAAGGGTTCATCCCCTTGTTAAGCTGCTTATCTTTATCAAAAACAATTAGTAGGGATTGATGTTGGGCACTAGTTGATAAAGAGGCAACTACAGAGTTAATTAGTTAATTGTCAAAAGCCTTAATCCACCCGCTTATTCAAGATTCAACATCTGACACATGCTTTTCCTCTAATTACTAACTAAATAATCTTTAGACTAAAATTTGATAAAGTATTACCACCAATTATAATATATATAAAAGACAAATTAATCTTTCAAAAGTAATGTGTTGGTGTAGACTATTTTGGTATATTTCAATATGGCTATTAGGATGTTGTATTTCCAATTCAAGTTTATCTATAATGAGAATAAATCTATTATTATTTATTGCAAAGAATCTTACAACATATGAATTCATCGAATTCTTTACCAACAAGCCAAAAACTACAACATGAGGACTCTCATAGAGTTTAGCTTGTTAATATCTTTTGGAACTATTTGCACATATTCTTAATTAGTATCAGAAATATTTTTCCCTCATTGGAATCTTTGTCTCTTAACCAAATTATGAAAAAACTAATGACTTAATGAAGTCTAATGTTGATTGGCTTGGTAGTGTTTCTTCTCAATGCGAGCAAGTTGAGTTAAAATTGTGGTGGGATCCCATGTATGGGTAGAAGATCTTGAAGTAGCTTGGATTGATGGAGAAGTTATTGAGATCAATGGATTTGAAACTAAAATTCAAACGACAAATGGGAAGAAGGTAAAAACTAAAAAAATTATTTTCCATACAAGCATCTTTTGACATTTTGTTATTTTTATATTGTGCCTGAAAGTAATAAAATCTTCTACCATGGAACATTCAAAATTAATAGATCATGGTGTCCATGTGTTAGTGGTGTGCATTAATGCAAATTATTTTTCCTAAAGTAGATTATGTTGGTTGAAAGCATTTGTTCAATGTGTATTTTGCATCCTGCTATCCATGATCAAGGGAAAGTGAAAGTGGTAGTGGTGTCAATTGTTTGACTATAAAATTTGCTCTAGTTTTCTTACAAGAAAATGAAATATGACAATCTCCCTTTAAGAAACTAATGAGCCTCTTCAATCTATTGTATAGTTTTTTTATCTACATAGTCCTAAAATAAAAATTCAACCTATCATGTATTTTATTTGCATTGGTTATCATTTTTATGTGCAAAGAAATTATGATTGAAGAGTACTTGCATTATATTAAAAAATGTACTTATGAATAATGTGGCTTATATCCAAGTGGTGGCTAATTTGTCAAATATTTATCTAAAAGATACAGAAGCAAAAGATATATAAGTACTAGTTGTAGGATTGGATAATATGAAAAAACTTGCCTACTTGCATGAGAAAGGGGTTCTACACAATTTGTATGCTAGCTTTAGTCTTAACGAAATTTATGTCAGTACCTCTATTTACCATGCTTAACAATAATATCTAAAGTTAAATCCTAATTGCAAGCAACTTAAAAAATAACCTTTCTTCTTTTGGCTAGCAAGTTTAATATCCTCCTTATTTCATGAATTGTTGCTATTTTTATTTTTCAAGTTATCCTTTTTGAGTCATTTAACTAAACTAAATGGTGTGAATCTTATTCATGGTAATTTTAGTATGACATATCACGTCTCTTGTTAACAAACATACACTAGGAATATATGTATTGTTATCAATCTTTTTAGAATATTTCCACACTTGTATGATATACATATGATGGAGCAATATAAAGGGTTATCTTTCAGAGAGATAAGCCCTCATCTTTTAGTAGTGGTAGATGATTACTGGATGTACTGATGAATTTTGCAATTTATGAATTTATTCAAATGTTGGAGAGATTTCTAAATGAATAGAGCAACTTTATAGAATGAAATATTTATTTTCTTTACACAAAAAGTCAAATGGACTTGACCTATTCCTTTTAGGGTAAGTATCAGGTACTAATTTTAGTCTATCTATTTGCAAAAGGGCCATGATCAATGATAGAAAGTGTTAGTCAATCCTAGTTAGTGGAGAAAGTGGAGTAGGAAAAATAGAAAATAAAAAATGCTCATGTATTACCTTGCATTTATGGTATATTTCTAAACCTATCAACCACCACAAAGAGATATTCATTCACTTTTATTGTCATGGGTAAACCACCTATAAAATCTATCACTATATTTTCACATGGTAGTGTTTGGATTTGAAGTGATTGATATTATCCTAGTTTCCAATTGCTTGGCTTAATGAAATTACCACCTCTTACAATGTCAAACCAAATTAGCATCACCACTTTGCATATATGGACAATTAATGTAGTACTACAAATTAGATATGGTTCAGTGGCCCCAAAGTTCTCATCCACCATAGGAGTGTGCACCTCAATAAGGCTAATCTCTTCTCTTTTAAAATGCACAACAAACCCAACTTAAAGAGAAAACCACTTTTCACATGAAAATTAACTCTTAGGAACAAATTCATCTTTCTTTCCTTCTTTAATCTACTGATATGGTTCTCCAAAATCCTTTTTACAGACATATTCCTCCATATATACATAACATAGTGATTAACATCTATCTCTACCTCAAATAGTGTTTTAACTTTTAAAAAACCAACATGAGTGTATTTAGTACTCTATTTTACTTAAATCCATAAATGATTTTTGTTTCATATTACCTAGGTTGATTCTCTTTCCATGATTTTTTATTGCATGTAAAGGTACATAGCTATAAAATAAAATACTTAACAATTTTCCGTAACTATTATGCTACCCATACATAGCTCATTATTTTGACGATGCTTGTAAGATTAAGCCAATTCATTTGGCCTCTACTTTTGATGGCTATATATGAACCAATACATTCCATATTCTAGGTCATATAGTTAAATCCTATGTCATTTAAAAGTCTTTTATATCATTGAACCTTGCATTTTGTATTTATACTCTAGCTTAATTCATGTTTTATTAAAATATAGGAATTGGCAACATAGACCTTTACTTTGTTAGAATAAGTATTTGTTGCATGCGAGCATGACAAGAGAGATGATGAGCTCATTGTGGTATGCTTAGACAATTTCAAATTTAGATTTTAAAATTTAATTTGATGGTTTGGTTTTAAATATTTGATTTAAATAATTTGCATGCATTCTTGACATTAAAATTGATTTGAAACTTCTTTTTTCTTGTACACAACATGAACCACCCTTTGAGTCACGTTATACTGCCCCTCCAGTTTCACCTTGGATGTATAGGTGGTCAGACTAAGGAGTGTGAAGATGAATGTAAATAATCGAAATACTTAGGTTAGTATATTGTATCAATGAACCTTGTTGCAATACTGATAATTCACATGGTCTGACATTGCTTTGCATTCAGGTGATTATGATGTTGATTTTACTATGATTGTCATATGTTAGAATTGAGTTTTATGTGACTGATTCTGTATTATAGGAGGTTATGATGTTTTGTGTGTATCAATCATATTATGAGTATCATGCGACTATCTGATGATGGTTCTTACTTAGTTGTTTAGTAACTTATTGATATGTGTGTTGTGATTACATGTTTGATGTGTGGGTGAAAGGAATAGTGTCACATTACTATGCATGAGTACCCTGCTACACTGCGACTTCTTTTCACTATGTGTATGACTACATGATTGCATATATATACATGTTCAACCGTGTTGTTTGATGTAGGCTGTAGGTACCAGGCATCAACTCCACTTGAATTAACATGTTCGAGCATGCCTTAACCAATGGAACTGTTGAATGGAGATAACATATGGTCCCCTAGCTTAGCCATCATCCTTGAAGAGGATGAGTATCCGGTTGTGCACCCTATCAGTGTTGTTGGTTTGGTCATGATAGTCAGTCATTGTTGTGGCGGTCTTGCTTCCTGATCTTGCATAGTAGTTAGGTATGGTTTGGTAGTTGGGTTATTTTGTTGGTGTTGTTTTGGTTATTGTTGCCTTAAAATAAAATAATTAGTTATGAAGTTTTTTTGTTAAATAAATAAATATATAAATGTTCTTAAGCAAATTTAGTTTATGAAAAATATATTATTCTAGAAGTCAAGTTAATAAATAATAATAGTAATAATAATAATAATAATAATAATAATAATAATAATAATAATAATAATAATAATAATAATAATAATAATAAATGTAATTTCAACTAGAGATAAATATGTAAATTAATATAATTTAATGTCGTGTTAATGGCAATAAAATAAATAATATTTGCAGGTTGTCATATATATAAATATAGAAAATACTAAAGTAGATAAATCAGAAATGAATCTTATCTAGTTGTAAATGAAATAAATAGCAAATTCTAAAATAAATAGAATCAAAGAGAAATTATTGTTTGGTTAAAATAGCAAATTGTAATAAAGTAATAAAGGTGAATCTTCTAGAAGAAATTATGGGGGTGGTTATGCATGCTCAACTTTATTTTGAAATCTCAAGACATAATTTTGGGAAGGGGGGTGCAACTCAAATGAAGGATATGTTTTATGTTTTGGGGATCTCTCTCTCTCAGGAAGTTTTCATTTTCTATTGGCACTGTAAACCATAGCTTCCAGAAGAAAAGACTTGGGAAAAATGGATGGAAGCTGGGAAATTTGTGAATTTGTGATTGAAGCAATATTCCAAGTATAGACTGAGATATGAAACTGATTTATTGTTGCATTAGATTTAGTGAAATATTTTGTGAATTTTCTTCTACATTTTTTGAACCTAGTCTATTGCGTAAGCTATAACTTTATTTTTAGTAACTAAGTTCCTCCAGAATTTTTATATGTCATGTATGATCGATTTTTCTAAATCATATCCAAAAATCAGCCATACCTAGTTTGTCATTTTTGAGATATGAATATTTTGTGACTGTCCACTTCTCACCCATTTCGTCTCTGTTTTAGCAGTCTGTTGCATTAGCCATAATGTTAATTTTATGAACTAGGTTTCTCTAATTTTTTTTTATATATGGTGCCCATCCGGGATATCTAAATCATATTTGAAAATTAGCCGTACCTAGTTTGTCATTTTTGAGATATGAATATTTTGTGACTATCTACCTCTCACCCATTTCATCTCTATTTTAACAGTCTTTTGCATTAGCCATAACTTTAATTTTATGAACTGGGTTTCTCTACTATTTTAACATATAGTGCATGTCCTAGATATCTAAATCATATCCAAAAATCAGCCAAACCCAATTTGTCATTTTTGAGATATGAATATTTTATGACTGTCTACCTCTCACCCGTTTCATCTTGTTAAAACAGTTAGTTGCATCACCAATAACTCTATATTTTTGAGCTAAGTTTCTCTGATATTTTTCAACAAATTCATTTTTTGCATAGCCTACGATCATTGCTTTCCACCATATGACTCTCTTTGAGGCATTCTACCAATCAGTTTGCGTGCCCTATCTATGCTTTCACATTTTGCATTGTTGGTAGCTTCTAAAGCCTTCTCAACAAATTCATTTTGTGTTGATCCTATAATATGCATGTGGTTAAAATTGTGGTAGATTTGATGAAAATGTTAGATCTATAGGAATGTTTTTTTGTTCTATATTTCTTTCCTCTCAAGCTAACCTTACAATAAGGTTCTTTTATTCTAGCTTCGAGTTTTGTATCTTGTGATTCTAACTAGTGTAAGATTTCTAGCATGGGCTTTTAGTCTTGTTTATACAGTTATATTTAATAGTATTTACAAAATTGTCTAGATTATTAATGAAATCTACATCAGTTTAATAGTGTAAATAATTGTTGTGTTTAATTTGTATACCTTAGGGTTATTTACATGTTCGTAATCATTTTAATTAAATGAAATTAAAATAAGTCTTGAGAATTATTAGTTAAAATATTGATACTCATGGACACTTATATCTTATGATCATATTATAACTGCTACTGGTGATTAGAAAGTTATAGTTCTATATTGATGAGATAGATTCACTTTATAATTGTAAGATGATTGATCATGATTGGATTAATGTTACATTCTTTAAGACCCAAAATTAGTGCATTATATCATATGTTGCATTTGTGGTAGTGTATTTGAAATATTGATGAAGGATCGTAGTTTATGTTGTACATTTGAGAGTGAACGTGATGCCTGACTATTGTGTTTAGTGGTGTCAAGTGTTTGTGTCATTTGGGAAAGATAATTCCAGAGGCCTAGGAGGGTGTGATTGTGTGGGAGTTGGCTATGTGTGCACGTGTGAGTTGAGTAAATTGCTATTCTAGAATGTTTCCTCCTATTCCTATTCGTATGGTACATGTGCAAGATGGCTCATGCATTTCTTAGTGTACCTATTCATGTGGTTATGATGATTATGCAAGATTGGTAATGCCTTGCTCTATGTAATGTGAAATGATGTATATTTTGTGTTGTAAACACATTATGATGAGAAATGTGATAGTTCATGCTTGGTTTATGTTTTACACTTGGTGAATCTAGATGCAGTGAGGGGGAGTGGCTTTCACTTTGGGGCTGGCACCCTAAGTGGCTTGTCAAGGTAACCCATTGGAAGTTGTTTTTGATAATATAAGGCAGCTAAACAAGGGGCCGAACCCTTACAAAAAGTAGAGAGGTCACAAAGGCAACAAGCACAAAAAGTGCCTCACCCTTACAAGCTAACCCATTGGAAGTTGTTAATCCAGTGATAAATTAATAATAAATTTAGAGGGTTGGGTAGTTTTCACACTAATTAAGATAGTTGGATGCCTCACCCATGCCTGTAGTGCTCATTCAAGCTAAGGAAGAAATGAGAAGGTCATGGTTGGCAAAATTGACTTCATTGTTCTCATGAAAGGAATGTTGGTTCTGCATGTGTCACCCTATGGGGTCGGCATCTAGTAAGAGACTATCAGGGTAACCATAGATGGGGGTCGGCGCCTAGCGAGAGACTGTCAGGGTAACCCATGGATGGGGGCTAGCGTCTAGCTAGAAACTGTCAAGGTAACCCATGTTAGGACCATGCGATGACACTCATCCCTACTACAGCCTAGCATTCCCTAATTGTGTTTTCCTCTTTCATTGTGTATTTGCCTCTAGAAGTGATGTTTGAGTTACTTGTGTTGTTCATATTGACCCGTGTTGTATTGCAACCATGTGTAGTCCTTGCACCTATTAGTCTATTGTATTTTTTGATTATTTTCTTAGTGGGACCTTATTGTTATCTCCTAGTACGGGGGTGGACCTTAGGGTTCCACATGGTCGGGTGGTTGTGCTTTTCACTCCATTGGTTTCCCTTGCTGTTGATCATGTGCGAGAAGGATATACCTTGTATGATAGATTTCAGATCTTACTCTAGCTTGAGGAGACATATACTTATGATCATGTTCTAGTCTTGTATATCAGTTGAATCATGTACTGTTATCTTGATGTATGTACTCCAATGTAATATGGATAGCGATATTGTAAACAATGTAATGATGTACTCTCTTGTAAAGGAACTTGTCTATGTACTCATGATCCTATGTGCAGGATCTTGATGTTACTTATCTGATGATATAATATGGAATTGTATGTGTTTATTTATCTGATGCAATTAGACTTAGAATGAACTGTATTTGTTAGTTAATTCATAATGTTGGTTAGATCTTGTTTTAGTTCATTAGTAATGTAGTTGTGGAACCCTAGAGGATAAAGCTTAATTTAAATGTTATGAATAAATATATGATTGTTGTTATTTCTTTTGTTTTAAAAAAAAAAAATTTGTCCTTTTTGTAAGCTTAGTTGCGTTATCCTATGGGTTCCTTGGTGGGGTGTTATAGATGTGGAACCAAAATGCGTCTTGAAATAGATGATGATAAAACATCGGGCACAAAATGTAATTTGTTATATTTATTTCATGTTCATACTGCACACATGTGTATTAGAATGTTTATTTCATGTGGATTTTATGACTATTTCTGTATTGACTGGACATAGATTGTGACTATTTCACTATTTTTTACATAGACTATTATTATGTCAATATTTATCTCATAGACTATTTCATCTATTTCATAGACTATTTTACTATTTATTGAATGTTCACTATATGCATCTATATTCGAACATTTCTTTCATGTCTAATATTTAATACGTTAAATTATCATGTGTTTAATTGTAAAATTAGAAACTACTAATTGTAATTAGATAAGAGGAAAATTTATACATTAAGTCACAAAAATTTGCAAGTCCTGATTTTAATTACTAGTCACAATTGTAATTGTGATTGTAACTAATAGTCTTAATACTTAAAATTATCATGTGTTTAATTGTAATTGTGATTGCTAGTGAAAATTGTAAATTTTGATTCTAATTGCTAGTCAAAATTGTAATTGTGATTGATTGATTGTGATTGTAATATATAGTCTTAATACTTAAAATTATCATGTGTTTAATTGTAATTGTGATTTCTAGTCAAAATTGTAATTGATTCTAATTCTTTGTCAAAATTGTAATTGCTAGTCCTAGTAATTCCAATTTCAATATTGGAGTTAAAAGTTTCCTATAATTTAACATTGGAGGGAGAATACAAAATTTCTAGATTATAAAGGATAGGTCAATAATCCATAATAGCATACTTCTATAAAAAGCATGATATATTTAAAAATTTAAATTTTTTGATGATCTACGTACTAATTAAAATTGTTGTAATTATAAAAGTATATATTCAATATACAATATCCCTCAACATATATGAATATCAATCACTTGATGACTCTACTAAATAGTAACAAGAAATATAAATTCTCACAAGAACAAAAAAGACACTATAAAATTTACCTATAAACATGTTATAAAAGAGATAATTTATTGTGTTGAACCATAACATATTAGGTAAAATAAGCAATAAGATGAAGTAATATATATTGACAATAATATAATTGGAAATATTGAAATACATTTATAGTTTTTATATTCATCTCATAACAAAAAATTCATATTTATTTATAATGGCCATTTTTTATATAATTCAATTGAAAATGTAGTGAACAATTTATATAGTAATTGAATTTTGAGGTGAGAAGGTGTATTAACCCTTAACCTCCAAGTTGGAATAGGAAAGAGATGCACTTTTCTAGGATTCTACTCTTCTTTTACTTATCTGTCATGGGGTCATGAGATTATCTAGCTTCACTTTTGTTATTAAATAGGGAGTTGTAATATTGGTACATCACCCAGTATGCTATGCTAAATCCCTCTCAATCTAATTTTCATATATATGATAGGACATAAGTTAGGTTTTTAGCTTATTAGGAAGCGATCTAGGAGAATCAAGAATATTAATATGAACCTATGGAAATGCTACCCTCTCCTACTACTCCAGTAAGTTAATGCTAATCAACTTCCTTCTTCTACTTCTTCTAGATCAAAGGGTTAAGGAAAAGCTTCCATTGATATTCCAACTTCTTCTAAAAAGATGCATGAATTCTATCTATCTTAGGTGAATCAAGTATAAATTATAGTTCAAAGAAACAGAGCACATTTGTTTGGAAAAGATCAAAAAATAAGAAAATAAATTGAAAACAACTCCATTATTGAAAAATTTATTCCATAGTCAAGTCTCCAACCCTTGTATAAATCTTTTGTTGACTATTTAAATAGGATATATATCAAAACATGTTTATTTACAACCACAACAATTTGGAATAATTATAAGTCAAAATTACAATTACATGAGTCCTATTTCAAGGTTTTGGACTCCTAGATTATAGTCAATTGTAAAATATAAAATTTCTTTGATTTGAAGGCATGCCAAATCTCACTTGCACAGAATGTACAAATGATGACAATTATGTTATATAGTTGTAGGATCTACCTGAAACAAAGTTGATAAATTAATTAAAACTATAAATAAATTAATTAAAAGTATAAATACAAGTATAAGTCAAGTGAGAAAAATATATAAAATAAAGTTGCAAAATTATGGTAGAAATTCCATACATTGAAGTGATATATAGCATAGGAAATCCACTATGAATGCCAAACATTGAATAGTGATAATCATTCCAACCTATTGTAGGAGACCTGAAATACATCAAACTAAACCAAATTCAATAGTTACTATTTTTTTTTAAGCTAATGCACCTGGTAAACTTTTTAATGTGACTGGCGACGCTGGTGTGACACGCCCTCCGACTCCACGTGAATGCTTTTGCCCAGAGCAATGAACCGGTGAGGCCACAACTGGGGGACCTCATCCCCTAGGAAGAACACTTCAAACCCATGAGCTCATTGTCCTAGTGAAGGTGTAAAGCCTTGCGAGCTCGTTGGCCCAGTGGGGGTTTGAACTCTGGTGGCCGCCACTACAACCGAGCGACTTAACCACCGAACCATGCCATCATCGGCAATCCAATAGTTACTATTAAAGTAAATTAAACTTACCTAATTTTTGAAACTTAGGTAGGGGGTGGCTTAAGGGGAGTTAAGATGATAGATTAAGGGGAGATGCAATAAATTAGTATTTTGGCAATGGTGCATGCTAGTAAATCAATTACCTATAAATATACTTAATTGAAAACTCACATTCTAAGAACTACCTAATTAAACTAAATCATACTTACCTAACTTATGGAATATAGTTAGGGAATGGCTTAAGTGGAGTTAAAAGGATGACTTAAGGGGATTTAAGAGGATTTTTTAAGGGGGGGATGGAATCAACTCTAGTATTTTAGTAAGGGTGTGCTAACTTATATCAATTAACTATATTGAAGTTATTAAACTAAATCCTAAGTTTACCTAACTTATGGAACATAGGTAGGGGATGTATTAAGGGAGTTATGAGGATGCTTAAGGGGAGATGCAATCAATTAAATATCAATCATACTAATCCTAAACTCACATCCTAGGCCAAATTCTAAGGCTATTAAATTAAATCGTAATTACTTAATTTATGAAACTTAGCTAGGAGGTGGCATATGGGGAGTTAAGAGGATGACTTAAGAGGACATGAAATCACTTAATAATTTGGTTAGAGCATGAAAGTAAATGAATTAGTGATATCAATTAAATATGTATACAATTATACATTAGTCAAACAATAAAGATTCAAAGTTAAAAAAAATTCTATATACTCTCTTCTTTTCTTCCTGATGATGGATCATGGAGTGTGATCTAAAACATTGAGGCAAAAAAGCAATACACAGTTTTATCCAGAAGCACCACGATTCAATAACATGGACTGTGGAAATATCATGACTACAATTCTAAATACTGGTTAGCCATTTAAAAAATTTACTCTATTGTGCCATCTGCATCCTCTCTTTTTGGTAATGCATCTATGATTGCCTTGTGCTCTTCCATAGAAAGTGTCCATAATTTTTTTGTGATAGGTCTCCCTTTATATCTCACTATTTGTATATTTGTTGCCACAACCAAATGCAAGTAGTGAAAAAATTTCTTATGTCTTTCAAAACCTTCAAATGTAGGTATACTATTCCTCCTTGTAGTGCCCCTCCATTCTCATCTTGGATATGCAGGAGGTCAGTTTAAGGAGCATGTAGAAGAATGTAAGATACTCAGAATACTTAGTGTATGATAGACATGTTGATGGTAGGCTTATTGTTATGTTGTAGTTGATGACACTCATTAATGTTTAGTATGATGATACTGTTGATACTTTATGATTAGTACATTATGCTTATATTGTGATCAGTTATGGGTTAATTTATTATGTAGATTAGTTTTACTACGTAATTTATGTGACTATCTAACTATGTGTTGTTTAGTTGTTTAGTTACTAATGAACTTGCTTAATGTGGTTATTTGTGATGTGTTTTGTGAAGGGACAATGTAGTATTACTCATAATGAGTACCCTACTATGCTGCAATTCCCTGTCACTATGTGTTTGTTTGGATGATTATATATATGTTTTTAGTCAACACTTTTGTTTGTTGCATGTTGCAGGTACCAGGCATCGACTCCACCTGAATTGGCAGGTCTGAGCATGCCTTCATGCCAATGGAAGTTGTGGAATGGAGATGACATGAGGTCCCTCAATTGGTCAACATCCTCTATGAGGATGAGTACTCAATCATTGATTCTATCAGTTTGATCGAATGGGCATAACTATGGAGTCCTTGTTGCTCTTTGGTATGAAGTCTTTGAGTCGTTTTGTTGATCTAATATTTTATCAAGTAGATTATTAATCCATTTTGCAAGTAAATAACATTAGGTTTAAAGTATATTAAATATTTGTCTATGTTGTTAAATAAGAAATGTTAATTTTGAAATATTGTTTCAAATAATAATTAAATTTATGATTTTAATAAGTAATACTAATACTAATAATAATAATAATAATAATAATAATAATAATAATAATAATAATAATAATAATAATAATAATAATAAATTAATAAATTATAGATAGTTAATATTATATCAAGTGAATGAATAATCTTGTGTGTGTGTGTATATGTCATTATTTTATGTTATTTATAGATTATTATTAATATAGTGAGTTGTCATATTTTTAAGAGATTGGGAGAATCTCCCTGATAATGGAAAATTAATATATTTATTTTTTTGGATGTGAGTGGATTCCCGTAACGGAAAATCTTGGAGTGAGAATTTATTGAATTTGTCTATTTTTATGATAGTGGGGATATTTGAAGAGGGTTCTATGGAAAATTTTAGGGACAAAATCTAATTTTCTTGAGGGAAGAAAAAGAAAAAAAGACTCATGCTGGGAGACTTAAATTGTGAAGAAAGTGGGGGAGATTCTTGTAGAGATTTTGTAGGCAGAGACTAGTTGGTTGTAGAATTCTATTGTCTTCTTGCTATTCAAATTTGGATGCTCATAGGTCTTGGTGGGAAGAGATTTTCCTTATTTGCAGACTAGGGTGGATTAAAGGTATTTTCTCATTATATTTCATGAAATTTCCAGCTGAATACATATGTTTGGATAGAAATTCATTATGGAATGTTAACTGATTACTTTATGGTTGGTCAAACTGGCTTTTAAATTCCTCTTTTCAGCTATTCTTTTGCATTTAAAAATTAGCCAAAAACACACTATTTCTTACCCAACACTTTATCTTCTTTCACAAATGAAATTCTAACCTCAATTTCCATCTAAGAACGGCTAAATACGAACTGGGTTGAGCTTTGATTTTAATTCTGGGCTCTTTTTTTTTTGGTCAAATTTGTGCCACATGCGGAAAAATATTTTTTGAAACTGCACTTTATTCTCATGCTATAAATGAAAACTAAAGGTGGATTCCAAGTAGAAATGTCAATATCTCAACTGGGTCGTTGTCATATTTGATTTCTAGGCACTTTCATTTTTTATGTTTTTGCCCAGTCTTGCAATTAAACACGTTTTTCAAAACAGCACCTTAGATCCCGACATAAACTTAAAAACAAAAGGTGAAATCCAACTCTCTCAACCTATGAGCATCAAACATTAAATATTAAACTTCTGCAATCATATCATCTTTCCTTCTGAGGAAAGTTAGGATGCTGGCCTGTGTCAAATCAAACCCTTTAATTCTTCAACAATTCTTTTATTGCGATCTGCAAGCAACACAAACATTGTAGATGGAAAATGAATAAAATTTTATGAATTTATTTTTCCATTAGCATAGGATTTTAATGGAATTTAGTTAGCAAGTCTTGTAATTAGAAATTAGCTCATTTCAAGCTTAATGAATTGAAATCATATTAGGAAGATTCTATTTAACCATTTTTAATAATCTATTCATTTATTAGAATGTAATCAAGTTTATAATTAGAGAATATTCACTTATATTATATGATATTTAATTGTTGTGTTTAGAAAAGACTGGTAAATTTGTAAAGTTCATAACTTAATTATTTAG